>JARQOC010000005.1:368513973-369052499 GCA_033576535.1 Allobates femoralis | reverse complement strand
TACCACAGCAATTGGCTGTTACTACAGTCAAAAGGATGCTGAACACCGCATTAATTGATCCTCAGATTGTGGATTTCACTTGTGGGTCTTTAGACTTTCTTCTAAGCCATGATGCTTTCAGTTTTTTGAAATCATGGTATATGCAATGCGAGGGTACAGCAATGGGTATGCCTGTCGCTTTTACCACGCAAATTTATATCTCGCAGCATTTGAGGAGCAAGTGATCTATTCTTCTCAAAATCCTTTCCTAAAATATATTAAATACTATATAAGATACGTGGATGACGTATTTATTATTTGGGAAGGTAGTGAGAGTGATTTCAACTCGCTATCTCAATGAACGCAATAAATTCAGCATGTTTTTTACGTCTGTTTTTGGTGGCCATGAACTCGAGTTCCTTAATGTAACTTCAAATTGAAGTCAATAACATCAGAAGATGTGTGTGAAAAAAAAAAAAACTGCTACAAATTCATATTTACATTTTTTTTTCCAGCGCTCATCTGCTTCATACAAAATTGTCCCTCCCATTTAGGCTACGTTCACACATTTGCGTATTTTGCTGCGCTTTTTTGCGCGCGCTTTTTGCCGCGTTTTTCGGCTTTCACACACTGCGCTTTCTTCCCCCCAGAAAGCGCAGTGATGTCACAGCGGGGAGGAATCCTGCTTCCTCCTCCCCTCTGTGACATGTGTGACCGCCCCATTAGATTCCACAGTGTGTTAATACACACTGTGAAATCTACATTAAACAAAAGCAAGTTAATGAAAAATAAAAAAGAATCAATACTTCACCTCTCCGACGCCTTCTCCTGGTGTGCGATCTCCGATTCCAAGTAAGATCTCTTCTGACAGGACCTGTGATGACGTCGGAGGGGGGGGGGGGCGTTCCCGGGGCGGTCCCATCCCTGATTGGCTGCTCGCGGTCACATGACCGCGAGTGCCCGGGAACGCCCCCTCTCTGACGTCACCACAGGTCTTGTCAGAAGAGATCTGACTTAGAACCGGGGATCACACAGCGGCAGAAGGCGTCGGAAGGTAAGTATTGATTCTTTTTTATTTTTCACACACTTGCTTTTGTTTAAGGCTGAAGGCACACTGATCCCTCAAAAACGGCGCGTTTTTGAAGCGCGATATTGATGCGAGTTTGATGCGTGTAATAGTGCTAGTGCGGTGCTAGTGGAGTGCTAGTGGAGTGCTAGTGGGGTGCTAGTGCGGTGCTAGTGCGGTGCTAGTGTGGTGCTAGTGTGGTGCTAGTGTGGTGCTAGTGTGGTGCGTTTGAGATTTTTTCATTCCTACTGCGATCCGACAAACTAGCACCCTTCTCCTGGTGTCAAAACTGCACTGATTTGCTGCCACTCATTTGTCAATGGGGTCACTTGTGGGGGAGCTCCAATGTTGAGGCACACAGGGGCTCACCAAACGCGACATGGTGTCAGCTAACAATTTGAGCTGATTTCCATTCAAATTGTTAGCGGACACCATGTCACGTTTGGAGAGCCCCTGTGTACCTCAGCATTGGAGCTCCCCCACAAGTGACCCCATTTTGGAAACTAGACCCCCCACGGAACAAATCTAGATGCATAATGAGCACTTTGAAGCCCCAGGTGCTTCACAAATTGATCCGTAAAAATGAAAAAAATATTTTTCTTCCACAAAAATCTTATTTTTTTATTTTTACGGATCAAATTGTGAAGCACCTGGGGCTTCAAAGTGCTCATTATGCATCTAGATTTGTTCCTTGGGGGGTCTAGTTTCCAAAATGGGGTCACTTGTGGGGAGCTCCAATGCTGAGGCACACAGTGGCTCTCCATACGCGACATGGTGTCCGCTAACAATTCCAATTGTTGGCGGACACCATGTCGCGTATGGAGAGCCCCTGTGTGCCTCAACATTGGAGGTCCCCCACAAGTGACCCCATTTTGGAAACTAGACTCCCCCAAGGAACAAATCCAGATGCTGCCACTCATTTGTCAATGGGGTCACTTCTGGGGGAGCTTCAATGTTTAGGCACACAGGGGCTCTCCATACGCAACATGGTGTCCGCTAACAATTGTTAACGGACACCATGTTGCGTATGGAGAGCCCCTGTGTGCCACCAGCATTGCCACCAGCGCAAGGGCAACTGG
Source organism: Allobates femoralis (assembly GCA_033576535.1). Lineage (NCBI taxonomy): Eukaryota > Metazoa > Chordata > Amphibia > Anura > Aromobatidae > Allobates > Allobates femoralis. Next base: position 369,050,375 of record JARQOC010000005.1, on the reverse strand, counting down.
AAGAGTTGGGGTACAGCACCAGAAAATGGCACCTCCAATGAATGCGCTATTTTCTGGGGTGGCTGTGGGTTGCAATTTGCAGCGTGGGGGGGCCCACAACATTTGGATCTCTCCACGATGAGGATTGCAGCCCCCCAACTGCCAAGTTGTACCTGGCTGGCAACCAAGAATATGGCAAAGCTCCATGTCAGTTTATTGGTAGAAGTAATAAAAAAAATGACGTGGGGCTTCGCCATATTTTTGGTCCAGCCAGGTACAACTTGGCAGCTACGGACTGCCACCAACCCCCAGCTGCCTCGTTGTACCTGGCTGGCAACCAAAAATACAGCGAAGCCCATTTTTTTATTTCTAGAACAAATTCTAGAAAAAAAATTACGTGGGGCTCCGCCACATTTTTGGTCCAGCCAGGTACAACTAGACAGCCGGGGGCTGGAATCCGCAGCATGGAGAGGCCCAAGCATTCTGGGCCCCCCATGCTGCGAATTGAAGCCCGCAGCCCCCCAGAAAATGGCGCATTCATTGAAGCGCCATTTTCTGGCGCTGTACCCATGCTTTTCCAGTTGCCCTGGTGCCGGTGGCAAACTGGGTAATAAAGGGGTTAATGCCAGCTTTTTATTGGCAGCTGGCACTAAGCCCGAGATTCATAATATTGGGCCAATGTTAGACCCGCCATTAGGAATCTCTTGTAAGTAGTCAATAAATACACACAGAGAAAAATCTTTTTATTTGGAAAAAAAACAAACAAAATTCAGACTCCATCTTTATTAGAAAGATCCGACGTAGTCCACAACGAAGGTCCCACGATGCTCGATCGCCTCTGCTCCAGAGATTGCAGCAAGGGATCAAGTGTCCTCTTCATACAGCCTCTGGGGTCAGAGTTATGGTGCACTGTATGAAAATGATCTGTCATACAGTACACCATGACTATGATCCCTGAGACTAAAAGAGGACACTTGATACCTTGTTGCATCCATCCATCCACCCATCATCCACGCATGTACACATCCATTCGTGCACACACCCACACATGCAGTCACACATCCATCCATGCACGCATCCACACACCCACCAACGCACACATCAACGCACCCACTAACCCACGCATCCACACATCCACTAACCCACTAATCCATGCACCCACACATCCACTAACCCACACACCCATGCATCCACACATCCACGCATCCATACACCCACACATCCACACCCACACATCCACTAACCCACGCACCCATGCATCCACTAACCCACGCATCCACACACCCACTAACCCACGCACCCACACACCCACGCATCCACTAACCCACGCATCCACTAACCCACGCATCCACACACCCACACACCCATGCATCCACTAACCTACGCATCCACACACCCACGCATCCACTAACCCACGCATCCACTAACACACGCATCCACTAACACACGCATCCACTAACACGCGCATCCACTAACACACGCATCCACTAACCCACGCACCCACACATCCACGCACCCACACACCCACGCATCCACACACCCACGCATCCACGCACCCACACATCCACTAACCCACGCACCCACACACCCACGCACCCACACACCCACGCATCCACACACCCACGCATCCACACACCCACGCATCCACACACCCACGCATCCACACACCCACGCATCCACACACCCATGCATCCACGCACCCACACACCCACGCACCCTCACACCCACGCACCCTCACACCCACGCACCCACACACCCACGCACCCACAGACCCACGCATCCACACACCCACACATCCACACACCCACGCATCCACACACCCATGCATCCACACATCCACTAACCCACACACACCACGCATCCACACACCCACTAACCCACGCATCCACTAACCCACGCATCCACACACCCACGCATCCAGACACCCACGCATCCACACACCCACGCATCACACACACCCACACACCCACAGCATCCTCACACCCACGCATCCTCACACCCACACACCCACGCATCCACACACCCACGCATCTACACACCCACACATCCACTAACCCACGCACCCACTAACCCATGCACCCACGCATCCACTAACCCACACATCCACTAACCCACACACCCACGCATCCACACACCCACTAACCCACGCATCCACTAACCCCACGCATCCAGACACCCACGCATCCAGACACCCACGCATCCAGACACCCACGCATCCAGACACCCACGCATCCAGACACCCACGCATCCAGACACCCACGCATCCAGACACCCACGCATCCAGACACCCACGCATCCAGACACCCACGCATCCAGACACCCACGCATCCAGACACCCACGCATCCAGACACCCACGCATCCAGACACCCACGCATCCAGCACACCCACGCATCCAGACACCCACGCATCCAGACACCCACGCATCCAGACACCCACGCATCCAGACACCCACGCATCCAGACACCCACGCATCCAGACACCCACGCATCCAGACACCCACGCATCCAGACACCCACGCATCCAGACACCCACGCATCCAGACACCCACGCATCCAGACACCCACCATCAGCACCACCATCAGACACCCACGCATCCAGACACCCACGCATCCAGACACCCACGCATCCAGAACACCACGCATCCAGACACCCACGCATCCAGACACCCACGCATCCAGACACCCACGCATCCAGACACCCACGCATCCAGACACCCACGCATCCAGACACCCACGCATCCAGACACCCACGCATCCAGACACCCACGCATCCAGACACCCACGCATCCAGACACCCACGCATCCAGACACCCACGCATCCAGACACCCACGCATCCAGACACCCACGCATCCAGACACCCACGCATCCAGACACCCACGCATCCAGACACCCACGCATCCAGACACCCACGCATCCAGACACCCACGCATCCAGACACCCACGCATCCAGACACCCACGCATCCAGACACCCACGCATCCAGACACCCACGCATCCAGACACCCACGCATCCAGACACCCACGCATCCAGACACCCACGCATCCAGACACCCACGCATCCAGACACCCACGCATCCAGACACCCACGCATCCAGACACCCACGCATCCAGACACCCACGCATCCAGACACCCACGCATCCAGACACCCACGCATCCAGACACCCACGCATCCAGACACCCACGCATCCAGACACCCACGCATCCAGACACCCACGCATCCAGACACCCACGCATCCAGACACCCACGCATCCAGACACCCACGCATCCAGACACCCACGCATCCAGACACCCACGCATCCAGACACCCACGCATCCAGACACCCACGCATCCAGACACCCACGCATCCAGACACCCACGCATCCAACACCCACGCATCCAGACACCCACGCATCCACTCACAGACACCCACGCATCCAACACCCACGCATCCAACACCCACGCATCCACACCCACGCATCCACACCCACGCATCCACACACCACACCATCCACACACCCACGCATCCACACCCCAGCATCACCACACCCACGCATCCACTAACCCACCATCCACTAACCCACACACCACTAACCCACACATCCACACACCCACACTCCACACACCACTAACCCACACACCCACTAACCCACACATCACTAACCCACACCCACTAACCACACCCCTAACCACACATCCACACATCCACTAACCCACACATCCACGCATCCACTAACCCACACATCCACGCATCACTACCACACACCCAGCATCACACACCCACAAACCACTCACTCATTCAATCATTGATTGATTCATTCATTCATACGGTACTTACCTCGGGACGGAGCAGCACTGGAGGACGGGCGTTCCAGCGAGGAGAGGAGGCAGAGCGGCGGCTACACCGGCGGGATCGGACACGAGGATCGAGGAGCGGTGAGACCGAACACGGGGATCGGGGGGGAGGAGTGGGAGGTCATCGGCATCCGCCCCCGCCCCTGCCACTGCCACTGTCCCCAGCAGCGCGGCGGCTGAAGCCGCAAACAGACCCGACATCGTGGGGGCCATCCAGAGGAGGGGGAGGCCAGAGGAGGGGGAGGCCAGAGGAGGGGGAGGCCAGAGGAGGGGTAGGTCATCGCGGCGGGTTAAGCCGCAATCAGGTCCCGGCATCGGGCGTGGGGGGCAGTGACAGGTGGGGGCCATCTTGAGAAGGGGAAGGCCTGAAGGAGGGGGAGGGCATCCGTCCCCAACGCCAGCAGCGCGGCGGGGGAAGCCGCACACAGGTCCCGGCTGTCACAGAGATCACAGCCGGGATCACAACATTGATTTCTATTGGTAGCTCATGCGTGCAACTGGCATGCAGTCGCAGCATGCCGCGACTGAAACTCGCTTTGCGAGTTCAATGCTTAAAATGCGCACCAGTGTGCCCGACAACATAGAAAATCACTTGTCCTTGTGCAATGCGAGTTTATCTCGCATTGCACTCGTGCGAGGCACTGGGATCATGTCGGATGATGTGCCTTCAGCCTAATTTAGATTTCACAGTGTGTATTAACACACTGTGGAATCTAATGGGCGGCCACAGCTGTCACAGAGGGGAGGAGGAAGCTGGATTCTTCCTCCCCTCTGTGAGAATACGCATATCAATTGTTTACGGAGCTGCGTTTTCTCCTGGAAAACGCACTGCGTATTTTTACGCAATGTCTGCACTGCAAAGTGAATTTCCCATTCACTTTGCAGGCAGACAAAAGGCACATTGCGTATTTTGAAAAGTGCGCGTAAAAAAACGCGGCAAAATACGCAATGTGTGAACGCAGCCTTAGTCAGTTTCTGTGCCTAAAAAGAATAAACGATACAAAGCCTATAACTTACAGGCAGATGAATTAGAACTAGCATTATTGCATAGGGGTTACTCTAAATCAGTGTTAAAAAATGCAAAAGAAAAAGCCCTCACCCACCATTTTACTAATAGGAAATAAAAAAATCGCAATAACATGAAACGGTTTTTCTTTCATTTTAACCTCTTAACGACAGCCGTACGTTTACAGACGTCGGACGTCGGAAAAAAAGGGTACTAAAGCCTAGCCGTACGTCTGTAGACGTACCCCAGGAGAAAGCCCTGTAGCGCCACCCCTGGAGCTAATACCTCTAGGGTGTCAGCGTACCGATTGTAGCTGACACCCTAGAGATTAGTAATTAGCTGTTTTTGTACCCGCACCTGTAATGTGATGACCGGTAAACACCGTTTACCGATCATCACATTACAGAAGTGAAAGTGCTTTGTAAAAAATGCTTTCACTTTGATCCGACATGAAAACACATGTCGGATCAAAGTGATCCATTAACCCCCAAGGCCCCTAAGACCCCCTGTGCCTGAGATCGAGCCCCCCCCCGGGCCCCCCACACCTCCATCCCCCCCGGTCCATTCAAAAATGGCGGCGGTGCACTGCCTCCCCTGCATCTCCATGCAGCCTGACATGTCACACATGTCAGGCTGCATGGGAATGTCCTCCCCCGGTGCTCCCTAGTCCCCTCCAGGGATCCCCAGCCATAGCCTCCGGGATCCCCGAGCCTCCGGGATCCCCCAGCCTCCCGACACCCCCCGCCCCCCTCCCCCGATGCCCGGTGCCTTTTTCCCAGAGGCCCCGCCGCCTCTAAACTTTTGTAGGGCTCCCCCGTGCCCCAGTAAATGCCCCCTCACCACTCTTACCTACCAACGATCCTGATTCCGGTCCCGGGGTCCTCCGGTCCTGGGGGCTTCTCCTGCCGGCGGCTCCTGCTGCTCTCTGTCTCTTCTGCGGCGCGCGCCTCCTCTGTGCGCGCACCCTGGTGCGCCGCTGTTAACCCCTGCTGTGCGGCCCAGGGAATGACAGGTCATGAACTCAGTGAGTTCATGACCTGTCAGAATCCTCGGGTCACAAGGGGTTAAATGTGCTGTTCATGGTGGTCTCCACAACAGATCACCATCAGTGGTGATCTATCAGGATCCTGGGATCCCATAGGGATCCTGGGATCACCACTGATGGTGATCTGATGTGGAGACCACCATGAACAGCACAGTTAACCCCTTGTTAACTGTGCTCTTCATGGTGATCTCCACATCAGATCACCATCAGTGGTGATCCCAGGATCCCTACGGGATCCCAGGATCCTGATAGATCACCACTTATGTTGACCTGATGTGGAGACCGCCATGAAGAGCACAGTTAACCCCTTGTGACCCGAGGATTCTGATAGGTCAAGAACTCACTGAGTTCATGACCTGTCATCCTCCTGACAATGAACCTACTTTTATAGCATATGGGGGATGCCCCATATGCTATAAAACTGAGAATCGTCGCGGGACCTCCCACTGGACTACGTCGAACCTTCCCACTGGACTACGTCGGACGTCAAAGAATAATAAAGATGGAGTCCAAGTAGTGTTTGGTTTTTTTCTAATAAAAATATTTTTCTCTGTCTTGTGTCTTCTTCACAAATTACTAGAGATTCCTAATGGTCCGGTCTAATATTGGCCAGACGTTATGAATCTCGGGCTTGGTACCAGCTGAGAAAAAGCTGGCATTAACCCCTTATTACCCAGTCTGCCACCGCTACACGGCAGCTGGAAAAGCTGGATACAGCGCCAGAAAATGGCGCTTCTATGAATGCGCCATTTTCTGGGGCGGCTGCGGGCTGCAATTCGCAGCAGGGGGGCCCAGAAAGCTTGGGCCTCCCTACGCTGAGGATTCCAGCCCCCAGCTGCCTAGTTGTACCTGGCTGGCCCAAACATATGGCGAAGCCCACGCCATTTTTTTAAAAAAATTATTTCATGAAATAATTAAAAAAAAGGGACTTCCCTATATTTTTGGTTTCCAGCCAGGTAAAACTAGGCAGAAGGGGTTGGTGGCAGCCCGTAGCTGCCTGCTGTACCTGGCTGGACCAAAAATATGGCGAAGCCCCACGTCGTGTTTTTTTTTTTTTTTTTAATTTAATAAAGAAATACTAAAAAAAAAAAGCAGGGGAGGAGACAACCAGGACACAGTGTCTCTGTATCTTGTGCACATGCTCTAAAAGTGAGAAATTGTGTGAAAAAAAGAAAATGTTCAATATGACATTATCAAATTCTGTGAAGTAGCTGTAGGTTCCAAATGCTCACTATACCCCTATATATAATCCTTGAGGTGTCTAGTTTCCAAAATGGGGTGACTTGTGCGGGAGCTCCAATGTTTAGGCACATAGGGGCTCCCCATATGTGACATGGTGTCCGCTAACTATTGGAGCTAATTTTCCATTCAAATTGTTAGCGGACACCATGTCGCATATGGAGAGCCCCTGTGTGCCTAAACATTGGAGCTCCCCCACAAGTGACCACATTTTGGAAACTAGAGCCCCCAAGGAACATATCTTGATGCATAGTGAGCACTTTCAACCCCCAAGTGCTTCACAAATTAGTCTGTTAAAAAGGAAAAAAAGAAAATTGTGAAAAAAAGTACTTTTTCATTTTTACGGATCAGTTTGTGAAGCACCTGGGGGTTCTAAGTGCTCACTATGCATCTAAATAAGTTCCTTGGGGTGTCTAGTTTCCAAAATGGGGTCACTTGTGGGGGAGCTCCAATGTTTGGTCACATAGGGGCTCTCCATACGTGACATGGTGTCCGCTAACAATTGGAATTGCAAGTGGATACCATGTCGTGTATGGAGAGCCCCTGTGTGCCTAAACATTGGAGCTCCCCCACAAGTGACCCCATTTTGGAAACTAGACCCCCCAAGGAACTTATCTAGATGCATAGAGAGCACTTAGAACCCCCAGGTGCTTCACAAATTGATCCGTAAAAATGAATAAGTACTTTCTTTTCCACAAAAATTTTCTTTTTTCATTTTTACGGATTCATTTGCGAAGCACCTGGGGGTTCAAAGTGCTCACCACCAATCTAGATAAGTTCCTTGGGAGGTCTCGTTTCCAAAATGGGGTCACTTGTGGGGGAGCTACAATGTTTAGGCACACGGGCTCTCCATACGTGACATGGTGTCCGCTAACAATTGGAGCTAATTTTCCATTCAAATTGTTAGCGGACATCATGTCGCGTATGGAGAGCCCCTGTGTGCCTAAACATTGGAGCTCCCCCACAAGTGACCCCATTTTGGAAAGTAGACCCCCCAAGGAACTTATCTAGATGCATAGTGAGCACTTTGAACCCTCTGGGGCTTTACAAATTGATCCGTACAAATGAAAAAGTACTTTTTTTTCACAAAAAATTTTCTTTTGTCCTCAATTTTTTCATTTTCACATGAGCAACAGGATAAAACTCATCCTAAAATTGTGTTGGCCAATTTCTCCTGAGTACACCGATTCCTCATATGTGGTCATAAACCACTGTTTGGGCGCACGGTAGGGCTCAGAAGAGAAGGAGCGCCATTTCACTTTTTGAATGGAAAATTAGCTCCAAAAGTCAAATTGCGCTTCTTCCCTTCTGAGCCCTGCCGTGCTCCCAAACAGTGGTTTATGACCACATATGAGGTATCTGTGTACTCAGGAGAAATTGGCCAACAAATTTTAGGATGCATTCTATCCTGTTGCCTATGTGAAAATGAAAAAATTGAGGCTAAAAGAACATTTTTGTTGGAAAAATTAAAATGGCCATTTTTTGTTTCCACGTTGCTTTAGTTCCTGTGAAGCACCTGAAGGGTTAATCATTTTCTTGAATGTAGTTTTCGGAATGGTGTCACTTTTGGGTGTTTTCTGTCATGTAAACCCCTTAAAGGGACTTCAAATGTGATGTGGTCACTAAAAAAAAAAGGTTATGTAAATTTTGCTGGAAAAATGAAAAATTGCTGATGAACTTTGAACCCTTATAACGTCCTAACCAAAAAACTTTTTTTTTTCCAAAATTGTGCTGATGTAAAGTAGACATGTGGGAAATGTTATTTATTAACTATTTTGTGTCACATAACGCTCTGGTTCAACAGAATAAAAATTACAAATTTGAAAATTGTCAAATTTTCAAAATTTTTGCCAATTATTTTATATTTTCACAAATAAACACAAAAATTTTATCGACCAAAATTTAATACTAACATGAAGCCCAATATGTCACGAAAAAACTATCTCAGAATCGCTAGGATCCATTGAAGCATTCCGGAGATAAAACCTCATAAAGGGAGAGTGGTCAGAATTACAAAAAACGGTCTGGTCATTAAGGTGGAAATTGGCTCCGTCACTAAGGGGTTAAATTTGGTTCAATGTTTCACAGCATAAAAACGACTATTAAAAAAACACTGGCATGTTCTAGTCAGATAAAGAATTGAACAAACTTTCTATCGTCCTCCTGTGGTCACTTATCGGTGTAGCCATAATTTGGGAGATATTCTAGTGCATAAACGCTTGCAACCCCCGAACAAAAAAAAATCTTGGCTTTCAACAAATCACCCAACAGGAAATTTTAAGTGTAAAAGCTGCCCATGGTGTAGTTTTCATCTAGTTGGTAATTCAATCCAGATAGGTGATATATACCACACTGTAAAATCATGCATCACCTGTAGAACAAAATGGATTGTTCATATTTTTGGTCTGTGCAACAGATTTTACATTGGTAAGGGTGCTTTCACACTGGCGGCTTTGCCCGGATCCAGACAAAAAACTACATCTGCCGCAATTGCTGTCTAACTGCAGCATTTGCAGCACACTTGCGGAAAGCCCCATGCATTGTCTATGGGGCTTGCGGTAAGTGTGCGGCAGACGTGGCAAGTGTGGTTTTGGCAGTTGCGGCCGCGAAAAAAAAAATGACGCTGACACCCATATGGTACTTTTGCAAACCAAAGCCCGTTGGATTATTTGTTCAAATGCTCACTGGAGGCGCACAGCGAAGAAGGGAGCCGGTGGCTGATGTCATGGCTTTGCATGCGCCTGCGTGAGAACAGAAGGTTAGACGTCGGCGCAGGCGAGGAGGGGGGCGGACACAATAAGGAGGAGGAACAGAGCAGCAGGAGGCGGCGCAGAGCAGCCGGAGGCAGGTAAAAACGTCAGTGCCAGCGCTGACTCCAGAATAAGGAATGCCCTCCTGACTCAGTTAATGTAAGATTTATAAAGTGTATATCTCAGTGCACAGGGGGGCTAGAGACATGGGGGACCCCTTCCCTGAATGCAGCAGGCATGCTGCATTCAGTGGTGAACTTAGATTGCCATGCATCTGGGGGGTTACAGGTCCTCTTCAAGATTTGCTCTCTCAATGTGAGGGGTTTCAATACACCTCAGAAACTATCTCAAGTTCTCTACTCTGCACACAGACAACAGTCTCAGATTCTATTAATACAAGAGACCTACTTAAAGACGGATAATGTCCCTTGTTTTAGAAATAAATATTTTCCAACTTGGATACATAGCACCAGTCCCAAAGCCAGAACAAAAGGGGTTTCAGTGGCACTACATAGAAATTTGATTAACTCGATCTTGGATACATGTGTAGATACTCTGGGTAGATATGTGTTCCTTAAAATCCACATAGCAGGCACCTTACTCACAATTGTCAATTGGTACTTACCCAACAGGTTTCAAACCAACGTCTGTAGGCTATTCCTGGCTCGTTTGGCGGAGTTTGCAGAGGGTTCAACGATCATTGGCGGGGATCTTAACTTCACCCTCGACCTGGCGGCTGACTCCACCTCAGGTAAGGGCTCTATCCCAGCCAAGAGGCTTAAGTCTCTGAAAGGGTTCCTACACACTCTCCGATTATTAGACATCTGAAGGATTTTAAATCCTCAAGGGAAGGACTACACATATTATTCCAAATACATAAGGGGGCCGTCACACGGAACGATATCTTGCCCGATATCGTTTAAGCGATCTCCTTTTTGATCGCTTAAGCGATATCGGGCAAGATATCGTTGCATGTAATCAAGCGATTTACGATGGTAAATCGCTTGATCGTGACATCGCTGATCTGAGGTTCGGTTCTCAGATCTAGCGATGAACGATGCAACGATCTGCATCATCGTGGTGTGTGACACCACGATGATCCATCTCCCAGCGGCAGAGCCTATGCTGGGAGATGGTAACTATGGTACACGTCGGGTAACTAAGCGACGCGCGGCGCCTAGTTACCCGATGTGTACCATAGTTACCAGCGAGATCGCGGCTCCGCATCGCTGGTGAGTCTGTCTGTGTGACAGCTCACCAGCGATGTGAGCGATATTGTAAGCGATTGCGCGTGCACGTGATCGCTTACAATATCGCTAAAGATGTCGCAGCGTGTGACGGCCCCCTAACACATATAGCAAGATCAACCTTTTTATGACAAGTCGCCATATTTTGTCTTGAAATCCCTCCACCAGTATACAGTAGGTGATATTTTATTGTCAGACCATGCCCTTATCTACCTTTCTTTGACGATGCCTGACTTGACAGTGGACCTGGAGACTAAATTTGCACTCTCTTGAAGGACGAGACTTGCCTAGCTAAGGCTGGTTTCACACTACGATTTTAGCATTTCCGATGTTGTCCGATAAAAATCGGACAGTATCGGACCAATTTTGGCCCCCATGCAGCCCTATGGGCATCGGACCGAATCGCATGTGCACTAAATGGCATCCGATTTGGTCCGATCCGATTCATTCTCCGATTTTTGCACCGAAAATAAAATCGGACAAACTCGGATCGGACCAAATCGGATGCTATTTAGTGCACATCTGATTTGGTCCAATCAATTTAACATGGGGCCCTATGGAGCAGGGTCCAAGGAAACATCTGATGTGTCCTTGGACCCGATTTTAGTGTACTGAGCATGCTCAGTAGACTAAAATAGCTCCTAACAGTAAAATAGGGTGTTAAAAAAAAAAAAAAAAAAAAAATCTATGATCACCTGCCCATCAGGCCCCCGGTGTCTTGCTGTCTGTGCTGACAGGACCTGTCGTGATGTCACAATCACATGACCGCCAGTAACCGGCAGTCATGTGATTGTGATGTCACGGGAGGTCCTGTCAGCACAGGCAGCAAGACACCGGGGGACACGGCAGTGTGTGGGACCGTGCAGGAGTCGTGGACAGGTGAGAAAAGATTGGAGGAGAGGAGGAACACATTGGAGGACCGGGGGAGAAGAGGGGAGGACCAGGGGTGCACATTGGAGGACCAGGGGTGCACATTGGAGGACCGGGGAGAGAAGAGGGGAGGACAGGGGTGCAAGAATCCGATGCTGTCCGATTTTATATTTAGATTTTGTTTGCTAAGCAGGTTATATCACTAATCTGTAGACCTTGACTTGACCGATCACCACTGATGTGGACCTGGAACTGAGGGTTGGGCTTTGGACCTATAACAGGGTGACGACTACAATACACACGACCGTCTACCAATTGTTGTTATCGGTTGTGGACCACCAATGATGCACAGTGTATCCGGTGGTCCCTCCCTTTAGCATCAATCTATCTTGGGTTTGACTTCACAGACCGTCAACCGAACCCCACCAAACCCTCCGCTCTAGCACCATTAGTGGGCTGTGTTGTGTGTTTGTTGTGTAGGTGGGTGGCAAGTCTGCCCATTTGCACAAATTCACTTATTTTACACCATGTTTTTATAAAAACCCTTAAAATAAAAACCGTTAATGAGAACAAAAAGGTTATCCCTTATTATTCTACAATCCTCTGTAACTAACTTTATATAGGGAGGTCTTGGACCACGTGTACACATGGGTATCCTCCCTTTGCCGAGTACGAAGGAAGGAATGGGGCTGCCAGACCTGAGGGCATACTTCTTGGCATCCTCATTAGCTAGAGTACTTGACTGGCATTTTAGCGACGGGAACAGACAGTGGGTGTCTGTGGAGCAAGACGGTTTAGATATCCCGTTAAAATATCTTCCTTGGATCTCCCCTTGTGCTCTGGGCACAGTGGGTCGACTGTTGGACTTGACCAGTGACACCATAAAGACATGGCACTCCTTTATATCGAAGCAATCCCCTACCGATCGACTTAGCCCGTTAACCCCTCTCTTAGCTAATCCAGAATTTCGTTCGGAACTACACAGGTGGACTTTCCTGTGCTGGACGAGCGTGGGGGATACCCGATTAAGTCAAACGCTTCTACAGGGTCAGATTCCCTCCTTCGAGGAATTACAATCAAAATCATCAACAACTTCTTCAAGTTGGTATGAATATGTACAATTTTGGTCGTTTCTTTGGTCAGCGCAGGGTGACTGCTGGTTGCGGGAGGAATGCACTGTTTTTCAGAGTGTTTTTCTGCAGGGCTCCCCTCAGAATCATAGGATTTCTGTCTTGCCCCGCCTTACCTTGGAAGCGAAAAAAAAAGTGTGTGGGGGGGGGGGACGGGACTCCACTTTCAGAAATTATGGGAAAGGGAGCTGGACAGAGATATCTTGGGAGCCGACTGGGAGAAGTGTTTTCTCTTCACCCATAGGTTGGCCAGCACTTACGCAGCCCAAGAAAAAAAAACTATTAAATCTTGACTAGGTGGTATCTATGTCCTGCAAACTTGCATGCCATCTTCCCCACGGTTTCCGAGATGTGTTGGAGGTGCGGTGCTGCTAAAGGCACGATGCTTCACATTTGGTGGAGTTGCCCTTAGATCCAGAACTTTTGGTCATGGGTGTTTGCTAACTATATTTTGATCACAGCTAGACAGGTGGTTGGTAGCCCAGAGATGGCGCTACTATCTATCTTCTCCCAATCAATTGGGTTTCACAAAAAGGATATCTTCTGATTTTGTCTGTCAGTTGCCCACTCTGTCATTCCAACATTTTGGAAGTCTGCCCAAGTTCCCACCACGCTGGAGTGGTACAGGTAAATGACGGAAATCTTCATAATGGAAGAGTTGACTGATAAAGCTTCGAACTCCCTTGAGAAATTCTCCAGGATCTGGATTGATTGGATCCTTTTTAAGGATACCCCAAACTTTCAAGATCTTTTTGTGAGAAGGAGAAATCCCTAGGTAGCCATTGAGACGTGAATTAAATCGATCTGGGGAGGCTGTGTTACCTTCCTCCCCTCCCCCCTCCCCTCCCTTTATACCTCCTACTGTCCCTTTTCTTGTTCGTTTCTATGCGCTGTTATCTTTTCCTTCAATACTTATTCTGTAGTCCTACTTCTCATCGGTTATGTGATCGCTGGTGAGCTGTCAAACAGGCAGACTCGCCAGCGATCAGGACCAGTGAGAACGCTGGTATCCAGGGTAAATAGCGGGTAACTAAGCAGAGTGCTGCTCTTAGTTACCCACTGTTTACCCTGGTTACCAGCTCCCAGCGTGTGCTGTGCGGCGCTTGGAGATCGTTGGTCTCCCGCTGTCACAAATGCCGAAGCTGGCCGGCCAGCGGGAGACCAATGATATAATATGGTCCGGGTTATTTACCAACGATGAATGAACTTATCGGTCGTTGTTGGTACATGTCACACACAACAATGTTGTTGCAACATCACCAAACCGGTGACGTTGCAATGATATCGTTGACGATATTGTAGCGTATAACGGGACCTTTAAGCTCTGGACCAAGTTCACTTGACTAAAGGGTCCGTAACACGCTACGATATCGTTAACAATATCGTTGGTACGTCACGGGTTTTGATGCGGTGCAGTGACATCGTAACGACGTCGTTGCGTATGACACGTAGATATGACCAACGATAAGTCGGCTGATCGTTGATCGCAGGTTTATGGACAGGACCATAAATCAGTCGTTGGTCATCCGTTCAAACTGCAGCATTGGCGTGTGTGACACCTTGATAACGATGACGTTTACGACTTCGCCTAATCAGAACTGAGGAACATAGGCATCCAAACGACTGCTAATATCGTTCACTTGTTGCAGAGTTGTGGCTGCGTCATTCACGATATCTGTACGTGTGACACCTCACTAGCGATCAATAAACGATGTTCCAACGAACTCAGCCAGGTCTGATTGTTGGTCTAAACACTCAGACATTGAAGTGTGTAAAGGGCCCTTAAGGCTGCGTTCACATCTTGGTTATCATATTTAGAATAAATAAGATTCCTGAAGTCTCATGCACATGTGGCTTATTAAGGCCCCTTTCACACTAGGGTTTTTTGCAAATTGCGGCACATCCGGCATGCATTGTCTATGGGGCTTGCGG
The DNA here is from genome assembly GCA_033576535.1 of Allobates femoralis. Lineage (NCBI taxonomy): Eukaryota > Metazoa > Chordata > Amphibia > Anura > Aromobatidae > Allobates > Allobates femoralis. The sequence continues at coordinate 369,035,343 of JARQOC010000005.1, read as the reverse complement.
TAGGTGCAGCTAGTGAGGTATATCTGCACTTGCGGCTGCGAAAAAAAACTGCCGTCAGCAGCGGTTTTTATCGCGGCCGCAAGTGCCGGAACCCCACTTGCTGCAAGCCCCATAGACTATGCATTGCGCTTGCCGCATTCGTGCCGGAAGTGTTACCATTAGGAGGCAGAAGCGGTAAATCTGCTGTAATTTGCAAAAAAACGCTAGTGTGAAACAGGTCTTATTTACGGATTTAAATCTGCAGCATTTCACTTTTCAGTGTTTTTTTTGTTTTAGATTTAACTCGTGCTATTGAGTGGGAAAAATAGCGCCTAAATTACACAGTGGTTTTCCTTCCAAGAGATGCAGGAATGTTGGCTTCAAATGCTTAACGTGTGCATATACCCTAACTTGCTGCCTCTGGCTCAAATGTCGTCTTTCCTGCCTAGAATTTGACCAGTCATTAGAGTACAGGTTTTGTCTGTCCCTGTTCTCCTTTTTATATAGGGCTCAATAAGACATGAATTTGTCCAATGGGTAGATGTCGGGCTCCACTCCTTTCCGAGCCTACTCTATAGTAACACCAGGCATATAAATGGCGAATCAGACAAGTGCTATAGTAACTGGGTGCTACCCAAAAAGGCAAATGTAGTAGGTAAACCAGAATAAAGAAGAGGTGCACTCACCCGTATCGACTTTTGCACTAAATTATTGCAGTGGCATATTTACAAGACATGAATTTTGTTTCACTGTTTCTATCTCCTTTATTATTGTTTCTTGGTATTCTGCATTTTAATGAATTATCACTTTGGTGTTCCAAACCTTTTCAGCAGTAATAAGTGCAGTGTCATGCAGCTGTGACATGGCCACTTGTGATAAGACCCTGCTGGATATGCTTTTATTTTTTTTTTCCTGAACTCTGAAATGAAACCTCCTATTGCAAATTGAATATGTTACAATATATTTACTATAACCACATGCTGCTTTGTGAGCATAGTAACTTCTCTGTATTAATAAGAATTGGTTTTGTAATGTAAGACAGGGCTGTAATTTTTTTTTCTTTGAATATTTTGGTTACTACAAAAAATGCTGTACCTAGGGATTAAAATGGCTAATCCCAAAATAGTAGCAATAAAAAAGTCGCCTCACAACAAATAGGCAATCACATTTCAATGGGACATATGGGTAATCAACAGCAAGTAAGCAGCAACCTCCCAGCTGGGTTGTTTTGATAACGACGCCACCGATCAACCAGAATATTGTGCATTTTAATTCTTTAACATATAAAATAGTGGTAAATGGCCACCAATGGTCTGATAATTTAAATGGAAAAGTTTTGAAAAATACGAGGGAATGGACACACCCAGTAATTTAATAGTTTTGGCTCTCCATTTGAAAGGAAGATGTTTCTTGCATGAGAGCGAATTTTCCCGAGACAGAGAGATGTCTAGAGTCTCAGATTTTGAACAATTCACTTTAAAATTACTCAAATAACTACAGAACATGGGAGAGCCCAGCCCCCTTTGGATGGTGGCGGTGTTTACAGTTGTGCCTTTTTCTACACACCTTCCCACCGATCATCCAAAGACACATTTTGAGATATTCTGCAAGGAATCAGGCCCAGTTAGACATACTCTGTCTAGAGCTTACGCGATGCTTGTGTCTTCCCCTGGGTCAGCAACTTCCTAAATTCATAGCAGGATGGGAATCGGACCTAAACGTTAAATTTTCTGCTACGCAGATAACACAAATCTGTATCCTTGCTCATAATACGACCATCAGCTCCAGACACCAAGAAGCGGGTTACAAACTCCTATCCCAGTGGTATAGGGTTCCGGAGAGGCTGCATGCAATGTATCCCGAGGCTGACGATATGTGTTGAAGGTGTGGGAAAGAGAGAGGATCCCACATTTTTTATCTTTTGGGATTGGGCATTAATTAGGCCGTTTTGTCAAAGAGTAAAGGATATTGCTAAACAGGTTGCACACCAGGAGGAACCACTGACTCCAGCTCTGGCTCTATTACATCTCCCCGACATACCCATTAAAATTTATAAAAATTCCTTGACGAGATTTTTCATAATCGCTGCTAGAGTGTGCATACCCGAATTGTGGGGTAAAACGTCCACGCCGAGACTTTCACAGTGGGTTCGTAAGGTCAACGAACTAATGTATATGGAAGATCTCACCGCTTCAATACATGATACACGGGAAATTCTGGTGCACATGGGTGCAGTGGATGAACTTTCAGCAAACAACAAAATATAAGCCTTTACTTGAGGGGGTGGAGAACCTGACACTGAACACCGATCGGCCACATCATGAAATTACCATAACCTACCTTTTCCCCTCCCAATCCCCTCCCTCCAATCACCCTAAAAACCTCACATCTCATTCTTCTAACCCCACACTAGATACGTTTTCTGTTCTCTCCTCGTCTACTCTTTTATTTCCTTCCTACAATTTCTTTTCCTTTTGGGATTTCTAATGAGATTATGATTAATTATAGAGTCAAAAAGGAAAGTTTGGACCAAGATATGGTCACTTACGATTTAGCGACACTTGTCGCATTGTGTTGTAAAAATATTGATTATACTATATATTTTAGTGTCATATACATGAGGTTGGAGTAACTGAATTGTATGAACTTAATACACTCAGACAAGCACTCTTACCTGTACTCGATTGACATTTATGTATCTATTCCTTCTTACTTTTGTTAAATAAAGAATTATAAATAATAAAAAAAAAAGTTACACGTGCTAATAAAGTAGATTGAGTACATCATGAAAAAAATTAGTCTAACTAAATCTGTTGAATTCCCTCAAGATGGAAGATATGGAAATCCGGGGTTGTGAAACACATGGTAGGAGGTCATCCGCAAAATAATGCTGTTTTACATTAAGTAGGACCTACCCAAACCCCATGTATGGCCTCATTTTTCCTGCTGGCATTAGCCAGAAGCTCCATAACTAATACGTGTATGAGGAGGGACACAGGACATCCTTGTCTAGTCCTGTTTTTTTTTTTTTTTTTTTTTAATCAGGTATTTTTATTAGAAGACCAAAAGTCAAAAGAAAAACATAATATACATAATTGTATAAAAAATGTTTCTCTTATTCCTTTCTCAGTAATGTTAGAGGATTATGGCAGTTAGGCTGAAGGCACACTGATCCCTCCAAAACGGCGCGTTTTTGAAGCGCGATATTGATGCGAGTGTGATGCGTGTAGTAGTGTGGTGCGAGTGCGGTGCTAGTGTGGTGCAATTGAGATTTTTTTCATTCCTACTGCAATCCCACAGACTAGCACCCTCTCCTGGTGTCAAGGCTGCACTTATTTGCTGCCACTCATTTGTCAATCAATGTTTGTTTATTTAAATGGGTGTGGCTACCCATGCTCAAACACACTCATTATTTTAGGCCTAGTATTTGTCTGGACAACATGTTGTATAGGTTGTCTCTGAACCCTACGGAGTGGATCCTGCTACATTGGGTAATCTATAGCCGATTTTGTGAGAGGCATCCAGTTGTGTCATCTGGGGTCACAGCTGGGAACACAGCCTCAGTACCTGGCTGGTGTCATCAGCGGGGCCGGTCTGTTGGCGGGAGGCTCTGTGCAGCTGGCGTGCTCTGGCTCCAGGTGAGCGGAGGAGGGAGTGTAAACGCTGGCTTGCCGCTGGTCTGCGGTATGTGTGCCCTGCTTCTTGCCGCCCGCTTCTTGAATGTGCGTGCCGGAAGTGTGGTGCGACGCCCGCGCATGCGCGGAAGTGCCAGCACCACGTCACTGGGCTGTGTAAGTGGCGGAAGTGACGAGGTGGGCGGAAGCGTGTCACGTTGCCATGGAAGCTCAGACAGGAACATGACAACAATATCAGATTAGCAATACTCGCACGGTTTTCAAGCGCCAGACTCGCACCATGTGATTGCACAGTGCGTTTTTTAAATGCACCCATTGCCTTCTATTGATCGCTCGCGCTTACAACTCGCATGCAGTCGCAGCATGCTGCGACAAACTCGCTTTGTGAGTTCAGCGCTTCAAATGCGCATCAATGTGCCCAACATTATAGGAAATCACTTGTCCTAGTGCAATGCGAGTTTATCTCGCATTGCACTCGCGCGAGGTACGGGGATGATGTGGGGATGATGTGGGGATGATGTGGGGATGATGTGGGGATGATGTGGGGATGATGTGGGGATGATGTGGGGATGATGTGGGGATGATGTGGGGATGATGTGGGGATGATGTGGGGATGATGTGGGGATGATGTGGGGATGATGTGTCTTCAGCCTTAAGCAGCAACTATCCTATCTTGCAAGATTTCCACAGAAGCCAGTTTGGATAGTCCATCCACTCGCCCCCCACATTTTTGAACTGTGTTCCTTTACCTCCCTTAATAACACTGGTCAACAGCATTTTGGTGCCAAAGATATTTCATTGAATGTAGGGTAACTTTGGGGTGCTGATTCTGAATATGTCATCAGTTTTGGCAGATTGGCTCAAGTTTTTGAGATTTTTCGTAAAATGTGTAACAAAAAAGACGTTTTTTGCTACTTTTTTAACGAAGTCTGTTATGTTTCTTCAATGTTTTGTCAGTGTATATTCACCACAAATGTAACAGAATGAGTCTGGATCGTTAAGACAACTTCTTCTTGATGAGTTCATGCTTTTCACTGGACAACAGACAACAACATAAAGTTAGTGCAAAAAATCAAGCTATGAACAAACTTTTAGAACACTAATTAACACAAAACTATATTGAGAACTGCTCAGTTCAAGTACTAATCCAAAGAAATTAATGAGATGATGCGTCGCATTTACGAACAAGTGCTATAAATAAGATACCAAAAATCTCAAAAACTTGAGCCAATCTGGCAAAACTGATAGCATATTCAGAATCAGCACCCCAAAAATACCCCAAATTCATTCAAATATTTTGGGCACCAGAAAAAAAAAATTTTTTTGTTGACCTGTGTAATATATATATTCCTTTCCAGTAGAGTAATAAAATTTATTCTGTTTACATATTGTTGTCTGACTGGTGGTTTTTCATCCATCCAATGTACAGCAGTTAGTTTCCTGGCGGCATACAATAGTCTGGCTATTGCTGATTTCCCTCAATCATCAATGGTTATATCTTCCAAATACCCCAAAACACAGCTCATTGGGTCTCGAAGGACAGACATTCCCATACCTCTTGTATCAGAGCCAGGGTTGCCATCCAAAAGGGCTGTACAGCTGTGGCCAAAAGTATTGAGACACCTGCAATTCTGTCAGATAATACTGTTTCTTCCTGAAAATGATTGCAATCACAAATTATTTGGTATTATTATCTTCATTTAATTTGTCTTCAATGAAAAAACACAAAAGAGAATGAAGCAAAAAGCAAAACATTGATCATTTCACACACATCTCCAAAAATGGGCTAGACAAAAGTATTGGCACCTTCAGCCTAATACTTGGTTGCACAATCTTCAGCCAAAATAACTGCGATAAACCGCTTCCGGTAACCATCAGTGAGTTTCTTACAATGCTCTGCTGGAATTTTAGACCATACTTCTTTGGCAAACTGCTCCAGGTCCCTGATATTTCAAGGCTGCCTTCTCCAAACTGCCATTTTTAGATCTCTCCACAGGTGTTCTAAGGGATTCATGTCTGGATTCATTGCTGGCTACCTTAGAAGTCTCCAGTGCTTTCTCTCAAACCATTTTCTAGTGCTTTTTGAAGTGTGTTTTGGGTCATTGTCCTGCTGGAAGACCCATGACCTCTTAGGGAGACCCAGCTTTCTCACACTGGGCCCTACATTATACTGCAAAATTTGTTGGCAGTCTTCAGACTTCATAATGCCATGCACACAGTCAAGCAGTCCAGTGCCAGAGGCAGCAAAGCAACCCCAAAACATCAGGGAACCTCCACCATGTTTGACTGTAGGGACAGTGTTCTTTTCTTTGAATGCCTCTTTTTTTCTCCTGTAAACTCTGTTGATGCCTTTGCCCAAAAAGCTCTACTTTTGTCTCATCTGACCAGAGAACATTCTTCCAAAACGTTTTAGGCTTTCTCAGGTAAGTTTTGGCAAACTCCAGCCTTGCATTTTTTATGTGTCTGGGTAAGAAGTGGGGGCTTCCTGGGTATCCTACTATACAGTCCCTTTTCATTCAGACGCCGACAGATAGTACGGGTTGACACTGTTGTACTGTTGTACTGAGGTACTGTTGTACCCTCGGACTGCAGGGCAGCTTGAACTTGTTTGGAGGTTAGTCGAAGTTCTTTATCCACCATCCGCACAATCTTGCATTGAAATCTCTCGTCAATTTTTCTTTTCCATCGACATCTAGGGAGGTTAGCCACAGTGCCATGGGTTTTAAATTTCTTGATAACACTGCGCACGGTAGACACAGGAACATTCAGGTCTTTGGAGATGGACTTGTAGCCTTGAGATTGCTCATGCTTCCTCACAATTTGGTTTCTCAAGTCCTCAGACAGTTCTTTGAGCATGGAGAAAAGAAAGAAGACCAATGTGGTACACACAAGGACACAGGACAGAGGTTGAGTCAACTGTAATCCATGTCAAGTGGCTGCAAGTGTGATTTACCGTATATACTCGTGTATAAGCCGAGTTTTTCAGCCCAAAAAATGGGCTGAAAAGTCCCCCCTCGGCTTATACACGGGTCAATACGGTAATCCTATGGTGGGAGGGGGCGCGGGGGGTGGGGGGGCGCTGCGCAGTATTTCTTACCTTGTCCCCCATTCTGCAGTGCTTTCCGGTGTCCTCCGTGCTCCGTTCCCGGTCTGCTGGGCCTTGTGGTTCCTCCTGGTTCCTCATCCTTCGGTTCTATCATGGGGGCTGCCATCTTGGTGTCTTCTCTCCGCCCCCGGCCAGTGATGTCAGAGCAGGCCGCGCTGTGATTGGCTAGCACCCGTGACATGTGATCACGGGTGCTAGCCAATCACAGCGCGGCCTGCTCTGACATCACTGGCCGGGGGCGGAGAGAACAAGCAAGATGGCAGCCCCCATGATAGAACCGAAGGATGAGGAACCAGGAGGAACCACAAGGCCCAGCAGACCGGGAACGGAGCACGGAGGACACCGGAAAGCACTGCAGAACGGGGGACAAGGTAGGAAGCTGTGTATGTGTGTGTGTATGTGTATATATGTGTGTGTGTGTGTGTGTGTGTGTGTGTGTGTGTGTGTATATATGTGTGTATGTATGGGTATGTGTATGTAAGTAGGCTGGCTGCCAATATAAGCCATACCTGTGGGGCTGCTGTATATACTTCTGGGGCTGCTGGATACTCCACTGGGGCTGTATATACCTCTATGGCTACTGTATACTACCACTGGGGCTGTATATACCTCTGGGGCTACTGGATACTACCACTGGGGCTGTATATACCTGTGGGGCTGCTGGATACTACCACTGGGGCTGTATATACCTCTGGGGCTGCTGGATACTACCACTGGGGCTGTATATACCTCTGGGGCTACTGGATACTACCACTGGGGCTGTATATACCTCTATGGCTACTGTATACTACCACTGGGGCTGTATATACTTCTGGGGCTGCTGGATACTACCACTGGGGCTGTATATACCTCTATGGCTACTGTATACTACCACTGGGGCTGTATATACCTCTGGGGCTACTGGATACTACCACTGGGGCTGTATATACCTCTGGGGCTGCTGGATACTACCACTGGGGCTGTATATACCTCTGGGGCTACTGGATACTACCACTGGGGCTGTATATACCTCTATGGCTACTGTATACTACCACTGGGGCTGTATATACCTCTGGGGCTACTGGATACTACCACTGGGGCTGTATATACTTCTGGGGCTGCTGGATACTGCCACTGGGGCTGGATACTACCACTGGGGCTGTATACCTGTGCTGGGGTCCACCCTCGGCTTATACACGAGTCAATAGGTTTTCCCAGATTTTGGGGGCAAAAGTAGGGGGGTCGGCTTATACACGGGTCGGCTTATACACGAGTATATACGGTAGTTATTGCCAACACCTGTTAGATGCCACAAGTAAGTTACAGGTGCTATTATTTACACAAATTAGAGAAGCATCACATGATTTTTCTAACAGTGCCAATACTTTTGTCCTCCCCCTTTTTTATGTTTGGTGTGAAATTCTATCCAATTTGGCTTTAGGACAAATATTTTTGTGTTTTTTCATTGAAGACAAATTAAATGAAGATAATAATGCCAAAGAATTTGTGATTGCAATCCTTTTCAGGAAGAAACTGAGTATTATCTGACAGAGTTGCAGGGGTGTCAATACTTTTGGCCACAACTGTGTGTATATATACCGTATATATGCCCCAAAAGCTGGGAAAAGTTATTGACTCGCGTATAAGCCTAGGGTATGAAATGCAGCAGACCCCCATCCTAGTATATAGCCCCCGTCACTGGTATATAGCGCCCCTCAGCAGTGGTATTATACAGGCCCCTCAGCAGTGGTATTATACAGGCCCCTCAGCAGTGGTATACAGGCCCCTCAGCAGTGGTATACAGGCCCCAGGCCCCCTCAGCAGTGGTATACAGGCCTCTCAGCAGTGGTGGTATACAGGCCCCCCCTCCTTAGTATGTGTCCCTCAGGCTGCGGCACATATTAAAATAACAAACATTTCATACATCACCTTTCCTGCGCCGCTCCTCCGGTCCCGGCTTCTTCCTGCTTGTGCCGGTGTCATGTGACCGGGCGCAGCAGATGACATCATCTGCTGCGCCCGGTCACAGCACTAGAAGCCGGCACAAGCAGGAAGAAGCCAGGACCGGAGGAGCTGCGCCAGAAAGGTGATGTATGAAATGTTTGTTATTTTAATACGTGCCGCAACCTGGGGGACACATACTAAGGAGGGGGGGCTGTAGATCTCTAATGGGGGCCAGTGTAGTGCAATATACACCGCTCCCCCCGCCGCTGATGGACAGGGGGATGCCGTGCATATTCATTACACTAATGAGGCGGCCCCACGTGACCGTCCGCGGTCACTGCAGCCCCCTCCTGCCTCCTCCAGCCCCCAGTCACAGCTCCCTCCAAGCAAATACACCGTGACTTGAGTATAAGCCGAGGGGGGGGGGGGGGGGGGGGGGGGGACTTTTCAGCACAAAAATTGTGCTGAAAAACTCGGCTTGCACTCGAGTACATACGATATATATATACACACACAGGGAGGTAACCTGAGGAAGAAGCTCGGGAGGAGGCTCCGAAACGCGTCGGAAATAAAGGCTATCGCTGATCCAGACATCCCTGTGTCTGTGTGTCTTTGGTCTCAGAGCAGCAGCGCGGACACTGAGGCACTTTGTCCAGGATTCTGTATCCTACTATCTTGGGGCCCTAAGTCTACTGGGGACCAAGGTCAATTCTCAGTACTGTACATGAACATGGTTTATCGCCGTATGTTTTGAACTGGACTCTAGCGTTTTCGGCTGAACTCAAGGGTGGCTGAGGTTGGGGGGAGGGGGGATGGATTGTTTAATTGTTTATTTGTTTATTGGTCTATTTATTTGTTTCCATATTGAAAACTCAATAAAAATATGTTACAAAAAAAATAGCGAACAGAGCAGACAAGGTGCCGCCTATCTGGACTTTTGCTGTACAGGGAGAGGAGTCTGTGCAAGAATCTAGGACCTAAGCTAATCTGGACCAAAGTGTCCTTCATGAACTCCCAGTGGACTCAGTCAAAGGCCTTTTCTGCATCAACCGATATGAGACCAAGTGGGATCTAGTTTGCTTTGGTATCAAAAGTAGCGTTCTGATAGTATTGTCTCTCGTTTCTCGGCCTCAGACAAAGCCCACCTGGTCGATGTTATTTATAGAAGGAAGGAGTGGGGCCAGGCAGTCAATGGTGCACATTAGAACACATGTTCACTCCTTCTGCACCATTAAAGCCAATGGCCTCGTTGGCATATTTGTCCAAAACCAATTTTGCACAGGGTTTGTATATAAGCCCCCGACAGGGCCATTGAACGTTTGCTAGAAAGCAGTGTGAAAGTACTCTTATCTACCTACTGGGAAAATAAATGTATAGTAAAATTAACCCCCAAGAGATTAGATTTTAAATTTTGGTTTGTCAATCAGTTTTAGATTTTACAGCGAATTACAGAGTGCATTTGCAGTGCAGGGTGAAATCTACAGCGACTCCCAACACAACAGGCATGTGAAACGTTCAAATGGCCTCTTCAGAGAACAGTACATTGATTCTAGAGCTACCAATTGAAGGTAGCAATAGTGATCCTTAAATGAGCCTTACTACATGCCTTAGGCCAGCTTCACACCACAGTTGTGGTGTATCAGGTTCTGTCTGATGTTTTGCAGGAAACACTGGACAGGACCTGATGGCCCCAGATTAAACAGAACCAGAGGGCAAATATGCCCTCCGGTCCTGTTTTCTGCCGGAATTGGGAAATCGCAGAGTTCAGGAGCTGTCCCTGCTGAAATGTCAGGAGCGCGGCTTGCAGGTTGAAATCTCTACAGGGCACAGCTCCAGGTGCTGAAGTTCAGCACCCGGCGTTCAGGCACCTGACAGATTCTCTGCTGGGTTCTGGCGTGATCTGGTGACCCATAGACTCCCATTTTAATGGGCCCAGATCTGGGAGGATCCGGGTTTGCCAAACATTTTGCCGCAGACACAAAAATGATGCAAGCTCTGTTTTTGTGTCCGGAGCATAAACCGAATGCAGCCTGATGCTGCCGGACAGGGACAAAACCGGATTGCAAATATCTGCCATAGGGCTGGGCGATTAATCGAATTAATTCGATTAATTCGCCCCCTGCTGTGGCCATGATTGTGGTTTTGTTAACAATCGTGTAATTCGATTTAAAATGGCCGCCGGAGCGCTGTTTAAAAGATCCGGGCGGCTAGTAATGGCTTCCGAGCGGTATACCCGCGGCCACTGCCGCTGCTCACTGTGAGGCAGAGGGGAGGGGGTGCTGTCAGAGCCCAGCCCCTGCTACAGCGGCTGGAGATGTCCTGGGGGGAGGGTGGGAGAAGTGCTGTCAGTGGCCTCCTCGCCCCTGCTACAGCAGCCGCGGCCAAGTTCCGGGGGATGGAGCGATCAGTGCCCCGCCGCCCCTGCTGCAGCCGCTGGTGAGGTCGTGGGGGGGGGGGCATAGCTGTCAGAGCCCAGTGCAGGTCTTACCTGCCCCTTGCCGCCGGCGCCCTGACAGGGATATGGCGCCGTCTTGCTGACTTCGTACCCGAATCTCTATTTGGCCTCTGTCCGTGTCATCTCCTGCTGACATGTCGGAGCAGAGCAGCAGTAGATACCAGCAGGTGAGCATGAGGAGGGGTGGGAGGTGTCTTTCTGAGGCCGGGGACGAGCCGCCATGTACTAGGCCCAGCACTATTCTACTGCAGCCTGACACCCGGAAGCCAGAGGCCGTGCAGTGTGTGCGGACCGGATGCTACATATAATGTTATGTTATAATATGTAGTGTTATGTTCTATATATAGTGTACACTGTGTGCAGGCACTGCCACCTATATTGAGTGTTCTATATATACTGTACACTGTGCAGGCACTACCACCTATATTGAGTGTTCTATATATACTGTACACTGTGCAGGCACTGCCACCTATATTGAGTGTTCTATATATACTGTACACTGTGCAGGCACTGCCACCTATGTTGAGTGTTCTATATATACTGTACACTGTGCAGGCACTGCCACATATGTTGAGTGTTCTATATATACTGTACACTGTGCAGGCACTGCCACCTATGTTGAGTGTTCTATATATACTGTACACTGTGCAGGCACTGCCACCTATATTGAGTGTTCTATATATACTGTACACTGTGCAGGCACTGCCACCTATGTTGAGTGTTCTATATATACTGTACACTGTGCAGGCACTACCACCTATATTGAGTGTTCTATATATAGTGTACACTGTGTGCAGGCACTACCACCTATATTGAGTGTTCTATATATACTGTACACTGTGAGGCACTGCCACCTATATTGAGTGTTCTATATATACTGTACACTGAGGCACTGCCACCTATATTGAGTGTTCTATATATACTGTACACTGTGCAGGCACTGCCACCTATATTGAGTGTTTTATATATACTGTACACTGTGCAGGCACTGCCACCTATATTGAGTGTTCTATATATAGTGTACACTGTGTGCAGGCACTACCACCTATATTGAGTGTTCTATATATACTGTACACTGTGCAGGCACTGCCACCTATATTGAGTGTTCTATATATACTGTACACTGTGAGGCACTGCCACCTATATTGAGTGTTCTATATATACTGTACACTGTGCAGGCACTGCCACCTATATTGAGTGTTCTATATATACTGTACACTGTGCAGGCACTGCCACCTATATTGAGTGTTCTATATATACTGTACACTCTGCAGGCACTGCCACCTATATTGAGTGTTCTATATATACTGTACACTGTGTGCAGGCACTACCACCTATATTGAGTGTTCTATATATACTGTACACTCTGCAGGCACTGCCACCTATATTGAGTGTTCTATATATATACTGTACACTGTGCAGGCACTGCCACCTATATTGAGTGTTCTATATATACTGTACACTGTGTGTCGGGACTGCCACCTATATTGAGTGTTCTATATATACTGTACACTGTGTGCAGGCACTGCCACCTATATTGAGTGTTCTATATATGCTGTACACTGTGTGCAGGCACTGCCACCTATATTGAGTGTTCTATATATACTGTACACTGTGTGCAGGCACTGCCACCTATATTGAGTGTTCTATATATGCTGTACACTGTGTGCAGGCACTGCCACCTATATTGAGTGTTCTATATATACTGTACACTCTGCAGGCACTGCCACCTATATTGAGTGTTCTATATATACTGTACACTGTGTGCAGGCACTGCCACCTATATTGAGTGTTCTATATATGCTGTACACTGTGTGCAGGCACTGCCACCTATATTGAGTGTTCTATATATACTGTACACTCTGCAGGCACTGCCACCTATATTGAGTGTTCTATATATATACTGTACACTGTGCAGGCACTGCCACCTATATTGAGTGTTCTATATATACTGTACACTGTGTGTCGGGACTGCCACCTATATTGAGTGTTCTATATATACTGTACACTGTGTGCAGGCACTGCCACCTATATTGAGTGTTCTATATATACTGTACACTGTGTGCAGGCACTGCCACCTATATTGAGTGTTCTATATATACTGTACACTAGGGCTCCTAGGGCTAGTGTTAGGGTTAGGGCTAGAGCCTAGGCTGCAGACAAGAGGAGGGGTGGGAACACCCAAGGGAAGCAGGACGCTTCCCTCAGTTACCCTCCTCTCCTCTGTCACAGGGTCATGGGGGCCCCCTCTTTATTCATCAAAGAAAAGCAAAAAAAAAAATCGAGATTTAAATCGAAAAATCGTCCATAGGTTTAAATAAAATCGAGATTTTGATTTTTTTCCAAAATCGCCCAGCCCTAATCTGCCATCTGGCACCATAGGAATGCATTGTGTCAAAATCAGGTACGGGGCTGTCAGGTTCACACTGATCACACTGTGGTGTGAAGCCGGCCTTAGATTCTTGTTTGGCTTTTATCCAGTTTGTAGACTTGTTGATCTCTAAAGTGCAAAGCAAGAGTTGATTTGGCTGTATGAGTGGCCATGTCTGACAGGTTGTGCTGTGGATTCTTGAATGGAAATGTATGCCCTGTGAACATTTTCATGTAATGTTGTTCACACCTCCCTCTGTCTACAATTAAGGTCTGAGGCAGATTCACTAAATACCTATGCTACTGTCCAGGGCTTAGTTTTGTTTCTTTGGTATGCAACTTGAATCCATAGTCAAGAGGGAAGCCATAAAAAGTGGTGGAGTCAGGCATGTTGAACTTAGTCATGTAAATATTAAAATTCCAGGAGCAGTTTGTAATGCTCTCATTTTACAGTTCAGATCACTATCTAGATACTTGCTGTCCTTAATCTAAAAATAACATTGCTATATTAAGACTGCTGAGTAGGGAAGAGAACGAATTCTAGCGGACATCTCCACTTGTTTGTGGTCATTGACCCAGGACAGTCATTTATAAAAAGAACATGTGTGTGTATTCATTTTTTTTTTTTTTTGCTTATCTTCCACCCAAGTTAACATAACTGGCATAAATATGATTTGCATACAGTTACTCTGTTGCTTTGATTTGCTGCCCATAGTTAGTTCAGCATACTGTAGTATCGGTCCTTTATTCTTTTTTTTTTTTTCCCCAACTATTTTTTTTTCTCAACAATTACATATATGCAGGTCACACTCTTACAAGTAAACGTTAGCATCACCACATATCCTCTACACATACCGTGTTTCGCTGAAAGTAAGACCCTGTCTTACATTTTTTTGGGGGCCAAAAGTGGCCCCCGGTCTTACTTTCGGGGGGGGGGGGGGGTGGGTCTTATATTGTGTGCCCCAGCAGTGTGGCCTACAGGCCCCCTCCTGCTGGGACACTGCGGGAGCGGGTCGCACGTCACGTGCGCCCGCTCATTACATATGAGCTGCATCCCCCTGTCAATCAGCGACAGGGGGAGCAGTGCATTATATATATGGGCCCCCTCCTGCTGGCACACTACCCCCCTGTTCTGAGGCCCCCCTGCTGCTGCTGCACACATCTTACCCTCCAGGGTCTTCTTGCAGCAGCCAGCGCGTCCGTCCTCTGTCCTCGGCTGTCTCCCGGATCATGTGACCCGTCGAAGCGCATGACGTCATCGCGACTGCGACCGGCCGGTCACATGATCCGGGAGACAGCCGAGGATGGAGGACGGACGCGCTGGCTGCTGCAAGAAGACCCTGGAGGGTAAGATGTGTGCAGCAGCAGCAGGGGGGGCCTCAGAACAGGGGGGTAGTGTGCCAGCAGGAGGGGGCCCATATATATAATGCACTGCTCCCCCTGTCGCTGATTGACAGGGGGATGCAGTGCATATGTAATGAGCGGGCGCACGTGACGTGCGACCCGCTCCCGCTCCCCCCCCCCCTCCGCTAGGGGCCTTACATTAGGCCCCCCCGGTTGTAAGGCCTTATATTCGGGGGAGGCCTTACATTAGCAGGCCCCCCCTTTACCCCGAGGCGGCCTTACAATCGGGGGGGGGGCCTTACTTTCGGGGGAAAAACGGTAGCTGTATCGAATGTACAGACAGGTCCCACATCTGTAAAGTCTTGAGTACATTTTTCCATTGAGTTATGAAGTATGTCAGTTAATCATTCCATTAGTCCTTTATTCGTGCATATCAGTCAAAGACCAAAGGCGGGGCCCTCTTCTTCCAGTTGAGAAAAATCATACACTTCGCTGCTTTAAGAAGATGCATTAAACGTCTCTACTTTTTGATCTATTCAAATCTGAGAGAAAAAGGTTTAATAGATAAAAAGCCGGGTCCAACGGCAGTTGTTGATCCAGAACCTTGGATACCAATGCTGAGGATCAATGGACAGGACCAGAAAATATGGTACAAAGAGGCTTTGCTCTGACCACACCTCCATCAGACATCTGGTAGTGTTGACTTAAGCCGGCGTCACACACGTCAATGTCGCCAGCAATCTGACCGCTGGCGACATTAACGGATGATCGCTGGTGAGCTGTCACACAGGCAGACTCACCAGCGATCATTTTACCAGCGACATCGTGGAAATTATTTAAATATATCGTTTCCACGATGTCTGCTGGCTGGTATCTAGGGTAAACTGCGGGTAACTAGGCAGCGCGCGCTGCCTAGATACCCGCTGTTTACCCTGGATACCAGCTTCCAGCACTTCCTGAGAGGCGCTGGGAGCTTGCTGATCGCATCTCCCAGTGTCCCACTCAGCGATGCTTCGTGTACACTGGGCGACCATCGCCAGGTTTTCGGTCCAGTCCGAAAACCTGGCGACCATCAACCAGCGATTTATCGCTGGTTGATATACCATGTCACACGTGTCAATATCGCTGCAACGTCATGTGCAGGAGCGATATTGACGCGTTTGATGGCCCCTTTACACTTATGCAGGAGTTCAGGCGTGTGGTACCATGTTATCAGTATTTTTATCTGATTTCCTTTGTATAAAGTGTTAATTGATGTCCTAAACTAAAGGCTCTATCCCAGATCACCCTCCACATCTGACGTGGCATCTCCCTCGCCAACCAAGTCTCCCATCTCAGCATGTAGCATGTTTAAAGGAACTCAATCTGCTACGGGAATTCAAAATAGTGTATATATATTAGATATAAGGCCCCTCGTAAAAGCACCCTGAGAGCAAAGGTACTCAAATTTAGTTGGACCTTGGTGTTTTTTGGGTCCCATGGTTCACATATATCTGTTGATATGAGACACACAAATTCTCTGGTAACTCGTACATCGAGAGCAATTCAGCAAATGTTCTCCGTTTGTAAGGGGATTCATTATGTCTCGAAAGCAAAGAAGACCTGCCCAGCCCATTTTAGTATTGTAGTAGCATCAATAGCTACATAAGATGCAGAGTATAAAGAAAAGGTGTCAGGAGGGGAGGTGTGTGCAGCCAACTGAAATTTAAGTCTACACTCCCTGACTGAAGTTATGTCGCTCATCCATGTTATGTAAATAAAAGCTAATAACCTGATGTTAAATTCATTCATTGGTTGTATAAATTACTCTTTTGAAAGCTGAAACCCTCCCAAATGTGATTTAGGTTAAGAAAATAGATTTGCATCAATGCTGAAATAGTGATCATTTAATGAACACAGAATGGTCAGATTTTGGGAAGACAAACGATTTGTCGTCCACAGAAAGAAATGTGATTTTCAAACAAAATAATTTACTTAAAATACAAATATATGTTGCATAACATTGGTGAATGAAGTTGTGGTGCTATTAGTCATATTTAATATTTTGTGTGACTTCCATGAGCTTGAAGGACTGCATTGGTTTAAACAATGATTCATAACAATTTATTAATGAAGTCATCAGGAATAACAAAGAATGCAGTCTTGCATGCCTCCCAGAGTTCATCTAGATTCTTTGGTTTTGTCTTCCAAGCCTCCTCTTTCATCCTACCCCCAAGCATGCTCAATGATGTTCATATCTGGTGACTGGGCTGGCCAGTCCTTGAGTACCTTGATCTTTTTTTGCCTGGAGGAACATTGTTGTAGAGATGGATTTGAGATGGAGCACCATGCTGCTGCAGAATTTGACCCCTTTTTATGATTTGGAATATAAGAGGTAGTTAATACTTCTTGATATTTTAGGCTATTGCTAGTGCCTTCCACCTTGCAAATGTTTCGCACAACCACCATACTGAATGTAACCCCAGACCATGATCTTTCCACCACCAAATGTAACTGTTTTCTGGGTGTATTTTGGATCCATACGGGCTACAGTAGGAGGTCTGCAGTATTTGCGGTGGCTGTGGTGTAATTCTACTGAAGATTCATCAGAGAAATCTACCTTCTGCACCTTTTCCAGAGTCTATCTGGTTAGCAGCCTGTGGGACTTTGCAAATGCCACACTTTTTTTATATGCCTTTGTTTAGTGCTGGCTTCTGGGCACTGATTCGACCATGGAGGCCATTTCGACACAGAATCCTACAAACTGTTCTATTTGATACAGGGACTTGAGGTGACCAGGCCTTTTGGAGCTCTGCTGCAGTGTAAGAGGGGCTTGCTTTGGATTTTCTAACCAACAAACGTTCCTCCTGAGCAGTTGTCTTGTGGGGATACCGGACCTGGGCTTGTCAAACACATCTCCAATCTCTTCAAATCTTTTTTTAAATTCTTTGTGCTTGACGCTGAGATACATCAAAGGTGCCAGCCACCTCTGCAGTGGATCTGGTCTTCAGCCTCTAGATTAATCAAGGCTTTATTAGCAGGGTGGATTTTTGGCATGTTGTCAGAGCTCAAGTTGCAGTTCAAGTGAAGGTCTGGGGTGGCGGGTTTCTTTTTATACACACCCACTAAATAACCCCCAATATACCCCATGGGGGTATATAGACCCCCATCCTTGTAAATGGCATCCCATCATGGTATAGAGCCCCATCCTAATAAATAATCACCTCATCACTGTATATAGCCTATCCCATCCTGAGATATACCCCACCATCCCTGTATATATTCCCCATCATAGTATATAGCTCCTTATCACTGTATGTAGCCCCATCATTATATATAGCCCCCTCATCCTGGTACCTGGCCCTCATCACTTTCTATATCCCCCCATGCTAGCACATGCCCCCCATCACTTTCTATAGCCCCCATGCTGGCACATGCCCCCCATCACATGACACCGGCACAAGCAGGAAGACCGGAGGACCCGGCGGTGCCTGCAAGGAATCGCTAGAAATGTAATGTATAAATCGTTTGTTGTTTTAACATGTCCTGCAGCCTTGGGTGACAGATTCTATGATATGGGGGGGCGAGCACACATTGATTAGTGTAGTGCAATATGCACCGCTCCCCCTGCCACTGATGGACAGGGGGATGCAGTGCATATTCATTACACTAATGAGCGGCCCATGTGACCTCCCGCTAGCAGCATACCAGAGGAAACGTGAGTGTTTGCCCCATATCAATAAAGCAGGATAGCAAGGGGCCAGCCACAGCTTGTAGACCTCTGTCCATCTATTATATGCCGTTCAGTAATAGAATTCAATGTAGAACATTGCTCCACACAACCGGTACGTTTCAAAAACTGAAGTTCTTTATTCCACCATGTTACAGTGCAACTTTTCGGTCCACCATTTTGGACCTTTGTCGAGCATAAAATGTTACAAATCAACCCACATTATATAGCACAGATTATTATCTAGCACCAACCCCCAATTAAAATCAACCTATCAATACACAAGGAGATCAAAACAAATGCATATACATAGGCTCATTATACACAGATTATCTTGCACACATATTCCACTGCATCAATCTCTTAGTCGATATATTAGCATCGATTACTGAAGTGCTGCTCTGATCATTTAAGAGTGTCCTTCTTTCTCCCAGTCACTGAAAAGCATGTTACAGACCTCATCCAATCAGAAACTGTCTTCCTTGTTGTCCTGGTTACTGGCATCCAATCAGATTTCTCCAATAACTTCATGGGTTGTCACAACCAATCTACTTTGCCGGCATCTAATAGATGCAAACAATAGACCAGGAGGACAAATGGCGCAAATGCGTTGCATAATAAGAGCGTGATATCTGGGCAGGCAACACCTCACTCCCGTTTTGATGCACAAAGGACCGAATGCAGTATTTGGTGCTTTCCTGAGTGCCAGATGAACTTCAATAATGACAATTGGATTCTTTTTAATGCTGCCACGGGTACCCTGACCTGACCGGTTCAAATAGATAGAAAAAGTGAAGGAGAATGGACATTTTAATGGCTGCAATTTTACCTAGACGTGAGATCAGCAGAGTAGACCACTTAAGTGGGGATTCTACTTCACGTATTAAGGGCGGAAAATTAGCCTGGAATATCATTTTAGAACTAGAGGTCACAGTCCTTTATTCTTTAAGCTGTAATTATACGTATGTTTTTGTACCATTTGCTCTAAAGCCTACTGTTATGAGAAGGGCTGTGGAGTTTGAGTCTATGTCCAGTTTGGTGGAGTTGGATTCAGAGAAATTGAAGAGTCTGAGTCGGATGTTTGACTTAGGGCCCTTTCACATCAGCGTTTTTTTAAATTTGCGGCAGATGCGGTGAAAAAACCGCATCTGCCGCAACTGCCGCATAACGGTTCCACTTGCGGCACGGTTGCGGTTTTTTCCATAGGAAGTATAGGGGGACTTGCGGCAGATGCGGCAAGTGCGGTATTGCACTTGCGGCAGGTGCGGCAGAGAAAAAAACCGCGGCTTACTGCGGTTTTTTTCTCTGCCGCACCTGCCGCAAGTGCAATACCGCACTTGCCGCATCTGCCGCAAGTCCCCCTATACTTCCTATGGAAAAAACCGCAACCGTGCCACAAGTGGAACCGTTATGCGGCAGTTGCGGCAGATGCGGTTTTTTCACCGCATCTGCCGCAAATTTAAAAAAACGCTGATGTGAAAGGGCCCTTACTGACTTGACAGCCCTGGTTATGAGCTAGCGGAATTTACTCCAATCTCTTCTCCAATGACAGACAGCTAGAGTTTGCTTGTAAAACCACATATAACACATGGCATGGTGCAATTTCTCTTAAGTACGAGAATACCCCACATGTGGTGAAAAACTACTGTTAGAGTGCGCGCCAAGGCAATTAGATTTTTAGAGCACATATTTTATTATAATTTGCGGACACAATTTGCAGAGCCCCTAAGTCCAGAATGTGGATCTCCAAGGCTGTGGAGTCTAAAGGGTGGGTAGGGAGATAAACAAGAAAAAATGGCGCAGATCTGAGTGCAGCGTGTTTGGCACAATTTCCAAACTGTTTTTTTAGGTTTCATTTCACTTTGGGATTGTAAATTCTTTTAGTCCACATTTGATCTCCAGGAACTACAAGAGATGTCTGTGGAGCACATCTCAGGAGAAGGGCTAGCACTGAAATGGGGAATTAGCACTAACCACCTGTGAGGTCGCGTTCATGGACTGATTACTAAAGAGAATAGGAAATCTATCTACATGATAGTAAAGGGGTAATAAAGAGATAAATGTTTTTATATATTATTATATTATTTTTTTTCTCATACACACAGGAAAATTATATTGCAAGAGCTATCAATAACAAATAGGATTTTAATGAACAAAAATATGAAGCGTGATTTTAGCATATAACAAAGGATTTTATTAGATATTTATTAGATAAGAAGTTGTATATTTTTATTCTTTTTAACATATTAATTTTAGGTAATGTGAGAAGGATGAAGTAGTAAGTACAAAGATGTTTTTAAACAAACGCAAATTAATAGACAGTGTGTGTGTGTGTATATATATATGTATATATATGTATATATATGTATATATATGTATATATATGTGTATATATATATATGTGTATATATATATATATATATATATATATATATATATATATATATATATATATATATATATATATATGTGTGTATATATATATATTATATATATATATATATATATATGTATATATATATATATATATATATATATATATATATATATAGTGTTAAATCTGTTTTGAATAAGGCAGTTCTTCCATGGAATAATAATCTGCAAAAGAAGAACATATACATATTTGTTTTTAAAAAAACGATTATGTATGAATAAGGAAAACTATAAGAGTGGAGACTACAATATACCGTACATACTCGTGTATAAGCCGAGTTTTTCAGCCCAAAATTTGGGCTGAAAAGTCTCCCCCTCGGCTTATACACGGGTCAATACGGTGGTGGGGGCTGTGGAGGCTGGAGGAGGCGGGGGGAGGCTGCTGTATTAGCGGCCCCGTCACGTGGGGCCGCTCATTATATATGCACTGCTTCCCCTGTCAATCAGCGGCAGGGGGAAGCAGTGCATATATGCCCCCAAATGCTGGCACTCTACCCCCTTGTAAGGCCCCCCCCACCCCCCCGCGCCGTATCTTACCATCCCGGTCTTCTGCACAGCGCCGCTCCTCGGTGCTCCGTTCTTCATGCTCCCGTCCTGCTATATCCGGGATCCCCGGCCGTCGCAGGTATATTACGTCATCGTGCGACGGCCAGGGATCCCGGATGCAGCGAGGACGGAGCATGGAGAACGGAGCACCGAGGAGCGGCGTTGTGCAGAAGACCGGGATGGTAAGATAAGCAGTGGGGATGTGGGGGGGCCCTTACAAGGGGGGCGAGTGCCAGCATTTGGGGGCTGCTATATACCCCGTTGGCGCTGCTGTATACTACCACTGGGGCTGTATATACCTCTGGGGCTGTTGTATACTACCACTGGTGCTGTATATACCTCTGGGGCTGCTGTATACTACCACTGGGGCTGCTGTATACTACCACTGGGGCTGCTGTATACTACCACTGGGGCTGCTGTATACTACCACTGGGGCTGCTGTATACTACCACTGGGGCTGCTGTATACTACCACTGGGGCTGCTGTATACTACCACTGGGGCTGCTGTATACTACCACTGGGGCTGCTGTATACTACCACTGGGGCTGCTGCTGTATATTCCACTGGGGCTGCTGCTGTATATTCCACTGGGGCTGCTGCTGTATATTCCACTGGGGCTGCTGCTGTATATTCCACTGGGGCTGCTGCTGTATATACCACTGGGGCTGCTGCTGTATATACCACTGGGGCTGCTGCTGTATATACCACTGGGGCTGCTGGGGGCGGTAAACCTGTGCTGGGGTCCACCCTCGGCTTATACACGAGTCAATAGGTTTTCCCAGGTTTTGGGGGCAAAAGTAGGGGGGTCGGCTTATACACGGGTCGGCTTATACACGAGTATATACGGTACTATATACATACATGTCCACCTCTGAGCTAATTAACCACACACATTGAAGTGAACAGCACTTCTCCAAGAGGGTGTAAATTATTTTTTTTTTAATAAACCTTTGAAAAATAAGAAGGCCTTACTCCATCACTTGAGGAGCGCCCTACATCTTTCCGGATGTTACCTGAAATCCTCCCATAGTTAATCTATGAAAAACCCCCATGGAGTCAATCACAATGAATGTTTCATTATTAAAAATTGCAAATAAGCCCTTAAACTAGCCACTACATTGTAGTGCTCGTACATTGTGCCCAGCTCATGCATCTGGAGCAACAAACCCTATGAATTAAGTGGGCTATCCTCACTCCAACAAAACCAAACGTGGATGTTAACTGTGCTTTAGACTTTCTGGGGCTTAGAAGGGAGAGGAGCATTTGGACTTGGAAGCACAGGTCTTGCTTCTGTTCTTAAGGGCCAAGGGGCCATTGCACTTTTCCAGAGCCCTTTGTGCTACCAGTAACATGGAAGCCCCTATATTTCTGCTACCAGATGACGGACCTTGAGGGTGACTTTGCCTGTTCTGTTCAGCGGTGTCAATCTCATCAAAGGTGCACAAAACTGCGGTTGACCATACTTTTGTGCACGCTCAAAAAGACGTGTATAAAGATGGACACCGCTGGACCACAGGTCATGTAGGATCGGAGTGACTCCCTCAGCCTCACTACAGTGATTTTTCCGTTGGAAATTTTTGTCTGAATCGCATTTTTCAGAGATTTACATGTAATTGCCTACATGAGCACTCAGTAAACATGAACTGTGCCCTACTGTGATCTTTGGGAGGTAGAATAAACTAATCAGCAGCAGTTGAATTAACTTTACTATTTTTACACAATTCACCTTGAGGAATAAGTGATTAGGCGGCTTTATTCATCAGATCATTATGATTACAGCAATACATGACTTATACAATTTTTAATTTAGCTTTGGCCCACTCCCCCATCCTACTATATCCTAACCCGCCCCTCTTAGAATGTGAGCCCTCGTGGACAGGGTCCCTGCCCCTTCTGTACCTGTACGTCCTGATCGCCTAGATTTAGTGTACTTGTTCTTGTCTCCCTTATCCTCATGTAAAGCGCCATGGAACCTAATGGCGCTATATAAATAAATAATAATAATAATTACCGTATTTTCCGCACTATAAGGCGCACCTAAAAGACTAAGATTTTCCCAGAAATCATAGGTGCGCCTTATAGTGCAGTGCGCCTTATATACGGATTTTTTCCCAGAGTGCTAAGGGGGTGCCATTTGCCTGCAAATATTTGGCATCCCCCAGAAAATAAGGCATACCTTTGTGCCGCCATCCCCCTTTGTCCGGTGCCTGCCTGGGATCGCTGTGCAGGGGCGCGATCACCAGCCGCTGTCCCCGCCATCCATGCTGGTGCCGGTGCCTGCCTCGCATCACGTGCGGGGACGCGATCACCAGCCGCCGTCCCCGCCATCCATGCTGGTGCCGGTGCCGGTGCCTGCCTCGCATCACGTGCGGGGACGCGATCACAAGCCGCCGTCCCCGCTGTCCGGTGTCTGGTGCCGCCGCTGTTTTGCGCGCGCTCACAGCCCAGGAGCCCAGGAGCCCATCAGCCAATCACAGCTCCGCCCAGGAGCCTTGAGCCAATCCAAGGCCAGCTGACGTCAGCCCATAGCCTATGATTGGCTGAGGGCTCCAGCGCTGTGATTGGCTGTGGGCTCCAGCGCTGTGATTGGCTGTGGGCTCCAGGGCTGTGATTGGCTGTGGGCTCCAGCGCTGTGATTGGCTGTGGGCTCCAGCGCTGTGATTTGCTGAGGGCTCCAGCGCTGAGAGTGCCTTGCCACACAGTACAGTACAGTAAGCAAAAGTACCAGTATAAAAAGTAAAAATCAGTTTGTGTGTGTGTGTGTCTGAGTGTGTATGTGTGTGTGTGTGTGTGTGTGTGTGTGTCTGAGTGTGTATGTGTGTGTATGTGTGTGTGTCTGAGTGTGTGTGTGTGTGTGTGTATGACTGTGTAAGGGGTGCTGGAGGGTGATGGGAGGCTACACAGGGATACTGGAGGGTGGTGGGGTGCTACAGAGGGATACTGGAGGGTGGTGGGGTGCTACAGAGGGATGCTGGAGGGTGATGGGAGGCTACAGAGGGATGCTGGAGGGTGATGGAAGGCTACAGAGGGATGCTGGAGGGTGGTGGGAGGCTACATAGGGATGCTGGAGGGTGATGGAAGGCTACAGAGGGATGCTGGAGGGTGGTGGGAGGCTACATAGGGATGCTGGAGGGTGATGGAAGGCTACAGAGGGATGCTGGAGGGTGGTGGGAGGCTACATAGGGATGCTGGAGGGTGATGGAAGGCTACAGAGGGATGCTGGAGGGTGGTGGGAGGCTACATAGGGATACTGGAGGGTGATGGGAGGCTACACAGGGATACTGGAGGGTGGTGGGGTGCTACAGAGGGATGCTGGAGGGTGATGGAAGGCTACAGAGGGATGCTGGAGGGTGATGGGAGGCTACAGAGGGATGCTGGAGGGTGATGGAAGGCTACAGAGGGATGCTGGAGGGTGATGGGAGGCTACATAGGGATGCTGGAGGGTGATGGAAGGCTACAGAGGGATGCTGGAGGGTGGTGGGAGGCTACATAGGGATGCTGGAGGGTGATGGAAGGCTACAGAGGGATGCTGGAGGGTGGTGGGAGGCTACATAGGGATGCTGGAGGGTGATGGAAGGCTACAGAGGGATGCTGGAGGGTGGTGGGAGGCTACATAGGGATACTGGAGGGTGATGGGAGGCTACACAGGGATACTGGAGGGTGGTGGGGTGCTACAGAGGGATGCTGGAGGGTGATGGAAGGCTACAGAGGGATGCTGGAGGGTGATGGGAGGCTACAGAGGGATGCTGGAGGGTGATGGAAGGCTACAGAGGGATGCTGGAGGGTGATGGGAGGCTACATAGGGATGCTGGAGGGTGATGGAAGGCTACAGAGGGATGCTGGAGGGTGATGGGAGGCTACATAGGGATACTGGAGGGTGATGGGGTGCTACAGAGGGATGCTGGAGGGTGGTGGGAGGCTACACAGGGATACTGGAGGGTGATGGGGGGCTACAGAGGGATATTGGAGGATGGGAGGGGGTCTACAGAGGTACTGTACATCAAGGTTTTGTTGTCTTTTCACCAAGAAATGTACCGTACCGTAAACTTTTTCACCTTCAATTGGTTGTGTGCACTTGTATACAGAAGCTCTCCTTCTGTTATCTCCACAGCACTACAGAACCTGGTCCCCCGGAGTCCTTGTGGTGCTACATACAGGTCTGTCCACAGGAGCCCCGTGGAATATCTGTGTTTCAGCATATCTACTACCCCAAAAATGCCTCCTGTTAAGAGACATGCTTATGATGCAGATTTTAAGCTTAAAGCTGTACGTCATGCAGAAGAGCATGGAAATAGAGCAGCTGCGAGAGAATTCAACATTAATGAATCTATGGTGCGTAGGTGGAGGAAACAAGAAGATGCCCTACGCCAGGTAAAGAAGACCAAACTGAGTTTCAGAGGAAACAAAGCAAGATGGCCACATTTGGAGGACAAAATAGAAGAATGGGTTATCGAACAGAGAAACGCAGCTAGAAGCATCTCCACTGTCTCTATTCGACTCAAAGCCATAGCGTTAGCACGCGACATGGAGATCACCGACTTTCAAGGAGGTCCTTCATGGTGCTTTCGTTTTATGAAAAGACGTAATCTCTCCATCCGCGCCAGAACTACTGTCTGCCAGCAACTGCCAAAGGATTATGAAGAGAAGCTGGCCCTTTTCCGCACCTACTGTATAACCAAAATAAATGAAAAGATTATCCAACCAGAACACATCACTAACATGGATGAGGTCCCCTCACTTTCGACATCCCTGTAAAACGTACTGTTGAGAAAACAGGGACCAGTACGGTATCTATACGCACTACAGGAAACGAGAAGTCATCTTTCACTGTAGTTCTCGCCTGTCAGGCTAATGGCCATAAACTACCACCCATGGTCATTTTCAAGAGGAAGACTATCCCAAAAGAAAATTTTCCTGCTGGTGTCATCATCAAGGCTAACCCAAAGGGCTGGATGGACGAGGAGATGATGAGTGAGTGGCTGAGGGAGGTCTATGTCAAGAGACCGGATGGCTTTTTTCACAGATCCCCATCCCTATTGGTCTATGACTCTATGCGCGCCCATCTGACCGATAATGTCAAAGCCCAAGTGAAGAAAACTAATTCTGAGCTTGCCGTCATTCCAGGTGGATTAACCAAAGAGCTCCAGCCACTAGATATAGGCGTCAACAGGTCATTTAAAGTTAAATTGCGCGCTGCATGGGAGCTGTGGATGACAGAAGGTGACCACACATTCACCAACACAGGCAGGCAACGCCGGGCGAGCTATGGCACTATGTGCAAGTGGATCGTGGATGCCTGGGAGAAGGTATCAGTCTCCTGTATCATCCAAGCTTTCAGGAAAGCTGGAATCATCACTGAAGAGCTAAGCATCGGCAACGAGACCGACTCAGATAATGATGAGGGGGACCCGAGCATGCTTGATGCCGAAATCGCACAACTGTTACACTCCGATACTGAAGATGAAGATTTTGATGGATTTTTGCTGGATGAATGAACTGAAAAGTAAATGTACTGGTATTGGCAAGTTGAGAGTTATCGTTAAAAAGTTGAATAAAGTTTGACTTACAGTCTGAGCTTTTTTTTTTTTTTTATGGTAATATGGTGCGCCTTATAATCCGGTGCGCCTTATATATGGACCAAGACGGCTTAAAAGTCATTTTTTGAGGGTGCGCCTTATAATCCGGTGCGCCTTATAGTGCGAAAAATACGGTAATAGTAACACACTAAAAACCTGTTTTTACAAAATAAAGGGTTTTTTGCATTACTGATTTTTGAAGGTAGTATTTTTTTTTATTTTTTTTCTTCCGACATTCACGTGAGGGCTTGTATTTTTGCGGGATGAATTGCTTTTATTGGTACTATTGTGAGCCACATAATGTTTTTGTATCAGTTTCTGTTCCGCTTTTTGTGAGGCAGAATCAAGCTGAAACAACAATTCATAAGGCTGCCTTCACACTGCATAACTTCTGATCTGTGTCTATCCGTTTTAAAATGGATAGCCACAGATCAGTTTTGGCCTCCCATGTATCCCTATGTGCAAGAAATGGTCATAAGTTGCCATCTGTGTGTGTCAGTTTTGTCACGCACTCAGAATCAGAGACTGCTCTGATTTTTGGGCTGCCTTGAAAATCACTGACCCCATTGGACAGACACTGATCCGTAGCTGTCAGTGTCAAATAACATGGATGTGAAGCGTGGATCTGTGAAATGGGTCCGTTCTGCTGTACTGAGCATGCTCAGAAGCAAGGTACAGCTCCTCCCACCCCTATCTCTGGTGACTGATATGTGGACATCAGTTGCCATCAGTTTGAACAGATCACTGCCTGTCTGTGTGGTCCTTGAAATTCAAGGAACCACATGGATGTGACAATTATGCAGTGTGAAGGCAGCCTAAGGCTACGTTCACACATTTGCGTATTTTGCTGTGCTTTTTTGCGCGCGCTTTTTGCCGCGTTTTTCGGCCGCGCAAAAAAGCGCAGCAAAATACGCAGGGGCTTTCGCACACTGCGCTTTCTTTCCCCCAGAAAGCGCAGTGATGTCACAGAGGGGAGGAAGAATCCTGCTTCCTCCTCCCCTCTGTGACAGCTGTGGCCGCCCATTAGACTTCACAGTGTATTAATACACACTGTGAAATCTAAATTAAACAAAAGCAAGTGTGTGAAAAATAAAAAAGAATGAATACATCACCTTCCGACGCCTTCTGCCGCTGTGCGATCCCCGGTTCTAAGTCAGATCTCTTCTGACAAGACCTGTGGTGACGTCAGAGGGGGGGGCGTTACCGGGGCGGTCCCATCGCTGATTGGCTGCTCGCGGTCACATGACTGCGAGTGCCCGGTAACGCCCCCCCCTCTGATGTCACCACAGGTCTTGTCAGAAGAGATCTGACTTAGAACCGGGGATCGCACAGCGGCAGAAGGCGTCGGAAGGTGATGTATTCATTCTTTTTTATTTTTCACACACTTGCTTTTGTTTAATTTAGATTTCACAGTGTGTATTAATACACTGTGAAGTCTAATGGGCGGCCACAGCTGTCACAAGAGGGGAGGAGGAAGCAGGATTCTTCCTCCCCTCTAGGAGAATACGCAGAAGTAGCTCGTAAACAATTGACATATCAATTGTTTACGGAGCTGCGTTTTCTCCCGGAAAACGCACTGCGTTATTTTTACGCAATGTCTGCACTGCAAAGTGAATTTCCCATTCACTTTGCAGGCAGACATAAGGCACATTGCGTATTTTGAAAAGCGCGCGTAAATAAACGCGGCAAAATACGCAATGTGTGAACGCAGCCTAAGTTGTTGTTGTTTGTTTTGTTTTTTGTTTTTTTTTATAAAAAACGCCATCTTTAGTGTGTAAAAACAACAAGACAGCTTTTAGGCTATGTGCTGATGCTGCGGATTTCCCACGTTTTTACACCATCTTTTTTTTTTTTTTTTTTTTTTTTGTGTGTGTGACAAATTTGCAGTGCAGCACATTTCCTGCAAGGTGTACGGAAAATTAGTAGAGTTGTGGCCATGCTGCGGATTTTCCCACAGTGGAAATGGTGTGCATTGTACTGCGGAAATATCTGCAGTATGTCAATTCTTTCAGCGTATTATGCTGCGATTTTCATCCATATACCTCAATGCTGGCTCGTACATACACTGCACTGTTTGCACAGTGAGTATTTGCTGCCTATTTAGCATGGATTTGGCATGAATTTTGCACTGATGACATTGGGCTGTGCTGTATTTGTGGTAACCAGCACAGGTACAGCAGGCCAGGTACCGGGCGCCACCCACCCCCAGCTGCTTCGTTTTCTAGCTTTACTTGGCTGGTTAAAAAAAATACAGGAGAGCCTCATTTTAATTTTTTTTATTTTTTTTATTTCTTGAAATAATTCAGAAATACAGCAAAGCTCCACACCTTTTCTTTTTTTTCTTTCTTTCCAGTCAAGTAGAAGGCAGCTGGGGGCTGGAATCCTCAGCGTGGGAAGGCCCAAGCGTTCTGGGCAACACATGCTGCAAATTGCAGCCCACATTCATAGAAGCACCATATCTTTTTGCCATAACAAATAATAACCAGCATAGATACCAGTAGACGTGGTCAAGATATGCACCAACATTAGACCTTATGAGTGACTAACGCTCCCAGCAGTTCATTTTGATTAATCCAATTTGACATTGTGATGGGGAAACCCTTTTCTTTTCAGCCGCTATTGAAATCATCTTTGTTCATAGTAATTTAAGGTTTCATACGCAAACAGATTGTTTAATATCCATAATGATTTCTCTGTTCTATACCATATATACTCGAGTATAGCCGACCAGTATAAGCCGCGGCTCCTAATTTTATCTTCTAAAACTAGGCAACGTATTGACTCGAGTATAAGCCTACGGTGAGAAATGCAGCAGACTCTCATCACGGTATACAGCCCCTCTCATCATGGTAAATGGGCCCCCATTACTGGTAAATGGGCCCCCATTACTGGTAAATGGGCCCCCTTACTGGTAAATAGGCCCCCATTACTGGTAAATGGGCCCCCCATTACTGGTAAATGGCCCCCCATTACTGGTAAATGGGCCCCCCATTACTGGTAAATGGGCCCCCATTACTGGTAAATGGGCCCCCCATTACTGGTAAATGGGCCCCCATTACTGGTAAATGGGCCCCCCATTACTGGTAAATGGGCCCCCCATTACTGGTAAATGGGCCCCCCATTACTGGTAAATGGGCCCCCATTACTGGTATATAGCGCCCCCATTGCTGGTATATAGCGCCCCCATTGCTGGTATATAGCGCCCCCATTGCTGGTATACAGCGCCCCCTTCACTGGTATACAGCGCCCCCTTCACTGGTATACAGGACCCTTATCGGTGGTATACAGCCCCCAAGACTGTATACAGGCCCCTCATCAGTGGTATACAGCCTTCCTGTCAGTGGTTTATAGCCCCTATGCTGCCGCACATAAAATATTAAACCTTCAACTCATCCTCCGATGTCCTGCAGGCACTGTACGTCCTCCCTCCGGTCTTCCTGTCTGTATGCCGGCTTCTAATCATGTGACCAGCACAGCAGTGATAACGTCATCGTAGCTGCGCTGGTCACATCAATAGAAGCCGGCATGCAGACAGGATGGAGGACATACAGTGCCTACAGGATATGGTGAGTTCAAGGTTTATTATTCTGTGTGGCAGGATGGGGGGGGGGGCGCGAGTATATGTGGCGCCCCTATGGCTAGGCGCCACTGGGATCTACTGCACCCCAAACAAGGTGTAGTGCCTCCGTAGTTATGGATTTGGGGTTTTCTTGTAGAGTCTGTCCAAAGCACCCATACACTAGCCTCCCCCCTCCCCCCAGCATAGGGACCGTATATTCAGTAGGTCCAGTTGGTGGAGCTTAGAGTAGAGCCGGAGACTTGAGTGACAGTTGAGCTAATTTTAGTCAGACAGTGCTGGGGAGGCAGCCGGAGAGGACGTGCCTGGCAGCGTTCCGGACATGAGGGCGCCTCTTAGAGAGAGGTGACCCGGGAACCGGAGGGGACGAACCAGGCTTGTTGGAGCCAGCTGGGGAAGTCCGGTGTCGACACCGGCATACCTGAGCCGAGGCAACTAGTGGTCTATCCCGGGTTGCAAACCGACAAGCTGTGGGATCGACAGAAGGGAGCCATAGCACCACAGACTGTACCTCAACCTCAGTCCTATATTGGGTCCTGGACACTTTAAGGAAAAGGACCGAATTCTGGTGGCGGGAGGATTAGCTTGTTGTCGCTCCCGTCCGTACCGGTAAGGAAGCGAATGTACTTAACTGTAACAGACCAGTGGGCTGGCGTAGGAGCTTTGCAGAGAGGGTAAAGAGGAACACAGACCCCGAAAGCCATTAAAAGGGACCATCAACAGATGCTACAGGATCACCTCACAATCTGTGGCTACGTCCCCGTTCAATCAATCTGTGACTGTGACTTCTTTTTTTTAAATATGCAACAGCTATTTCAGTGTGATATATGTAATAACTGATGGACACCTTAATATTTCAGGATTGAAATGAGGTTTATTGCACTAACCAAAAATGTGAAATATGCATTATTTCAAAATGTGACAGATGCAAAAGTATGGGCACTCTTCTGATTTTCATGATTTGAATACTCCTAACTACTTTTTACTGACTTACTGAAGCACTAAATTGGTTTGGTAACCTCATTGAGCTTTGTACTTCATAGCCCGGTGTATCCAATCATAAGAAAAGCTATTTCAGGTGTCCACTTGCAAGTTGTTCCCCTATTTGCATCTTCTCTGAGGAGTGGCAATATGGGCTCCTCAAAACAAGCTCTCAAATGATCTTTAAAAAAAAGATTGTTCAACATAGTTGTTCAGGGGAAGGATACAAAAAGTTGTCTCAGAGATTTAACAGGTCAGTTTCCACTGTGAGGAACATAGTAAGGAAATAGAAGACCACAGGGACAGTTCCTGTAAAGGCCAGAAGTGGTAGGCCAACAAAAATATCAGAAAGGCAGAGAAGAAGAATGGTGAGAACAGTCAAGAACAATCCACAGACCACCTCCAAAGACCTGCAGCATCATCTTGCTGCAGATGGTGTCACTGTGCATCGGTCAACAATACAGCGCACACTGCACAACGAGAAGCTATATGGGAGAGTGATGCGAAAGAAGCCGTTTCTGCATGCACGCCACAAACCAAGTCGCCTGAGGTATGCAAAAGCACATTTGGACAAGCCAGTTTCATTTTGGAAGAAGGTCCTGTGGACTGATGAAGCAAAGATTGAGTTGTTTGGTCATACAACAAAGCGTTATGCATGGCGCCACAAAAACACAGCATTCCAAGAAAAACACTTGCTAGCCAGTTTTAAATTTGGGGGAGGGTCCATCATGCTTTGGGGCTGTGTGGCCAATGACGGCAATGTGAATCTTGTTAAAGTTGAGGGTCGCATGGATTCCACTCAGTATTAACAGATTCTTGAGAATAATGTTCAAGAATCAGTGTCAAAGTTGAAGTTACACCGTGGATGGATCTTTCAGCAAGACAATGATCCAAAACACAGCTCCAAATCTACTCAAGCATTCATGCAAAGGAACAATTACAATGTTCTGGAATGGCCATCCCAATCCCCAGACCTGAATATCATTGAACATCTGTGGGATGTTTGAAGCGGGCTGTCCATGCTCGACAACCATCAAACTTAACTGAACTGGAATTGTTTTGTGAAGAGGAATGGTCAAAAATACCTTCATCCAGGATCCAGGAACTCATTAACAGCTACAGGAAGTGACTAGAGGCTGTTATTTTTGCAAAAGGTGGATCTACTAACTATTAATGTCACTTTTCTGTTGAGGTGCCCATACTTTTTCACCTGTCAAATTTTGAAATAATGCATATTTCACATTTCTGGTTAGTGCAATAAACCTCATTTCAATCCTGAAATATTACTGTGTCCATCAGTTATTACATATATCACACTGAAATAGCTGTTGCAAAAACCCAATTTTAAACAAAAAAAAATGAGTAAGATTAAGAGGGGTGCCCAAACTTTTTCATATGACTGTGTATATATAATATATGTATGTACCTTTATGATTTCTTAGGGTCTCATTATATTTAACAAAAGTTTAATAGTGCATGTTACATCAATATTTGCTGTATTTAGTTAACTTTCTTCACTGTCAATAAAAATATTTAAACAAGAAGCACCAAAGCACTATTTTCTGGCACTGTACCTGACTATTCCAGCTGCACTGTGGGGTTGGCAGATTGGCTAATAAAGGGGTTAATGTCAGCTGAATATTGTCATCTTGCACTAAGCCTGAGCTTCATAATGTCGGGCCAATGTTGGACTCGGCCATAATGAACCTCTGGGTAAATAGTAAATACTCCAACCTGTGAAAAATCATTCATTTGGAAAATAATAAGCCTCCATCCTTCATTCCCATCTTTTTTAATCACACACAAATCCTTAATGAGCCTCTGTGACATCCAATCACCGTGGGACACGAAACTGACTGAGTTGCAGCTCCCGCTGTGAGCAGGGTGATGTTACGGTCTGGGTCACCTGAGGTCAGTAAGCACAACACTGCTCTTTGACCAGAGGTGAAATTTCCTGTGTCACCCTGTGAGCTCACAGCAGGACCTAAAACTCACTAGGTTTGGGTCTCGTGAACAGAGTGATGCGGGAAAGGGATTTTTTTTTTTTTTTTTATAAAGTTTGTACTTCATTCCGTTATGGAACATCACTTTTCACTGCTGTGTTCGCAGCCCAACTGTACTGCAATGCTCAATCATTACAGTACAGTGCATCTGTCGTTGCCGCAGCGTCTCAAGCCTCATGGATCGCATGATCCCTGAGGCTTGTTGAAGTCAGGTGATCCAAAAAACTGTTGGCAGTTCCAGACCCTTGCATTACATTGCTGGAGCCTGATCGGCTGGGAGCTGCAATTCCTCTTTCAAAACCCTAATTGTGGCGATCGATCTCGGTATTTAGGGGGTTAAGCAGCCAGTCATGGCTCCTGGATCGGAGTGTAGCACGGTGGCAAGCTCTGTGCTGATATTAAATGGAAGGAAATTCAGCACCAGAGTCTTCACAGTCCATATGGTTAAAACTTAATTTTGATAATGTTTAAAAGTCCATGACATACAATTTAAAATCCATGACAAACCTTGTGCGTTTCAAATCGATTTGATCCGTACTCATTGGTAATATACAGTACTTTAAAATAACATGTTGAACAAACATATAACCATTTTGGGTCAGAGTTGAATGTTTGGCTTACTGACTTCACAGCCCTGCATATAATTATGGGATCAGAAGCAAGGGATGGGTTAAAGGAGCAAGAGGAAACCTATCGGCAACAGAGGGAATCCATTCATTATCTGAGCAAAAAAAGAAAAAAGCAAAGTGTAGGAACATAACCATAGCACTTCAAAGTGACATATTGAATAGGTACAAATGACGCATAAACATATTAAAGTAAATCGCCTATAAGTAAAGATCAAATGGACTGAAACGCGTAAGTATTTCATAGATTTTAATTTGTATGTCATGGACTTTTAAAGATCATCAATAAAATCAAATTTTAACTGTACAGACTGTCAAGACTCCACTGCTGGATTTCCTTCCATTTATTTAATCTGTTCGTTAATTCTGAAATGCCAATCACAGCGATTGTAGTTGCGGGATAGCAAATCCACCCCCTGTGGTCACGAGCCCTGGTGCTCTGCTGATAATCTTCAAACACCTTCACATCATTGCCGCTGCTGTCAAGGTACTCGTTTTTCTCAGTGGTGTACCGTTACGTCCAAGGTCGATGAGTACCACCGAACTTGGACACAACAGTACGTCTAAAGTCGTGAAGGGGTTAAGTAGATAGTTAATAACATTTACAAAAATGTTTTCTGTTGCATAACTAACTTAAGAGCGTAGTTTTGAAAATGACCAAATTAAATTTCACATTTTCACTAATTTCTTAACTTTCTTCTCCTTTTTTTTTTTTTTTTTTTTTTTTTTAATATTTTTCACAAATAATTCAAAAAATATCATCCTAAATTTACCACTAACATGAAGTGCAATGTCACAAAGTCTCAATCACTGGGATCTGTTGAAGTTTTCCAGAGTTGTGATGTCATAATGACCAGGGCAAATTTTAGAAACTGTTGCAAAGGTCAAAATTAGTTCTGTCATTATAGGGTTAATAATAAAAAAATTATATATAGAAATAAATCTAAACAATAAGAATATACAGTGCCTACAAGTAGTCTTCAACCCCCTGCAGATTTAGGTGGTTTGATAAGATGCAAATAAGTTAGAGCCTTCAAACTGCAAACGAGAGTAGGATTTATTAACAGAAGCATAAATCTTACAAACCAAAAAGTTATTTTGCTCAGTTGAATTTTAATAAATTTTAAACATAAAAGTGTGGGTCAATTATTATTCAACCCCTAGGTTTAATATTTTGTGGAATAACCCTTGTTTGCAATTACAGCTAATAATCGTCTTTTAAAAGACCTGATTAGGCCGGCACAGGTCTCTGGAGTTATCTTGGCCCACTCCTCCATGCAGATCTTCTCTAAGTTATCTAGGTTCTTTGGGTGTCTCATGTGGACTTTAATCTTGAGCTCCTTCCACAAGTTTTCAATTGGGTTAAGGTCAGGAGACTGACTAGGCCACTCCATCACCTTGATTTTTTCCCTCTTGAACCAGGCCTTGGTTTTCTTGGCTGTGTGCTTTGGGTCGTTGTCTTGTTGGAAGATGAAATTACGACCCATCTTTAGATCCTTGATGGAGGAGCGGAGGTTCTTGGCCAAAATCTCTAGGTAGGCCGTGCTATCCATCTTCCCATGGATGCGGACCAGATGGCCAGGCCCCTTGGCTGAGAAACAGCCCCACAGCATGATGCTGCCTCCACCATGCTTGACTGTAGGGATGGTATTCTTGGGGTCGTATGCAGTGCCATCCAGTCTCCAAACGTCAGTGTGTGGTTGGCACCAAAGATCTCGATCTTGGTCTCATCAGACCATAGAACCTTGAACCAGTCTGTCTCAGAGTCCTCCAAGTGATCATGAGCAAACTGTAGACGAGCCTTGACATGATGCTTTGAAAGTAAAGGTACCTTACGGGCTTGTCTGGAACGGAGACCATTGCCGTGGAGTACGTTACTTATGGTATTGACTGAAACCAATGTCCCCACTGCCATGAGATCTTCCCGGAGCTCCTTCCTTGTTGTCCTTGGGTTAGCCTTGACTCTTCGGACAAGCCTGGCCTCGGCACGGGAGGAAACTTTCAAAGGCTGTCCAGGCCGTGGAAGGCTAACAGTAGTTCCATAAGCCTTCCACTTCCGGATAATGCTCCCAACAGTGGAGACAGGTAGGCCCAACTCCTTGGCAAGGGTTTTGTACCCCTTGCCAGCCTTGTGACCCTCCACGATCTTGTCTCTGATGGCCTTGGAATGCTTCCCTTTGTCTTTCCCATGTTGACCATGTATGAGTGCTGTTCACAAGTTTGGGGAGGGTCTTAAATAGTCAGAAAAGGCTGGCAAAAGAGATAATTAATCCACACATGTGAAGCTCATTGTTCTTTGTGCCTGAACTACTTCTTAATACTTTAGGGGGACAAACAGAATGCTGGTGGTTTGAGGGGTTGAATAATAAATTACCCTCTGAATTAACTTTTAACGCTGTAAAAAAAAAAAAAATTAAAAAGTTTTTGGCTGCAGTGCATTTCCCACTTCCAGGCTGATCTACAGTCCAATTGTCACAATGCCAAATTAATTCCGCATGTGTCAACCACCTAAATCTGCAGGGGGTTGAATACTACTTGTAGGCACTGTATACCATATTTTGCGGACTAGAAGATGCACCGGACCAAAAGACGTACCCAAGTTTTAGAAGAGGGAAAATAGGTGGAGATAAAAAAAATTGAAGCAAAAAAAACAGAACGAGACTTACTGGTAATGATGTTTTCAGGCGTCCACATGACAGCACCGTAGGAGGACTTATCCCATATCCACTGTACGGACAGGAAGCAGAAGAGGTTAAAAGTCCTCCCACCCCCAATCTCCTCAGAGATTTTCCAAGAACCACATTGGCTGGGTATAACACAATTTTATTCTAGACTACGTAGACACATGCTAAATCCACATACGGTAGCAAAATAGGGAGGGAAAGAAGGGTGCTGTCATGTGGACTCCTGGAAACATCATTACCGGTAAGTCTAATTCCGGTTTTCCAGTACATCACCATGACAGCTCTGTAGGAGTATACCCAAAAACGCATAGCTTGGGGTGGGACAATTGCTCGAAGCACCTTCCTTCCAAATGCAAATCTCTGCTGTGAGAGAATATCTAGATTGTTTGCAAAATGTAGTATGACCTGACCAGGTAGCTGCGGTACATCTGTTCAATGGTAGCACCTGCTCTTGTTGTTCATGAGGCAGAATGGGCTTTGATAATTTCAGAGGAAGGCTGTCCTTCTGAGAGGTACACAAGATTAACCATGGACCTGAGCCACCTAGCTAAGGGCAGATTTTAAGTCTTCTTGCCTCTATTTTCCTCCCTAAACCATATGAAAAAATTAAAGTCTAGTCTCCAGTTCCGAGTGGCTTCCAAGTAGGCCAATAGTGCTCTGCGGACATCAGGAGGACAGAGTTCTCGCTCCTTCGGTTTTCTTGGATTTTCATAGAAAGAGGGAAGGACTATTTCCTAGTACAGATTCACTGTTGAGACTACTACAGGGAAGAAAGCCGGATCTAAGTGAAAGAGGACACATCGTGTCCAATCTGCATATATAGAACAATGATTGAGAGTACTCCTAAGTCTCCCAGGCTTTTGGCCGTAGTCATTGCCTGAGTCTCCAGTTTCATGCTGTCTGTCATAGACTGGATCACCTTACTGGACAAAGCCCTTGGCCCCCAGGATCTTCCTCCCAGAATCCAAGTGGATAACTGCAGTCGCTGCAGAGTGGAATGATGTAGTGGACCTGAGTGAGAAGATCTACCTTTAGGGCAGGATGTTTGTTTTTTTCAAAGCTAGATGACATAGTAGGATAAGCCCAGCTTCACTTTGGCCAGAATGGAACAATTGCTATAACAGTTGCATGGCCCTTCTGGATATTTCTCAGGATCTTTGAAAACAGGTAAGGAGGTGGAAAAGAATATGCTGGACTGTCTGCCCAACAGTGAGAGGGCGTCCACAGCCAACGGGATTGTCTCCTGGTTCCGGAGAGAAGAAACTTCTCATTTTGCATTTTTTCTTGAGGCGAATAGATTCAGACAAGGACGACTCCATCTGTGAGACAGCTGATGTAGCACTGCTTCGTCCAGTGCCAAGTCTGACACCTGCTGAAGTAATCCACCTCTCAAGTGTTTATTCCACGCAGGAGTACTGCCGAAATGGAATAAAAAAATCTTCTCCCCCAGGAATTGAAATGAAGGGTGGTGTGATTTGCCCTGATGACAAATGGAGACTGCCGTAATGTTGTTTGACAACCTCTTCACGTGTTCGTCCCTCAGGATTAGCTTCCCAAATTGCACGCAACTCTCGGAAGTTGGATGAACTGGATCGAATTGATCTGGTCCAAGTTCCCTGAACAGACTGGTGTCCTACTCGAGCATCCCAACCTGACAAATTTGCATCAGTAGGTACCCTGAGGCATGGTTATAAGGACCATTGTACACTCTACTTTAAGTTTTTCTTGTCGATCCATCAATTCAGAGATCTGGTGTACTCCCTGAATAAGGACATCTTTACCAGGCAGGTCTGATGTTTGACTGTCCTCGCTAAGACTAATTTCTTTTGGGATTTGGAATGAAACTACCGTATATACTCGTGTATAAGCCGAGTTTTTCAGCCCAAAAATTGGGCTGAAAAGTCACCCCCTCGGCTTATACACGGGTCTATACGGTATATGGGATTTTTTGCAGGTGCTGGGGAGGCTGGAGGAGGCGGGGGGGGGGGGGGCTGATGAGTGAGCGGCCCGTCACGTGGGGCCGCTCATTAGATATGCACGGCTCCCCCGCCCATCACAGCGGCAGGGGGAGCCGTGCATACAGCCCCCCAGTGTACACTGGCAGCCCCGAGTGTATACAGGCAGCCCCCACTGGCAGTCGTCCCCCCCATCATGGAAAGAGCCCACACACTTTGCAGAGTCCCCCCCCCGGCCCTCGCTGCATTATCTTACCCAGGGTCTTCACCGCGGGTCCCGCAGTCATCATCACGCGCTGTCTTCAGGTGTCACGTGACCCGGCGCGATGACGTCATTCCACTGCGACCGCCGGGTCACATGAGACCGGGAAGACAGCGCGCGAGGAAGGAGGACTGGAGGACCCGCGGTGAAGACCCTGGATGGTAAGATAATGCAGCGGGGGCCGGGGGGGGGGGGGCTGCTCTGCAAAGTGTGGGGACTCTTTCCTTGATGGGGGGGGTGACTGCCACTGGGGGCTGCCTGTAAACACTGGGGGCTGCCTGTATACGCTGGGGGCTGCCTGTATACACTGGGGGCTGCCTGTATACGCTGGGGGCTGCCTGTATACACTGGGGTCTGCCTGTATACACTGGGGGCTGCCTGTATACGCTGGGGGCTGCCTGTATACGCTGGGGGCTGCCTGTATACACTGGGGTCTGCCTGTATACACTGGGGGCTGCCTGTATACACTGGGGGCTGCCTGTATACCCTGGGGGCTGCCTGTATACCCTGGGGGCTGCCTGTATACCTCTGGGGCCTGCCTGTATACCCTGGGGGCTGCCTGTATACCCTGGGGCCTGCCTGTATACACTGGGGGCTGCCTGTATACACTGGGGGCTGCCTGTATACCCTGGGGGCTGCCTGTATACCTCTGGGGCCTGCCTGTATACCTCTGGGGCCTGCCTGTATACACTGGGGGCTGCCTGTATACACTGGGGGCTGCCTGTATACACTGGGGCCTGCCTGTATACACTGGGGCCTGCCTGTATACACTGGGGCCTGCCTGTATACACTGGGGGCTGCCTGTATACACTGGGGGCTGCCTGTATACACTGGGGGCTGCCTGTATACCCTGGGGGCTGCCTGTATACCTCTGGGGCCTGCCTGTATACACTGGGGGCTGCCTGTATACACTGGGGTCTGCTGTATATACCCCTGGGGTCTGCTGTATATACCCTAAGGCCTGCTGTATATACCCCTGGGGCCTGCTGTATATGCCTCTGGGGCCTGCTGTATATGCCTCTGGGGCCTGCTGTATACCTCTGGGGCCTGCTGTATACCTCTGGGGCCTGCTGTATACCTCTGGGGCCTGCTGTATACCTCTGGGGCCTGCTGTATATACCCTGGGGCCTTCTGTATATACCCTGGGGCCTGCTGTATACCTCTGGGGCCTGCTGTATACCTCTGGGGCCTGCTGTATACCTCTGGGGCCTGCTGTATATACCCTGGGGCCTGCTGTATATACCCTGGGGCCTGCTGTATATTACCTGGGGCCTGCTGTATATACCCCTGGGGCCTGCTGTATATTACCTGGGGCCTGCTGTATATTACCTGGGGCCTGCTGTATATACCCCTGGGGCCTGCTGTATATACCCCTGGGGCCTGCTGTATATACCCCTGGGGCCTACTGTATATGCCTCTGGGGCCTGCTGTATACCTCTGGGGCCTGCTGTATATACCCTGGGGCCTGCTGTATATACCCTGGGGCCTGCTGTATATACCCCTGGGGCCTGCTGTATATACCCCTGGGGCCTGCTGTATATACCCCTGGGGCCTGCTGTATATACCCCTGGGGCCTGCTGTATATGCCTCTGGGGCCTGCTGTATGCCTCTGGGGCCTGCTGTTTATACCTTTAGGGATGCTGTATATACCACTGGGGAGGCTGCTGTATATACCACTGGGGAGGCTGCTGTATACTACCACTGGGGAGGCCTGTATACCACACTGCTGGGGGCTGTATACCTGTGCTGGGGTCCACCCTCGGCTTATACACGAGTCAATAGGTTTTCCCAGGTT
This sequence comes from Allobates femoralis, assembly GCA_033576535.1. Taxonomy (NCBI): domain Eukaryota; kingdom Metazoa; phylum Chordata; class Amphibia; order Anura; family Aromobatidae; genus Allobates; species Allobates femoralis. The sequence continues at coordinate 368,994,384 of JARQOC010000005.1, read as the reverse complement.
TTGGGGGCAAAAGTAGGGGGTCGGCTTATACACGGGTCGGCTTATACACGAGTATATACGGTAGGCCCCTCTAATACAGACAGTACATGAGGTTATGACACCCAGAATTCTCATTGCTCCTCAGATTGATGGTCACTTCATCCCTGAGAAGGAAAGAAAAAACCTCGGAGGTATAGACGGTATCTTCTCCTCTGGAAGGTAGGGCATCCTTATTCTGGAGTCGAGACGGACTCCTAAGAACTTTCTGGAAGTGTTCGGGATGAGATTCCATCTTTCCTTGTTCAGGATCCAGCCCAACTAGGTTAGCGTCAATAATAATAATTACAAATGCAGTGTCATCAACTGAGGGGAATCTGTCACTATCAAGAAGTCGTCGAGGTAGAGGTTGATTTTTATAACCCTGTGCCTGAGATAAGTCCCCACGTCTGCCAAGATCTTCGTAAAAAATTCTGAAAGCGGATGAGAGGATGAAAGGAAGACATCGGACCCGGTAATAGAGAACCTGACTTCCTGACGCTAAGGGAAAACCTTCGATACTGCTGACCGGAGGAAAGAATCGACAGATAACATACATCCATCAGGTCTAGGGTGCTCATTACTGCGTCCTTGTTTATCAAGCCATGGCAGAGTATATTGATTCCATGTGGAACTGTTTGTATCTGACCCAACGATTCAGGGGTTTTAAATTCATTATCGTGCGAAAATCCCTGGCTGGGTTCAACATGGAAACCCAGGAATGATGACCAAAATACTGTTCCAACAGGAACAATTACCCCATGAGGCAAAGTGTCTTTACGTCTGCTTCTATCTGACTGAAGGAGATGTGGGGACCCTTTATGAACCCAAATTTTTGAGGGAGGAATTGGACCTCTATTTGATAATCCTGAGCAATAGTGGGCAAAATTTAGGGATTCTTTGTGACCCGTCTTGTTCCTTTTTGGACAGGTTTGAACAGGGCTGTAATTTCCTATCCTTGTCCCCTTATTAAAGCACCATCTGGTGGATTTCCTTTACTTTTGTGGAGCTAGCTTATGAAAAGGATTGATCATTTCTTTTCTCCTCAGGAAAAACCCGCCTTTTATTGGCCACCTTTCCTATGGCCTCATCTGAGACATGTCTTGAAACCCTAAGCCCTGAGAAGGGAATGGAATATAGCTCGTTTTGGAAGCCGTATCACCAGATCAGGTTTTGAGTCGGATAGCTCTCCAAGCAGAGTTAGAGTATTATTACTGGCAGCGGACCTAACTGATTGGGCCGAAGCGTCGGACAAAAAATTAGTCCTAATCCTTAACAACGGTAGGACCTAGCTAGGAATGAAATTCTTGGGAAGCCATCCAAGACAACCCTCCAATTCATCTAGCCAGACATTTATGGATCTAACTACACATGTAGCAGTGATATTTGACTCCATAGTTTCCGCTGAGGCTTCCCAGGCCTTTTTGGCAAAGACCGACTGCCCTTCAAACCTGTACTGCTTTTGTTCTCCACCATGAGTGTGATTAAGGAATGTCCTATAATACACATAGAAGACCCAATAAAAAATGGGGACCATTGAAACCGAGCCTGAGGAAATGGTGCCACTTACATGACCCTGGGTTGTTTTGGAGGGGCATCAGAGTATGATGAATCCTTTATGTATAGCACATCTTGGCACAGTACAGCTTAGTACAGCTTAGTACAGCAAGGCATCGTATACCACAGCTTGTTACGGCACAGTACTTCAAGGCAAAGCACTGCCCAGTACAGCATGGTACAGGATCGTACTGCATGACAAACTACAGCAAGGTACAGCACGGCACTGCCAGCACAGTACAGCACATCATAGCATGACACAGCTCGGTACAGTACGACACAGCCTAAGACAGCAAGAGACAGAAAAAACATGGCATGGTATAGCATAGCACATCCCAGCATGCCAAAGCACAGCATGGTACAGCATGGCCCTGCACGTCCCAACACGGCACGGCATGGCTTAGTATGAGCACATCGTGGCCCAATATGGTACAGCATGTCACAGCATGGTACGGCATGGCCTAGCATGGCACAGAATAGCATGGTCTGACCCAGTATGGCACAGCACGATACAGCATGGCACAACACGGTACAGCCTGGTATGGAATGGCACAGCATAGTATGGTACGACACCGCACAGCATGGTACAGCATGGGATGGTACAACACAGCATGGCATAGCACGGTACAGCATGTTATGGTACGGCACAGTATGGTACAGCATGGTATCACATGGTACAGCATGCACAGCACGGTACAGCATGGTACGCTACAGCACAGCCCCGTATGGTACAGTATGGTATTGCATGGTACAGCACAGCATGGCATAGAACGGTACAGCTTGGTACTGCACGGTACAGCACAGCACAGTATGGTACAGAATGGTATCACATGGCACAGCATGGCATGGCACAGCACAGTACAGCCTGGTACAGGATGGTACAGCCTGCCTGACACATCCTAACACAGCCTTGTACAGTGTGGCACAGCCAGTCAGATTAGGTCCTCCTGCCATGTCCTCCTGCTCCCCTGGTGTCCACAGCTGGTCCTAGTTTGAATTTTCCTGCGGCGACCAGAAGTGCATCATTCTGGACTTCCGGTTTGACACCGGGCGTTCCCCAAAGCCGGGCCCGCTCGGATCAGGACACCGAGAGCCCCAGTGGAGGGGAAGCAGCGCTTGGAAGCTCCATCCATATCGAAGGGCTGAGGAACTCCCGCCAGGGAGTGTCGGCCCAGGAAGGAGGGAAAAAAGAGCCGTGTCCCCCCACAATTACCTCTGGCCCCATGAGGAGATCTTCAGCGCGACAGTGCCCGCACCAGTGCCCCTGCAGCAGCGTTCCTCTTGTACTCCCTGTCCTGTGTAGGGACAGGAAAAATACTGAGGAGGTTGTGGGTGGGAGGGCTTTTAACCTCTTGTGCTTCCTGTCCCTTCGGAGGATATGGGATTACTCCTCCTACGGTGCTGTCATGTTTACATACTGGAAAAATTGTGGTCATGATGCACCTTAATGGGGGGGGGGGGGAGGGATCTGCTTCTGACACTATTATGAGAGTAATGTCCCCATATTCTGTGCTAATGTTCCCCATTCTGCTACAGTATATATGTCCTCCATCCTGGTGAGTGTAATTATCCATCCACTGCTGCCTGCTGAGACATTCACTGCTCACATGCAGTGTACGTGAGAAGCAGTGAATATCCACAGTCTTTAATTGTGGGCACACGCAATCTGTTGATCATGTGTGCCCGCTGTTCAAGCTACTTTTATATGCATTGCTCCCCCCCACCCATGACTTCTCAACACTAGAACTGAGCTTTGGGTAGGGGGAACAGCAAATATTAAATTATCTAAAACACCGACCCCACGTGGTCGCAAGCAGGCACCTCCTATGGCCTACTCCAACAGCTGGTGACCTGCTCCACCTCCGCTGCCTGTTTCCCCCACATACACACACACAGCCCCAAACCGTGCATCCGGACTATAAGACACACCCTTTTGTAGTTCCAATACACACAGAGTGAAAAGGGAACCTAATTTAACACTGTCCTAAAGCAAAAAATTACGCGCCAAAAACAGTTGTTGGCACCTTTCCAAAACTCTGGGTAAACAACTTTGTTCCACACATTTATGCTCGGTCAAACTCTCCTGTGCCAAGTAACAGCTGTGAACAATTTGAAGATCACACCTAAAACAAGATAAAAAGGGGAGAAGTTGATTCAATCTTTGCATGTCTGTGTTCTCTGTGCTTAGTTTGCACACAGAGAAGAGAGCGGAGTACTTGAGAACTAAAATTGTTGAAAAATATTAACAATCTCAAGGTTACAAGGCCATCACCAGAGAGCTTGATCCGTTGTCCATGATGTGCAACATCACCATGGCAAAACCCATGGCACTGTAGATAATCTCCCTGGACGTGGTTGTAAGAAGAATTGATGAAAGGTTGTAACGCAGGATAGTCCTTATTGTGGATAAGCAGACCCAAATCAAGTTCCAAAGATCTTCAAGCTGTCCTACAGGCTTGGGGTGCATCAGTGTCGGTGTGAACTGTCGTAATTTGAATTAAATGAAACGCTATGTCAGCAGACCCCAAGTGGACCCCATTGCTGACACAGACATAAAATAAGCTAGACTGCAGTTTGTCAAAATGTATGTTGAGTAAGTCAAAATCGTTCTGTGCAAGTGGGTTGTGGACAGATGAGACCAGGATTGTGCTTAAAGCACATCATTTTACTGTTAACTAAAAATGGCCACCTGGGAATTGCCAAATGTGACATTTCAGCAAAAACTGAGCTCCAAGAGTCAAATGGTGCTCCTTCCTTTCTGAGATCTGCCAGGTACCTAAACGGTAGTTTATAACCACATATGAGGCATTTGGGTACACCCTTCGCCCCCTGCCAAGTACACCAACTGGACGATCCTACGCAAGTATTAAAAACCTTACTGGTTAGTGACGTCAGTGTGAATAAGGCCTTAGAAGGACGGGGCACAACTTCTGCCATTTGTCATGTGACAGAGGGATAGGACCATGCCCCTGTTTGTACAAAATTGAAAAATACAGAAAAACAAAAAAATAAACAAGAGCACGAGTTCGATTGTGCAATAGAGCACAGTCTCACCATGTTAATTTCACAGACAAAATCCAAGAAAAAAACCACATTGAGCATATACCCTAAAATAAGTGAGTAAATAAGTAAATGGTGATACATGTAGATTATGCATGGTACTTAGAGAAAGGGAACCTGTCAGGTGGATTATGCCTCCCCCCGCTATCACTGTCTGTACCTGTAGCTTCATAATACTATTCTAATCATCCCTGTCTGAGCTCATGGTGTAATGTTAAAGGTGAAAAATAATATACACTTACATTTTCTCATGTAAATGAGGCAGTGTAGACACCTTGGAGGACGTAGTGGCTCTGGCAAGTAAATAGTCACTCTAGTACGCATATTGAAGCTGCTCCGTACCACGTGATCAGCCCCCACAATGCACCGGGCCGGATATAACGTTCTGGCTGGGCATCACAGTAGCAGATGAGGTGGGAATTTCAAATAGGAGGTGGAACGGAAGAAAGTCTGATGACGCCCAGCGGAGCATGCGGAGAGCAAGCAAGGAGGGAGAATGGAGCCTCGAGCCCGCCTTTAAAGTCTCTGGATGGAGACAGTATGTAAGTTATAAGTCATTTTTCTCAATCATTATAGCGCGCTTTTAGAGCAGACTGGGATGGTTAGGGATCAGCTATGAAAGTGCAGGAACAGGTAGTGATAGGTTAGGGGGGTAGAAAGAGCTGACCGGTTCTGATCTATTTCAAGTGTTTATTTCCGTAAATGTTGATTATGGCTTACAGCTAATTAGAACCGAAAGGTCATTATTTCAGAAAATGTAGCGAGGATGAAGGGTTAAAAACAGCACTGCCGTATTCCAGGAGAACTTAAAGGGTGAATACGATATATATTTCTTAAATCAGACAGACTCCCCCCAAATCATGACCCAACTAACAGTGCTCTACTATACAATTGTAATCCAACCGTGGGTGAATATTCTATTGATTCATTAGTCAACATGTTTAAGGGCTTCCAGACACGTCCTGAAACATGGCAATATTATATTGATTTTTGATGATCATTTAATTCAACGAGATGCACTAGTATTATATGGAAGGCTATAGAGACTGCATTATACTATATAGAGGACCGTACAGGCTTAAGTATGCTATATGGAGGATTATAGAGGCTGCATTGCTATATGGAGGCTTAGAGGTTTCATTATGCCATGTGGAGGCTAATAGAAGCTGCATTATGCTATAAGGAAGATCATAGAGGCTGCATTATACTGTGTGGACGATCATAGAGGCTGAGTTATATTATATGGAGGAATGTGTGGGGCTTATTACCTTATGGAATGCTATGTGGGGATAATACAATATTTGAATGGTTTTGTGGAGGGCATTATATTATTTGGACGGCTGAGCGAGCCTTTATACTTTACGGCAGGGGTGGGAACTCCAGTCCTCGAGGGCCGCAAACAGTTCAGGTTTTCACGATTTCATTAGTATTGCACAGGGATTGGAATCATCACCAGTGCAAGTGATTATGTTATCACCTGTGCAATACTAAGGAAATCCTGAAAACCTGCACTGTTTGCGGCCCTCGAGGACTGGAGTTCCCCACCCCTGCTTTACGGAGACCTATTTAAGGGCCATTATACTGTATATAAGCAATTACAGTGTGAAGGTTTGTGTGGGGTCCATCATACTGTGGGAAATGGCTGTGTGGGGCCATTATACTATGTGGAGTGATAGTACGGGCCGTTATACTATATGTAGGCCCATTATACTGCATGAATGGCTGTGTGGAGGGGTCACCGTTTTAGATTGTACTGTGTTGTGGTCACCATTCATTGCCAGGGTAATTAAGGGTACAGTAGGCTCACCTTATTGTGTGTAGAGGGTATTGTGGAGGAATTCACTGTGGGAGTAATACCGGAATACATAAAGGAAATGGATACCATACATGTACCGTATTTTTCGCTTTATAAGACTCACCTGATTATAAGACGCACCCCCAAGTTTGGTTAAGGAATAGAGAAAAAAATAATTTTTAATGTTAATGGGGTCCGTCTTATAATCCCAGTGTCCGTTTGACAAATCATATAGGGTATATGTCCCTCATAGCCCCCTCATCCTGGTACATTGTTCCACATCCTAAAATTAGCCCCCTTAATCTGGATATTGCCTCTTATATTGGATATAGCCCCCTATTGCGTGGCGCACGCCCCTATTGCGTGGCGCACGCCCCCTATTGCGTGGCGCACGCCCCCTATTGCGTGGCGCATGCCCCCCTGTGTTAAATATTGCCCTCATGCTGCTGCCCATAGTAAAATAACAAACTCTTTACTTGCCTTCCTCCAGCGCTGATCTCCCGGTGTCTCCCTCAGTGCTGCTGCGCTCCTCCACTTCCTGCTTCTCTGTGTCGATCATGTGATCAGCACAGCAGAGTGACATCATCTCTGCATGCCGATGACAGCGGTAGAAGGGAGACCGCGGAGACACCGGGGGATTAGCACTGGAGGAGGTAAGTAAAGCTTTTTTATTTTGGTATGGGTAGCAGCATGGGGGTCATATACAACAGAGGGGGGGTAGGCATGTGCCATCACAGGGGGGTGCAGGCACATATAATATGCACAGCTCCCCCAGTCCATAACTGTGGTGTGGTTTCAGCACCACGGTGATGGAGAGCGGCTATGCATATTATATGAGAAGGAGCAGGAGATCTCCCACTGCCTCCTGCAGCCTCCACCAGCCTGCCACGGACAGGCTCTAGAGCTGTCCCCACCTCCCCTGGGCCCTGAAGTACATAATCTGTATATTCGGATTATAAAACGCACCCCCCACTTTCCCCCAAAATTTGGGGGAATAAAAGTGCGTCTTATAATGCAAAAAATACGATACCCTGTTTCCCGAAAATAAGTCACCCCCGAATATAAGTCAGGGCAGGGCTGGCGCAGAATTTTCCAATATAAGTCATACCCCGAATATAAGACAGGGTGACTTATTTTCGGGGAATATAAGACAGGGTACTGCTAAAGTGCCATTTTTGCCCATTGCATGTTTTACCTGTGTCCCCGCTGTCCCGCTGGCCCCGCTGTCATCTTCATCATCATCATCATCATCTTCTTCTTTGTTCCTATTCATAATCTGGAAAAGAAAAACAAGCTTTCCTGCTTTATTGGGTCCCAACCGATTTCTCAATTTAGAATGAATGAGTCCAAAGGAAGAGAATATTCTTTCAACGCCTGCAGAAGAAGCTACTCTGTTAAAAGTGAAATCATTACTTGAACAGTCTCTAAATCCAAGCGCTTAAAGGGATCCTGTCACCCCAAAATACCTCAAAAGCTATTAAAAGCTGTCCCTAGAGCAATAGTAACACTTACCCTACACTCCTTTTAGCTCCTAAATGCAGCAAGTGAAAATGAAGATAAATGTTTATTACACTACCTCATTAGGGATGATAATTAGTGACTATGGTATTCATAGTCACCCTGGCAGGCTGTCCCTCTTCATGATATCACGCCTCAATAGGCGTGATCTTCAAATCACATTAAAATGCGCGTCTCCCCTCTCACCTATGGCAGCCGGACCGCTGCATTGTGCGGCTGTATGACGCGAACGGCGTCATTTCCGGCGCCGTATGTACACCCGCGCCGCTGTTAGCTTCAAGACCCGCACTGCGCATGCGCTGTGCGCGTTTTGAAGCTAACAGCGGCGCGGGTGTACATACCTTCACCCGGCGCCGGAAATGACGCGATTCGCGTCACCCAGCCCCACTACAGGCCGGCCGACACAGGACACAGCGGGGAGGCGGCGCATTTGATTCTGATTTGAAGATCACGCCTATTGAGGCGTGATATCATGAAGAGGGAGAGCCTGCCAGGGTGACTATGAATACCATAGTCACTAATTATCATCCCTAATGAGGTAGTGTAATAACATTTATCTTCATTTTCATTTGCTGCATTTAGGAGCTAAAAGGAGTGTAGGGTAAGTGTTACTATGCTCTAGGGACAGCTTTTAATAGCTTTTGAGGTGTTTTGGGGGTGACAGGATCACTTTAAGTGACTTCCACCAGTTTACTGGTGTGACCTTCCTTAAAACATCTTCAGCAAACATATATTTCTTGAATGGTTCCCCCTTAGCTCTGAAGTTTATTATAGTTGGCATTAAAGATGGATGATTGCTGGATACCCATGTCATAGCTAACTCCTCTTCCTCAGCACTTAGGTTTTGACCCTGATATTGGATATTGACAATATTTGCCAAAAAATGAGCTGGAGTCAGTGCTTGCCCAATTCGTTTGTTTACTGCTTGTAATTTAATTCTGTCCATGTGTAGTTCTGTTTTTAAGTGTTCACTCAGTTCCTTCCAAATTTCAACAGCATCCGCAATAAAACAGCTATTTTTCTGTATTTTGTTTAAAGCTTGAGAGATGGGTTTCAGGAAGTTCAGCGTATGTTCAACATTTCTTTAAGCCCAATGTTGAGGATTTTGGCCGTGACAGTGCCATCTATTTTATCTCGATTTTCTTCACAAAGTGTCATCAGAATAGGCCAGTTTTTGATATACTGCTCAAAACAGTCCACCACAGAGTTCCATCTAACATCTTGTGGGAGCGTTAGCTTGGTTCCACCCATCCTTTTCAGAGCTGCTGCAGCAAAATGATTATTACGGAAGTATTTAGCAATTTCAACAACATTAGCCTTTATTTCTGGAACACTTAAGTCTTTGGCTATAGCGGCCGTCACACATGGCGACATCGCTAGCGATATTGTAAGCGATCACGTGCACGCGCGATCGCTTACGATATCGCTCACATCACTGGTGAGATGTCACACAGACAGACTCACCAGCGATGTGGAGCCGCGATCTCGCTGGTTACTATGGTACACATCGGGTTACTAGGCGCCGCGCATTGCTTAGTAACCCGACGTGTACCATAGTTACCATCTCCCAGCATAGGCTCTGCCCCTGGGAGATCGCTCATCGTGGTGTTATACACCATGATGAGGCAGATCGTGAAATCGCTAATCGCCAGATCTGAGCTCCGGAGCTCAGATAACGATTTTGCGATTTCATCACTCATCGCTCATCATATCTTGCCGTCACACGCAGAGACATCGTTGACGCGATGTTAAATCGGGCGCAATCTAGCGATATCTTTCTAGATATCTTAGCGTGTGACGGCCGCTTAAGAGGTGCAGCAAATGAGCACTGCAACCATGTTATTAGCAGCTTTGTATTCCCTCCCTGCTCTTCTAAATCTCTTCTCATCTTGGATACGTTTGCAGCATTGTCAGTGACCAAACTGCGTACTAGACATTTGAATTTTTGTTCACATGTCGTTATAGCTTTTACTGCCACTTCTTGTAAGTATTCTGCTGTGTGCATTTCTTGACGTATCAGTTGTTTGTGCAAGGAAGACTTTACCTTCTTCTGTTGTTATACAAGCACATACAATAGGATCATTGTGGACATTACTCCACCCATCAATACTTAGGTTAGCAATTTTACCCTCCAGAGCTGTTGCACATTGCTCCATTTCTATGTCATACACTTGATCCAGCAGTTTCCCTGCAACATCAGCTCTGCTGGGTGGACTGTATCCTGGTCTCAGTGACTGAACCATATTAATGAAATGTGGGTTCTCAGTCAGACGGAAAGAAGAGTTCGTTGCATAAATAAACTGGGCAATTTTTTCATCAATCAACTCTTTTTCTAATCTGCTAGTTCTTATCACAAACCTGTCTATGGTGGTTCCAGGAGGTAAAGGTTTTTTCTTCCTTTTGGTGATATGTGGCTGTGGGTGTCTGATGCTGCTGATAATGAACCACTATCCTGGATAACTCTGAAACTGTAGAACAGGATGATGGTGATCTTGGAGGTGGATAGTTTCCAGAATCCATGAATTCCCCTAAACAAAAAAAGTCAATGCTGTTATTTTATTGTTTATTATACAATTTCTGCTTATTGTACACAACACATCACTGCCCCTGCCCCAAAAGGAATATTTGTTTTTCTTCATAACTGTACCAAATGACAGTAACATGCAGTAATAATAAGAAATATAATTTTTCTCACACATGACAGTTCAGTCTTTAGAAATAGGATTCAATAAAAATGTTTACCAACCTGAAGATCCTGCCTGTTCAGAAGTGTTTCTTTGGTCATCTTCATCACCGCACTTCTCATGATGTTGCCTCATTTGCGCCACCAGGCCTTGCATCTCTTTGTTGCATCGTTTGCATTTTGCACGCATGCCTGCCTTACCGATAGGTGAAGGAGCTTCATTAAAATATTCCCAAACTGGGTCTCTTATACGGCCTGCTGCCATTATAAGGAAAGAATGTAATAAACCTTAGATCGTACACACAAACAGATCCAGACTTGTCTGTCTGTGGCTATGCTGCAGTATTGTGCTCAAAGTTTCACTTTCATTTTCTTGTCTGCTTGCTCTTCCTCCTCCTCACACTTAAATTCACATTCTTCTTGTGTTGTGCAGATCTATTCCACTCCAAACAATCAGAAACATATTGTCTAACTTCTTGGACTTGGCACTGAAGGGGTTGATTCTGTATTCATAGGTTTGTAGAACAATAGGATTAAGGTCTTTTTCTCAACTCTGTTCATGTTGTAACATTTTTGCCGTGAAGAGGAGGCTGGGACCTCTGCGGAGTCAAATTCAGTTTTGAGAACTGCGTAAGTAAAGCGAGCGTCTGTGATAATATAGGAGAGAAACCTCTGGAAGAGCATGGCATTGTGAATGTTACACATATACAGCCTTTATTCTACTGAGTTAAACAACTCAGCTTTGTCTCATGATGGATGAACCTTTGGATGGTAAAATATTTTCCTCAAAAAGCAGTTTATTGAAAAAAATCCGATTTTAAATATAAAAAAAAAATCCGATTTAAATAAAAAAAAAAATTAGATTTTTTTTTTTTTTTTTTTTTTTTTGTTGCCGTGTACAAATGGAACAATGTGTCCATAATTTCACTGCAACCAGTAAGTTGCAAGTGAAATTGCATGCAATGTTGCGACGTGTAACGGTACCCTTATAGGTTCCTAACCCAAAAAAATGCAGGATGGAGGCGGGGGGCAGGATGGAGCGAGCGGCCCAGGATGGTGGGGGGGGGGGGGCAGGATGGAGCGGAGGGGCAGGATGGAGGCAGGGGGGCCCAGTATGGAACAGGCGGGGTAGAATGGAGCCGAAGGGGCCCAGGATGGAGCCAGCGGGGCAGGATGGAGCGAGGGGGGCAGGATGGAGCGAGCGGGGCAGGATGGTGGTGGGGGCAGGATGGATGCGGGGGAGTGGCAGGATGGTGGTGGTGGGCAGGATGGAGCAAGCGGGGGGGGCAGGGTTTCGGGGCAGGATGGATATGGGGGAGCAGGATGGAGGCGCTGCAAATTGGCGCGAAATTCGAACTTTGAATTCTCCCGCCTATTTGCATAGTCTGCAATCAGTGGGTGCCCGCCGGAGGCCTCTGTCTCGCGCGCTATTTCTGTGACCGACAGACGCTTAGACAATTATATAGTAGATTTTGTGTCACATAACTCTCTGGCTTAACAGAATAAATATTCAAAATTTGAAAATTGCTAAATTTTCTAAATTTTTGCCAAATTTTAAATTTTTTTCAAAAATTATTGACCTAAATTTACCACTAACATGAAGCCCAAAATGTAAAAAAAAAAAACTATCTCAAACGCTAGGATCCGTTGAAGCGTTCGAGTTACCTTTATAAAGGGACACTGGTCAGAATTGCGAAAAACGGTCTGGTCATTAAGGTGGAAATTGGCTCCGTCACTAAGGAGTTAATATTTTTCTTTGCTATTTTGCTTATAAAGAAAACATGCAGTATAAAAATTATTTTTAAAAAAAAGACAAAGTAAAAATAAAAAAATCCTCAGTGAGGATACTCGCCTGTGCTCGCTCCACCTCCATCTTCTAGGTCCTACAGGCCTTTAAGACCTGTCCTTGCCTGGGAAACCGATCAACTGAGGGGGGGAAGGGAGGTAGGATTGTGTCAGGGGGCAGGATGGAGGCGGGGGAGCAAGAACAGCGGGGGGCAGGATGGAGGCGGAGGAGCAAGAACATTGGGGGGCAGGATGGAGCGAGCGGGGCAGGATGGAGCCGGAGGAGCAGGATGGTGGGGGGGCTGGGCAGGATGGAGGGAGCTGGGCAGGATGGAGGGAGCTGGGCAGGATGGAGGGAGCTGGGCAGGATGGAGGGAGCTGGGCAGGATGGAGGGAGCTGGGCAGGATGGAGGGAGCTGGGCAGGATGGAGGGAGCGGGGCAGGATGGAGGGAGCGGGGCCGGAGGGTGGCGGGGGGGCTGGATGGAGCAGTGGGGGCAGGATGGTAGTGAGCGGAGCAGGATGGTGGGGGGGGTGCAGGATGGAGCGAGCGGGGCAGGATGGAACAGGGCGGGGCAGGATGGTGGCATGGCGGAGCAAGATGGTGGCATGGGGGGGGGGCCCAGGATGGTGGTGGGGGGCAGGATGGAGGCATGGGGGGGGCCCAGGATGGAGCGAGCGGGGCAGAATTGAGACGGCGGGGCCCAGGATGTTGGTGAGCGGGGCCGGAAGGAGCCGGGGGGGCCCAGTATGGTGGTGGGGGGGCAGGATGGTGGTGGGAGGGGAAGGATGGAGCGAGCGGGGCAGGATGGAGTCGGTGTGGCAGGATGGAGCCGGGGGAGCAGGCTGGTGGCAAGGGGGTGGGGGGCCCAGGATGGAGCGAGCGGGGCAGGATGAAGGCAAGGGGGGTGGGGGGCCCAGGATGGAGCGAGCGGGGCAGAATGAAGGCGGCAGGGCAGTATGGAGCTGGGTGGGCCTAGGATAGTGGCGAGCGGGGCAGGATGGAAGGATGGAGCTGAGGGGGTAGGGTATAAGGATGGAGCGAGCAGGGCAGGATGGAGCGGGGGGGGGCCCAGGATGGTGGCGGCGGGGGCAGGATGGTGGGGTAGAGGTGCAGGATGGAGCCGGCGGGTACAGGATGGATGCTGGGGGCAGGATGAAGCCGGCGGGGCAGGATGGGGGGGTAGCAGGCTGGTGGTGGGGGGGCAAGATGGAGCCGGCGGGGCAGGATGGTGGTGGTGGGGGGGCAGGATGGTGGGAGCAGGGCAGGATGGAGCGAGCGGGGCAGGATGGAGGCGGGGGGGGGGCCGAGTTGGTGGATGGGGCAGGATGGGGGGGTAGCAGGCTGGTGGTGGGGGGGCAAGATGGAGCCGGCGGGGCAGGATGGTGGTGGGGGGGCAGGATGGAGCGAGCGGGCCCCCCCCCTCCCTCTGTCCCCGAGGCCCCCCCCTCCCTCTGTCCCCGAGGCCCCCCTCCTCTGTCCCGAGGCCCCCCTCCCTCTGTCCCCGAGGCCCCCCCTCCTCTGTCCCAGGCCCCCCCCTCTGTCCCCGAGGCCCCCCCCTCTGTCCCCGAGGCCCCCCTCCCTCTGTCCCGAGGCCCCCCTCCCTCTGTCCCCCCTCCCTCTGTCCCCCCTCCCTCTGTCCCCCCTCCCTCTGTCCCCCTCCCTCGTCCCTCTGTCCCCCCTCTCCCTCTGTCCCCCCTCTCCCTCTGTCCCCCCTCTCCCTCTGTCCCCCCTCTCCCTCTGTCCCCCCTCTCCCTCTGTCCCCCCTCTCCCTCTGTCCCCCCTCCACTCTTTCTGCTCCCTCTGCCCCCCTCTGTAACCCCCCCTCGCTCCTCCACGGTGATAATAAAAATTAAAAAAACCCTCAGTGAGGATACTCACCGTCCGCTGGCTCGCTCCACCTCTGTCTTGTAGCAGCTCCCAGGACAGGACCTGTCGTTGCCTGGGATACCGATTAGCTGATTGGTTTCCCAGACAATGACAGGTCCTCAAGCCCTGTAGAAGCTAGAAGACTGAGCGAGCCAGCGGACGGGTGAGTATCCTCACTGAGGTTTTTTTTATTTTATTATCACCGTGGAGGAGCGGGGAACAGGAGGAGTGGAGGGGGGCAGAGGGAGGGGGGCAGGAAGAACGGGGGGCCGCAGGGAGCGCGGGCAGGAGGAACGGGGGGGCTGTGAGGAGAGACCGTGTATCCCGGCAACAGCGGCGCTGATGTGCCGCTGTAGCCGGGCTGCAAATTGGCGCGAAATTCTCGCTCCTATTTGCATAGTCTGTGCTCATTGGTGCCCGCCTCTCTCTGGCGCGCGATTTCTGTGACCGAAAGACGCCTTAGACAATTGTATAGTAGGTTTTTGTGTCACATAACTCTCTGGTTTAACAGGATAAAAATTAGAAAATTGTGAAACTTTCTACATTTTTGCCAAGTTTTTTATTTTTTTCACAAATAAACGCAAAAATTGACCTAAATTTACCATTAACATGAAGCCCAAAATGTCACAAAAAACAATCTCAAACGCTAGGATCGGTTGAAGCGTTCCAGAGTTATTACCTCATAAAGGGACACTGGTCAGAATTGCAAAAAATGGCAAGGTCTGGAAGGCAGAAATTGGCTCCGTCACTCAGGGGTTAATATTTTTCTTTGCTATTTTGCTTATAAAGAAAACATGCAGTATAAAAATGATTTAATCTCACAATTCTATTATGTATTTTTAGAGATAATTGTTTGTACACTGGAGTCAGCCCTAGTTGAGTAGCAGGTAAAGATCTGAGAAGACTTTCCGTGTGTGTATAATGTTCAAGAGTTAATAATTAGTATGTAAAATGGGAGATCTAGCTCTTACTGTAATTATATGACCCACTGGGATTTAAAAACCAACTGATGAAGTAGGGTGACGCCTACGAAAAACGTAGACCCCGCCCATCCTATGCAAACAACACTCACTGTCAGCCCTGACCGACGGACGCAGACACAGTTCCCAGCAAAAGCTGGAATCATATGCACGCAACTAGTACCGTGACCGCAGTCCGTTGCTGGAGGCATAACAGAGCGGTGCGGGTGTACACACGTCACCTGATGCCGGAAATGACGCGATACCCGTCATTACAGCCGCATTGAAGCCCGGCCAGCACATAGGAGAGTGGGGAGGCGCTGAATAGATTGTGTTCAAGATCACGCCTATTAAGGTGTGATATTATGAGGAGGAGAGCCCACCTGGGTGACTATGAATATAGTCGCCACTCATTAACATCGCTAATGAGTGAGTTTAATAATGTTTTTCTACATTTTCACTACATGCATTTCTGAGCAAAAATGAGTGTAGGATAAGTGATAATATGCTGTAGGGACATGTTTTAATAGCTTATGAGGCGTTTTGGGGTTGACAGGATCCCTTTAATGTATGTATTGTGTGGGTATGTTTTTTTATTTTTTTTTATTTTATTTAATTTACGGCTCAAGCTTTTAGTTGTCGAGACCTCCAATAAATCTTTTTTTTTTCTCTTTTAATATAGGTGTCTGCAAAATTTTAGTGTGATATTAATGAACAGATGGCTTTATCTGGATGTCCAGATGCTTTTTTGCATCCCTACTATCAGGTGAAGTATTACTAAAATTGTGAATGATGAAATTGTTATTAAAATTTACTTGTCAATTTAGTACGGTTCTGACTCCGAAGCCATGTGCAAAATTTTCATCAGTAGTTATGCTTGTGCACGCATTAAGTATTTGCAGCACGTTCATGCATGCACTTTATATTTTATTTTCTTTGCAGATTTTTTCGAGCAGTTTAAAATCTGCAACATGTCAATTCTTTTAGTGCAGACAAATGAATTAGGAAAAAAGTTGTGTATTTTATACCAGGTTTTTCCAACCAAGAGACTCCTGTTTGGTGAACAAACTACTTGTGCAAAGCCACACTTTAGATATGTGCACAAGTTTAGCATTTGCAGATTACCTACCTAGAAACTCTTCTGGCTGCACAAAATCTCAGGCAATGTTGTTCCCTCACTTCTTTTTTTAAAGGGACTCTGTCAGGTCATTTTTTTTTTTTTATATATATAATTTTTATTAACTTTTGAAGTTATTTTCCATCATGACAGAATAACAGGAATTTCAGGTTTACAATGCAAACATTAGCTCTCAAATATTAATCATATATAGAAGGAAAAAAAGAAAAAAAAAACAGATGTCAAGATAGCCCAAGTCCCTATGCCCACCCTCATCCCTTCCTCCCTCTGCCATTTAGTCATGTATATCTGTTGGTATGAGCCATATTTTCATCTACTGTTCAACTCGGAATGCGCCTGTGGTTGCTAAATAAAGGTCTATTGTTGTTAATGCTTCTTGAAGGGCAGTGAGGTATTGTGATATTTCTTCCCATTGTCACCATGTCTGGTCCGCCACTCAACCTCATAGTTTTAGGTTACCCAAAGTTCCTTTTATGTCTTCCATGTTGTACCAGGAAGAACGCGAGAAGGGGGACATAATCTGTCTGATCTCCTCCGGAGACAACTGAGTGGATATAAACCTCCTCCACTTCTCAAAGAATCTGGGAGACAACCTATCCTCATCTCTCTCAGCCTCCATTTTCTCCCATGTCAGCAACGTTTTCATTACAGTCACTATGTCTTGTACCTCAGGTAAGGACTCCGTTATCCACCTCCCCAGGATTAGTCGTTTGGCCCCCTTTACCATCATGTGGAAGACATAGAATTCCTCTCGTCCCATACCCATGCCCTTGCATCATGGAAGATCTATTTCACCAAGTCTAGTGGGACATCTACGTTTGCTATGTCTTTTGTCAATTGTTTGACCGTCTCCCATAGTCTCAAGATGTCAGGGCAATACCAGAGTCCGTGAATCGTGTCCGTGTTTTGTGTCTTACATTTAGGACAATGCGTCAGCCTGTCTGGTCTGTCTTTTGTGACCCGTAGATTGAAGCCCAGTATAGCCCTGTGAACGAGGCGGAAGTAAGAATCCCTCCACCTCTCGTCTACAATGTGCTTCCTTAACTGTTTCGAGCCCGATAATATTTTAGATTTTATGTGGGGGTCATGAAGTTGTTCCGTCCATCTGTGAAATAGTTTGTCGCTATTTTCAGGGAGCAATCTGTCTCTTATAGAGGCATAGATAGAGGAGATGCTGGTGATGAAAGGTTCCAACGCCAGTAGAGTATCCCAACCATTATTAATATATTCTGCTTCAATGGACCTCAAAGCTGTCATGATGTGATTGCGAATCTGGTGATATTGTAAAGTGTGGGACTTCGGCAGCCCAAATCTGGTCTGTAATTCTGCCCAGGTTGCCCACCTTGGTTCTGTAGTGTGAAACAGGTCTTGGACTCTCTCAATTCCCTTCTCCTGCCACACCCTGAATAATTTACTTTCCCTTCCCAAGGGAAAGGCCGGATGTCTCCACAGTTCCACGTGTTTGGAGACCCTCCATGATAAGTTAAATTTCTTGCGGACAGCCTTCCATGAGGCTATAGTATCTCTGAAGATAGAGGCTGTCCTCAGAAAAGGCGGCAGTGACGGTCCAGGGGCGTGGAGTGACGAAACCAAACTCCAGGGGTGACACAGTTCACTTTCCAAAGGGAAGTCGGAATATCTACTCGTCCCCCTCATCTAGTCCAGAATATGTCTGGTCAGGCACGTTAAATTATAACCGCGGATATTGGGGAAGTTAAGGCCCCTTCCCCCAGTGGTTAGCATGAGTGGTGTTCAATCGGATTCTCGGTTTCCTACCCTTCCAGATGAATCTGGTGAATAAAGTGTTAAGTTTCCGGACATCAAGGTGTCTCAGCAGTAGAGGAAGGGTTTGGAGTGGATACAGCAATCTGGTGAAAGGGATCATTTTGACCAGGTGGCACCGCCCAAGTAGAGTCAACGGGAGACCCTCCCATCTTTTTAGTTCGTTTTCAATTTTAATTATTAAAGGGTTGTAGTTTAGTTGGTATGTGAGACCTCCCGATCTAGCTATATTGATTCCCAAATATTTCACGTGTGTCTTTGCTATTGGGATGCCATGAAGCAGACGGGGAGACTCCGATCCTCTAGTGTGGCGGATACCGTCTCCTTCCCGTAAAAATAGGATCTCGGATTTGGATTTGTTTAATTTAAATCCTGAGAATTTCCCGAATTCTTCCAGGCATCCCAGGACCCCCGGTAGATCCCTCTGGATATGTCCAAAATACAAAGCTATATCATCTGCAAATAAGCTTACGCGCAACATCCTACGACCCATCTTAATACCCTCAAAAAGCATATCTGAGGCCAACCTCCTTGCCAATGGTTCCAATGCCAGGTTAAAAAGAAGTGGGGACAGCGGACATCCTTGGCGAGTGCCCCTACCCAACGGAAAGACATCAGATAGAAAGCCTGGAGTGCTGATCCTCGCCCTGGGATTGGAGTAAAGGCATCTCAGAAATGTTCAAGCTGGTCCTATCAGACCTATGTTATCTAGAACTAGGTCCAGCCATGGCCACCTGACATTATCAAATGCTTTTTCAGCGTCTAGAGTGACCATGCCCGGACTCGGTCCCCTCCCCCTCTCCACTCTCCCAGCAACATCTACCGCCATCAACGTCTTCCTAACATTGCTAGTTGCCGAACGTCCCTTGATACAGCCTGACTGATGTTCCCCTATTATATTAGGCAATATCCTGGCCAAGCGATTCGCCAATATTTTTGAGACAATTCTCAGATCAATATTAATGAGAGATATCTGACTATAATTTGCCAGATTGTCCATATTTCTGTTCCCCTTCGGCAGTAGTGTTATGTGGGCTAGGTTCATCTGATCTGAAAGGGGGGTTCCTTCTCTCACTCCATTGAAAACTCCAGTTAGGCACGGGGCCACCTGGTCTTTTAGGGCCCTGTAGAAGCCTCCGTTGAAGCCGTCCGGGCCCGGTGCTTTATTGGGATTCAACGGTTTAATGGTCTCTATCACCTCGTTAAGTTCAAATTTTGCATTCAACATTCCCAGGTCTTCGTCCGATATCTTTGGCATATTTGCCACACTCAACCATTCTTGCCCACCCTCTCCCTCTTCCCCGGGGTTTTGTATAAATTGGCGTAGAATTTTCGAAGAATTCCCGATATTTTTTGGGGTCTGAAGTCAACATCCCATCTATATCTGTCAAGGCGGCTATGGTCGCCTTAGGGCGCTGGCCACGAGCCAAATTCGCCAATAGTCTCCCAGCCTTATCACCATGACGATACAGTTTGAATTCCCACTCTGTTCTGTACATGTCTTCTTTCATCTTAGTCCATTTGTCAAAACTATTTTTATGTTGAATCCATTGTGCCTTATTATTCTGGGTTGGTTGGTCTTTGAATGCTACATATGCTGCTCTGACTTCGTCACTGTATTTTATGTACATACTAGATATTCTTTTTTTCATGGTGTTGGTGTATGCCAATATCTTCCCCCTTAATACTGCCTTGGATGTGTCCCAAAACAGCACTGCGTCATCTCTGTGGGCCGCGTTATCTGAGGCGTAGACTGACCACCATTCTCCCAGACGTTTATTGAAATCCGAGTCTTTCTGCAGAAAGGTGGGGAACCGCCACAGATAATCCGTGCCTCTAGGGTATCTGTCTAACAGTTCCAGTCTCACGGGGCTGTGGTTTGAGATCACCAAATCTTCAATACTAACACACTTCGTTCTATGGATGATCTCATCTCCCACCAAGAATAGATCAATTCTTGACCAGGCCCCGTGAGGATGGGAATAATGTGTGTAGTCCCTCCCCAGTGGGTTCCTCAATCTCCAAATGTCTCTCAACCCAGTGGTCTTTGAAAAGGTTTCTAGGGTAGAGTCATCTGGTCTCCCCCGTCCTCTTGCTGCTTCTGGAAGACTCCTGCCCTGTTCTGAAATTCTATCTTCCCCTCTGGTCATGGTAGTATTGAAATCGCCTCCCAGAACGAGAAAACAATGATAATGGGCAAGCAGTTTTTCCTGTATTTCTGAAATGAAGGGCCTCCTGTCCGAGTTCGGGGCATAAATAATATGTATATGAAACGTCGTGCCTGAGATGTCTAGAGTCACACTGGCATGTCTTCCCTCTTCGTCATGATCACTAGAAATCAGTCTGTATGATAAAGATTTATGGATTAGAATGATCACTCCCGCCTTTCGTCCCCTGGCGCCTGATCCAAATACCGCCCCCACCCACATCTTTTGCATACGATGGAATTCATTTTGGCTAAGGTGTGTCTCCTGTAGAAGAACTATGTCACCTCTCAACTTCTTTAGGTGCCGCAGAACCCTGTTACATTTGCCCGGTGGCCTCAGACCCTTCACATTCCACGTTAGAATGTTAACCATAAATTGTTTATCTGGCTCTGTTGGTGGCGTTTCTCGTGCTTGATGTATGTAAATTGACAAATGGCATTAAACATTTTCCCCATCACAACTTCCCAAAAGGTAACTAAACAGTTTTCAATCGTTCCTCTCCCCTCCCCCTCCCCCAATATACTTAAGTAAAGTTTCCGTTGATACGTGATTCCATGTCTCTCTTTTTAAAGTCCAACGATAGAGATACATTCTTCCTCGTCATCAGGTTTAAATACATTGCACATTGCTTCCCTTTTTCCGATGCTTCACCTCCCTCCTCTGCTCCCCTTCACGGCCCGATGTACGTAGTGTAAGAGCGTCCTCTTGACATATGATCTGGAAGAGGATGTGCCGGCAAGGCTCTGCAAGGAAGGAAGGGAACAGAAGAAGAAGAGAGAGAGAAAAAAAACCCAACAAAATTTCTTCTCTATGTCTTCAATACAGTCCGCTCCCATCATTAATCCTAGGTCTCAAGTCGCAATTCCTCACGGTATCTTCAGGAGTCTCGAGTCGTCTGCGCCATTACTTCCCTCCTCTCTCGTGGCGTTCTTTGTTCTAGACCCGGCCCTGCATTGTCTCTAGTATCTCTTCTTGGAGATCCTCCAGAAAACGATGGAGACTGAGGTGCCGCCAGGCCTGAGCACGCGGTCGGGGAAGCTCCCCGGGAGTGTCCAGAACTTGTGGTGAATTTTCTCAGGGCCTCCTGCGCATCTTGGAAATATATCGGAGGATTCTTTCCTTCCATAACCTTCAGTGTGGCGGGGTATAGCAGTTGAAATGGAACGCTTCGTTTGTAAAGAATACTACACACTGGGTTGAAGAGCTTTCGCTTCCTCAAGACCTCAGGGGAGTAGTCATTAAACATGGTAATTTTGTGGCCTCTTATAAGCAGGGGTGTTCTTTTTTTGCGAAAAGCCTGCAGGATCTTTTCTTTCTCCTTATAATCTAAGTAACGTGCAATAGACTGACGTGGCTTTTGGGAGTCCTGGGATCCTCCGATGCCCCCATTGTTGGAGGTCGAGTGGCGTGATGTGTTAGGAGGGGCGCCCAACCTGTGTGCTCTTTCGACTTTGCAAACCAGAGCGATATCCAGGGCCTCAGGTATCTCTCGCTCAAAGATGTCATGTAGATGATCATAAGAAATGTTCTCTGGCAGGCCCACCACCCTTAGATTGTTCCGCCTGGACCTGTTTTCCAGGTCGTCTAGTTTCTCCCTCATCCACCGTGAGACCTTGGCCGCCTCTAGTAATTCATATTCAAGTCTCTCAATCCTGTCCTCTGCATCCGATAAGCGCTGTTCTGCCTCCGTGAGTCTAGTAGCATGTTGGGTTACTTCTTCCTTTAGGTCGGCCATAGACAAAGTTATCGCTTCTTTTACTGCAGTCTGTAGACTATCTGTTAGGTGTTTTCTTAGATCCGCAGCCATGTCTGCAAAAGCTTTTCCAAGTTCTCTCTGGCCTAGAGATACTCCCTCTTTTGTCCCGGGGCTCCCCCTGTCCACCTTGTTGTGCGTTAAGGCCTGTGGTTCCCCCTGGGCTCCCTGGCCTCCCGCCACAGGTCGCAGCTGACTCTGCTG
The DNA here is from genome assembly GCA_033576535.1 of Allobates femoralis. Lineage (NCBI taxonomy): Eukaryota > Metazoa > Chordata > Amphibia > Anura > Aromobatidae > Allobates > Allobates femoralis. The sequence continues at coordinate 368,972,059 of JARQOC010000005.1, read as the reverse complement.
TTGGGTTGGCTTTTCCTTTTTCTTCCCAACGCCTGCCATTGTTGAATTCTTAGTGCTTTCTGATGGTGATATTTGCTGTGGAGTGGTGCTTCTGAGCCAGCGGTACATCGAAGTCTCTCCGCCCCTTGATCCACCCCGAACTCTGCTCCACTACCTTCAGGGCTTGTTATCTCTTGTATATAACCAGCGAACCGAACGGGCCCCTGGAGACCCTGTTGTTGGAGGTCCCAGGAAAACCGCGAAAGCGGACCCAATCGCCCCCCGCAGCAAAAAAAATGTCGCCAAGGGCTCTGCCCCGCTGTCTATAACTTGTTGTGGTACCCCTAGTTCATGGACGATCCCTCCTCCTGAGTGTTGATGGCCTCCAGGCCCTCAGATGTCTCCAGAGCCCGGGACCAGTATCACACAACCCCAGGTGTTACTGCCTGACAGTATTGGCACGGGCCTGTTATATTAATGTGGCTGTTCACTTTCTATGGTGCGGTTGCAGTATGATCTCTCACCTGCAGTTATCCAGCATCTCTCAGTTCCCCTGGCCTCCCCGCTTCGGCTCCGGACCGCCACAGGCTCCTCCGCCTGTTGGTGGAGACACGATCTAGACCGGATCCCCCATCCACCTCTCTCAATCCGGCCACTCAGCTACTCCGGGAGTAAAGCTCCGTTCGTTAGTCACCAGGAGACCCAGCCCAAGCAACCCCCTGGCAGGGTGGATTTGATTTAAATCTAACTGATTTAAATCACGATTTAGATCACGATTTAAATCACGATTTAAATCACTAGTCAGTAAGGCTTGATTTAAATCAGTGATTTAAATCAAAGTTTCTACCTAAACTAGTTCTTGCTACTTTAACATGCAAGTAGATGAAGATTTTTAGAATCACTTTTTATATTACCGTATATACTCGTGTATAAGCCAAGTTTTTCAGCCCAAAAATTGGGCTGAAAAGTCCCCCCCTCGGCTTATACACGGGTCTATACGGTATGTGCTGTGTGGGGGCTGTGTCCGGGTGCTGGGGAGGCTGGAGGAGGCGTGGGGAGGCTCCTGACAGAGCGGCCCGTCACATGGGGCCGCTCATTAGATATGCACGGCTCCCCCCGCCCATCACAGCGGCAGGGGGAGCCGTGCAATACAGCCCCCATATGTATACAGGCCCCCAGTGGGTTATACAGCAGGCCCCCAATGGCACTCGCCCCCCCCCCCCCCACACTGTGCAGAGCCCCCCCCATCCCGATGCATTATATTACCATCCAGCCGCATCACCGCCGGTGCTCCCGTCCATCCTCTCGCGCTGTGTTCGGCTCCCACGTGACCCGGCGCGATGACGTCATCCGACTGCGACCGCCGGGTCACATGAGACCGGGAACACCGCGCGAGGAAGGACGGCAGGACCGGCGGTGATGCGGCTGGATGGTAAGATAATGCATCGGGAGGGGGGAGCTCTGCACAGTGTGGGGGGGGGCGAGTGCCACTGGGGGCCTGCTGTATAACCCACTGGGGGCCTGTATACTACCACTGGGGGCTGCGTGTATATACCCTGGGGCCTGCTGTATACCCCACTGGGGGCCTGTATACTACCACTGGGGGCTGCGTGTATATACCCTGGGGCCTGCTGTATAACCCACTGGGGGCCTGTATACTACCACTGGGGGCTGCGTGTATATACCCTGGGGCCTGCTGTATACCCCACTGGGGGCCTGTATACTACCACTGGGGGCTGCGTGTATATACCCTGGGGCCTGCTGTATACCCCACTGGGGGCCTGTATACTACCACTGGGGGCTGCGTGTATATACCCTGGGGCCTGCTGTATACCCCACTGGGGGCCTGTATACTACCACTGGGGGCTGCGTGTATATACCCTGGGGCCTGCTGTATACCCCACTGGGCGCCTGCCTGTATATACCTCCTGGGGCCTGCCTGTATATAGCTCCTGGGGCCTGTCTGTATATAGCTCCTGGTGCCTGCCTGTATATAGCTCCTGGTGCCTGCCTGTATATAGCTCCTGGGGCCTGCCTGTATATACCTCTGGGGCCTGCCTGTATATAGCTCCTGCGGCCTGCCTGCTGTATACCTCACTGGGGGCCTGCCTGTATATACCTCCTGGGGCCTGCCTGTATATACCTCCTGGGGCCTGCCTGTATATAGCTCCTGGGGCCTGCCTGTATATAGCTCCTGGGGCCTGCCTGTATATACCTCTGGGGGCCGGCTGTATATACCTCTGGGGGCCGGCTGTATATACCTCTGGGGGCCTGCTGTATATACCTCTGGGGGCCTGCTGTATATACCGTACCTCTGGGGGCCTGCTGTATATACCGTACCTCTGGGGGCCTGCTGTATATACCGTACCTCTGGGGGCCTGCTGTATATACCGTACCTCTGGGGCCTGCTGTATACCACACTGCTGGGGGCTGTATACCTGTGCTGGGGTCCACCCTCGGCTTATACACGAGTCAATAGGTTTTCCCAGGTTTTGGGGGCAAAAGTAGGGGGGTCGGCTTATACACGGGTCGGCTTATACACGAGTATATACGGTACTTTTTTTCTCCCCAGTTTAATGGGTTAATCATTCATATTTGGACACCACTGTTCTGTTGTACTTAGGAAGGAGAAAAATAATCCTGACCTTCATAACAATTTAAATAGATTTATTCAACTGAAACAATAACATTACAGCATAAGTTATTTGCTTAAACAAACATCCATGTTTGTTAACGAATTTGGCTAAACAAAATATATATATATTTTAAGAAACTTAGACTGTCAGCCCAGCCGACACATGAAAAACTTAAATACTACTGTCCCTGCTGTCCTCTGTAGTTCACTTGTCGTCATCTTCATCATCATCTTCTTCTTTGTTCCTATTCATAATCTGGAAAAGAAAAACAAGCTTTCCTGCTTTATTGGGTCCCAACCGATTTCTCAATTTAGAATGAATGAGTCCAAAGGAAGAGAATATTCTTTCAACGCCTGCAGAAGAAGCTACTGCTGTTAAAAGTGAAATCATTACTTGAACAGTCTCTAAATCCAAGCGCTTAAGTGACTTCCACCAGTTTACTGGTGTGACCTTCCTTAAAATATCTTCAGCAAACATATATTTCTTGAATGGTTCCCCCTTAGCTCTGAAGTTTATTATAGTTGGCATTAAAGATGGATGATTGCTTGATACCCATGTCATAGCTAACTCCTCTTCCTCAGCACTTAGGTTTTGACCCTGATATTGGATATTGACAATATTTGCCAAAAAATGAGCTGGAGTCAGTGCTTGTCCAATTCGTTTGTTTACTGCTTGTAATTTAATTCTGTCCATGTGTAGTTCTGTTTTTAAGTGTTCACTCAGTTCCTTCCAAATTTCAACAGCATCCGCAATAAAACAGCTATTTTTCTGTATTTTGTTTAAAGCTTGAGAGATGGGTTTCAGGAAGCTCAGCATATGTTCAACATTTCTCTTAAGCCCAATGTTGAGGATTTTGGCCGTGACAGTGCCATCTATTTTATCTCGATTTTCTTTACAAAGTGTCATCAGAATAGGCCAGTTTTTGATATACTGCTCAAAACAGTCCACCACAGAGTTCCATCTAACATCTTGTGGGAGCGTTAGCTTGGTTCCACCCATCCTTTTCAGAGCTGCTGCAGCAAAATGATTATTACGGAAGTATTTAGCAATTTCAACAACATTAGCCTTTATTTCTGGAACACTTAAGTCTTTGGCTAAGAGGTGCAGCAAATGAGCACTGCAACCATATGTTATTAGCAGCTTTGTATTCCCTCCCTGCTCTTCTAAATCTCTTCTCATCTTGGATACGTTTGCAGCATTGTCAGTGACCAAACTGCGTACTAGACATTTGAATTTTTGTTCACATGTCGTTATAGCTTTTACTGCCACTTCTTGTAAGTATTCTGCTGTCTGTGCATTTCCTGACGTATCAGTTGTTTGTGCAAGGAAGACTTTACCTTCTTCTGTTGTTATACAAGCACATACAATAGGATCATTGTGGACATTACTCCACCCATCAATACTTAGGTTAACAATTTTACCCTCCATTTCTCTGTCATACACTTGATCCAGCAGTTTCCTGCAACATCAGCTCTGCTGGGTGGACTGTATCCTGGTCTCAGTGACTGAACCATATTAATGAAATGTGGGTTCTCAGTCAGACGGAAAGAAGAGTTCGTTGCATAAATAAACTGGGCAATTTTTTCATCAATCAACTCTTTTTCTAATCTGCTAGTTCTTATCACAAACCTGTCTATGGTGGTTCCAGGAGGTAAAGGTTTTTTCTTCCTTTTGGGTGATGGTGATATGTGGCTGTGGGTGTCTGATGATGATGCTGCTGCTAATGAAGCACTATCCTGGATGGATAACTCTGAAACTGTAGAACAGGATGATGGTGATCTTGGAGGTGGATAGTTTCCAGAATCCATGAATTCCCCTAAACAAAAAAAGTCAATGCTGTTATTTTATTGTTTATTATACAATTTCTGCTTATTGTACACAACACACCACTGCCCCTTCCCAAAAGGAATATTTGTTTTTCTTCATAACTGTACCAAATGACAGTAACATGCAGTAATAATAAGAAATATAATTTTTCTCACACATGACAGTTCAGTCTTTAGAAATAGGATTCAATAAAAATGTTTACCAACCTGAAGATCCTGCCTGTTCAGAAGTGTTTCTTTGGTCATCTTCATCACCGCACTTCTCATGATGTTGCCTCCTTCGCGCCACCAGGCCTTGCATCTCTTTGTTGCATCTTTGCATTTTGCACGCATGCCTGCCTTACCGATAGGCGAAGGAGCTTCATTAAAATATTCCCAAACTGGGTCTCTTTTACGGCCTGCTGCCATTATAAGGAAAGTATGTAATAAACCTTAGATCGTACACACAAACAGATCCAGACTTGTCTGTCGGTGGCTATGCTGCAGTATTGTGCTCAAAGTTTCAGTTTCATTTTCTTGTCTGCTTGCCCTTCCTCCTCCTCACACTTAGATTCACATTCTTCTTGTGTTGTGCAGATCTATTCCACTCCAAACAATCAGAAACATATTGTCTAACTTCTTGGACTTGGCACTGAAGGGGTTGATTCTGTATTCATAGGTTTGTAGAACAATAGGATTAAGGTGTTTTTCTCAACTCTGTTCATGTTGTAACATTTTTGCCGTGAAGAAGAGGCTGGGACCTCTGCGGAGTCAAATTCAGTTTTGAGAACTGCGTAAGTAAAGCGAGCATCTGTGATAATATAGGAGAGAAACTGTCCACTAAGGCTGCCTTCAGATTTGCAGATGCCTTAGCAGCGTTTTGCGGAGGCATCTGCAAGCATCTGCATGCAGACCGCAGCCCCTATGTTTATAATGGATGCTTGCAGACCGCCGTGCGCACCCATTCACTCCTATATGTGATCTGTGCGCAGGCGGATGCCTGCGCACAAATCAACACACTCGCCCGCACCAGGGATGCAACATGTCACGTTCCTGGTGCGGACGAGAGTGTGTGATCTGTATGCAGGCATCCGCCTGCGCACAGATCACATATAGGAGTGAATGGGTGCGCACGGCGGTCTGCAAGCATCTGCAGACCGCCGTGCGCTCCATTATAAACATAGGGGCTGCGGTCTGCATGCAGATGCTTGCAGATGCCTCCGCAAAACGCTGCGGAGGCATCTGCAAATCTGAAGGCAGCCTTATCCTACAGAAACCTCTGGAAGAGCATGGCATTGTTAATGTTACACATATACAGCCTTTACTCGACTGAGTTAAACAACTCAGCTTTATCTCATGATGGAAGAACCTTTGGATGGTAAAATATTTTCCTCAAAAAGCAGTTTATTGAAAAAATCCGATTTAAATTAAAAAAAAATCTTTTTTTTTTTTTTTAAATAAACATTGATTTTTATCCACCCTGCCCCCTGGTGAATGATCTTTGAGTGTGGTCGGCTGCCGGAGGATTATGCTGCTCCCCTGTCAGGTGTCCGATACTGGGACGGCTCCTGGGTCTCTTATATCGTTCCCGCTCCCTCCGGCGATTCCCCCGCTCTCTAACATCAACCTTTCCTACGGACCTTCAGATCCTCGATTGTCGGTGTCTGGACTGGTTGTTACTCCCAGTCGCAGCAATACATGTGACGCAGCTTCTTCCTATGTCTCTTTCATGGCGTCTCTGCGATCAGCTACGCGCCTTTTACATGCCGTGCGCTCGCAATCAAGCCCGCCGGTCACCCCCTCTTGATGTTGCGGGGCACTGTGGGTGCTCCCCCCACAATTTTAGCTCCTAGGCGCCGTTTTCTTGCGGTATATTGCGGGTTTTTGGCCGCGGAGTGATGGAGCTCTTCACTCTCGTGGCTTCCGCATCGGGGCCGGAACCGGAAGTAGTCAGGTCATTTTACAGTATGATACTAATATTACCCTTGAATACGGCCTGTGTAGACCTTTTAATAATATGTAAAATTATTATTGTACACTTTCTAGTTTCCATGTTATCTTCATTGTCAGACCCTTGTGGTGATGTGTCTGGCATGTGACCCATGGTCGGGGTGCATCACATGGGTTATCAGAACTGATCCTGTTCACATGAGCCTGTTTACTGTGTGAGTATGCTGTGTTGAACCTGACCTGTGCACAGGGGGTTAACAGCTGAAGGGTTTCTTGAGCCGAGTGAGTGGGCGAGAGAAAGCGATGTGTGCTGATTGCTAACAGGATAGGTGTGTGGGTGTCTCAGGTGGATGTGGTGAGCAGGAATTAACCTGCCAGGTGTCTGTGTGAGAGGCAGACTGGAGATGGGAATTCAGTGTAGTCCAGACCACTGAGATGTGAGGACATGTGAGAGGCGATCCGTCCCTTTGGGACATGAGGGGATCAGGCCCTTCTCCATATGGGAGGCTTCTAGTCCCTCTGTTGCTTGTGTGCGAGCCGGTGGCCAGGAATGGGTTTTGATGGCTCCTGGAGTTGGGGAAACTGTGGCTGACCCTGGAGGGCGCTTGTTCAGGTGTGGGGCAAAACACATGCTGTAGGAGACCTTGGGGGACGTCTGGTGTACCCGGTGGCTCAGGTTGCTAAGCCCAGTTCGGTGCCCGGTAAGGTAGCAGTCCACGGTTGTATGGTGGACTAAGTGTGCTACGTATATGTGTGCCAGGCGGGCATAGCCGCCATGTTCTGTGTTATATGAATAGCCCTTCGTGAGGCGAATGTGATGTGTTCATGTGTATAGCCCTACGGGAGGTGTATATGTGAATAATACCAGGCGGGCATAACCGGCATCAGAACCAGACTGAGTAGTCTGCAAGGGTCGGTGGGAGACGCCTTGATGTTCCGTTGATGTGTGTGTGATGGATCAACAGGGCGTATGTAAAAGTACCCTGGTTGATCACAGGAAAGTAAGGGTGCCGTCACACGCTTCAATTTCCTGAACGATATTGTTAGCGATCACATGCACGCGCGATCGCTAACAATATTGTTTACATCGCTGGTGAGCTGTCACACAGGCAGACTCGCCAACGATGTGGACCAGCGAGAACGCTGGTAACCATGGTACACATCGGGTTACTAGGCGCCGCGCGCGCGCTTAGTAACCCAGAGTTTACCATAGTTACCATCTCCCAGCATAGGCTTTGCCGCTGGGAGATGGATCATTGCGGTGTCAGACACCATGATGATGCAGATTGATCAAGCGACTATCGCATGACTTGAGCTCCTGCTCACAAATCTGAGATCAAGCAATCAAGCGATTTTACATTGTAAAATCGCTTGATTGCACAAACGATATCGCTTAAGTGATCAAAAAAGCAGATCGCTAAAGCGATATCGTGCAGGAAATTGAAGCACGTGACGGCACCCTAAGTGTGTTGTGGGTGACTTATGATAGCTGAGGCAGAAAGGTCCAGGCATGAGGTATCCGCGGGGTGACACCATGTAACGTGGGACTGACTATTATGTCAAGCATGGTCCCGGTGATGAGCGTTATGGGTGTAATGTAAGTAGAGACTCCCTAGATCAGGGGTGGGGAACTCCAGTCCTCGAGGGCCGCAAACAGTGCAGGTTTTCAGGATTTCCTTAGTATTGCACAGGTGCTAATGTGATCATCTGCACAGGTGATGATTCCAAGCCCTGTGCAATACTAAGGAAATCGTGAAAACCTGAACTGTTTGCGGCCCTCGAGGACTGGAGTTCCCAACCCCTGCCCTAGGGGTAGGTTGAGGATCCCTGTAATAGGATGGGGAATGATACCTGTCAGATGGCTAGGCAGCCGAACACGCCATTGGGACTGACTAGGTAGTCGTGATATGGTCCCGTTGAATAGGTTGTTCTAAAATGGTATAGTGTATTATGTAATGGTAAATGTAAAATGTGTTCTATGGTATATGTAATGGTGGTTTATGTGATATTGAAACAAAGAGGGCTTATGTGCAATGTTTATGTTCTACCCGGTTTATGATTTATGTGTGTTACTAAATAAACGGGTGGTAATTTGTTACATTTAAGCACGTGTCTGTTTACCTTATACCCTGCAGAGGGCTACTGCATTAGTCTTCTCCATCATATTCACAGAGGAATAGTCTGGTATAAGTGGTGTTTAAATATCCACACCTATCCAAGCTACTGTTCTGTCCCTCCCCTCTGTGCTGGGAGGGGGGTGGTTTGTCCTATACTGTCTGTGAGATAGGATTTCTATTATATGAAGGTTGAGTTTCCTGCAGACATGTAATGTGTGTGTCTGCTGAGCAAATGATCAAATGTTCTTATAATCACATAGAAATATGTCAGACTGCACACACTACAGTTGTGGCCAAAAGTATTGACACCCCTGCAATTCTGTCAGATAATACTCAGTATCTTCCAGAAAATTATTGCAATCACAAATTCTTTGGTATTATTATCTTCATTTAATTTGTCTTCAATGAAAAAACACAAAAAGAATTGTCCTAAAGCCAAATTGGATCTAATTCCACACCAAACATAAAAAAGGGGTTGAACAAAAGTATTGGCACTGTTAGAATAATCATGTGATGCTTCTCTAATTTGTGTAATTAACAGTACCTGTAACTTACCTGTGGCACCTAACAGGTGTTGGCCATAACTAAATCACACTTGCAACCACTTGACATGGATTATAGTTGACTCAACCTCTGTCCTGTGTCCTTGTGTGTACCACATTGAGCATGGAGAAAAGAAAGAAGACCAAAGAACTGTCTGAGGACTTGAGAAACCAAATTGTGAGGAAGCATGAGCAATCTCAAGGCTACAAGTCCATCTCCAAAGACATGAATGTTCTTGTGTCTACCATGTGCAGTGTCATCAAGAAGTTTAAAGCCCATGGCACTGTGGCTAACCTCCCTAGATGTGGACGCAAAAGAAAAATTGGCAAGAGATATCAACGCAAGATTGTGCGGATGGTGGATAAAGAACCTCGACTAACATCCAAACAAGTTCAAGCTGCCCTGCAGTCCGAGGGTACAACAGTGTCAACCCGTACTATCCGTCAGCGTCTAAATGAAAAGGGACTGTATGGTAGGAGACCCAGAAACACTCCACTTCTTACCCGAGACATAAAAAAGCCAGGCTGGAGTTTGCCAAAACTTACCTGAGAAAGCCTAAAACGTTTTGGAAGAATGTTCTCTCTTTTTGGGCAAAGGCATCAACATAGAGTTTACAGGGAGAAAAAAGAGGCATTCAAAGAAAAGAATACGGTCCCTACAGTCAAACATGGCGGAGGTTCCCTGATGTTTTGGGGTTGCTTTGCTGCCTCTGGCACTGGACTGCTTGACTGTGTGCATGGCATTATGAAGTCTGAAGACTACCAACAAATTTTGCAGCATAATGTAGGGCCCAGTGTGAGAAAACTGGGTCTCCCTCAGAGGTCATGGGTCTTCCAGCAGGACAATGACCCAAAACACACTTCAAAAAGCACTAGAAAATGGTTTGAGAGATAGCACTGGAGACTTCTAAGGTGGCCAGCAATGAGTCCAGACCTGAATCCCATAGAACACCTGTGGAGAGATCTAAAAATGGCAGTTTGGAGAAGGCACCCTTCAAATATCAGGGACCTGGAGCATTTGCCAAAGAAGAATGGTCTAAAATTCCAGCAGAGCATTGTAAGCAACTCATTGATGGTTACCGGAAGCGGTTGATCAGTTATTTTGGCTAAAGGTTGTGCAACCAAGTATTAGGCTGAGGGTGCCGATACTTTTGTTTGGCCCATTTTTGGAGTTTTGTGTGAAATGATCAATGTTTTGCTTTTTGCTTCCTCCTTGTTTGTGTTTTTTCATTGAAGACAAATTAAATGAAGATAATAATACCAAAAAATTTGTGATTGCAATAATTTTCAGGAAGAAACTGAGTATTATCTGACAGAATTGCAGGGGTAATGGTAAATCCAAGATCCGGGGCAATTTGGCGCTCCCTAACATGTGAGCCTATGGGGCCGGATTGTCCCGGTCCGGGAGGATCCGGGAGCCGGACACTGGCGGCTGCACGCCGCTGTTTCAGGACCACGGCTAGCTCCCCGCGAGCCGCGGTCCTGAATCATTAGCAGCTGCAGCGTGCGTCCGGCAGCACACAGGACCGGAGGGCACATTTGGCCCTCTGGTTCTGTGTGCTGATCCGGTCCAGGGTTGTCAGGGTCATCCCGGACAGCCCCGGACCGGATCACGCCGTGGTGTGAAGCCAGTCTTCGGGTATGTGCACATCAGTCATTTTGTGGGCTGCTTTCTACCGGTTTCCGTCGGCGTTTTCTGCTCAGTTTTATGTTAATTTATGTTAATCCTAGCCACCGGCTGGATTAACATGATACTCAATGGAGTTTAGAAAACGCTGTCTTCATTAGAACGGTTTTTTCCTGGTCGTTTTGAGTTTTTTCACCGTTTTCCACCGGTTTTCAAAGATAGAGCAAGTGACTTCTTTTGAGCGTTTTTCCAGCGGTTCTAGCTTACAAGTGCCCCAAAAAAACCGGCCAAAAAACGCTAAGAAAATCCGCCAGAAAACCGCCGACAAAACGCTGTATAAACGCTAAAAAAACGGTCGGAAAAAGCTCATAAACCGCTGAAAAAACCATGGACACTGCTGAGGTCAGAAAACTCAGTTTCTGCCATTCACCACCGGTTTTACGGACGGTCTGCAAAGAAGCAGAAACGTCAGATGTGCACATACCCTAAGTGTATGTTTTGAACTATATAAGACACACCCAAGTGTTAGAGGAGGTAAACTGGGGAAAGAAGATTAAGCAGAAAATACGGCCATGATGCACTGTTAGGGTGCTTTCAGACGCTGCTTATTTGCTGCATTTTTTATGCGCGAGCTCCTCACAAACGACGAGAGGGGAACAACCAGAGGAAAAGTATAATAGAAACAAATGCTTCACTTCTGGATTTATCACCCACTACTGGTTTGTGATGAGCACGCGCATAAAAAATGCAGCAAATATTCAGGGTGTGAACGCACTCTTAAATGGGATGAGGTTGGGGGATCTGCTGCCGACAATGTTAAGAGCTATAACTTTTTTATTTTTCAATCAATCTAGACATATGAGGGCTTGTTTTTTACGGGACGAGTTTTATTTTCAGATGAAATAATTTATTTTACCATATAGTGTACAGGAAAATGTGAAAAAAAATTCCAAGTGCAAAGCAATTGAAAAAAAAAAAAAAAGGTGCAATTATACTTTTTTTTTTTTTTTTATTCACCATGTTCACTATATGGTAACACTGATGGAGGGCATGATGCCTCTGGTCGGGACGCATTCACAGATGCCAAATGTGTACTTTTACTGTTGTGTAAGTGGTGAAAAAAAAAAATCTACAAACTTTATAAAAAAAAAAAAAAAAACTCGTGCTTTTGGTGTCGTTTTTTTGTTTCCTGTAGCTCTCTCATTTTTCAGGATCTGGGGCTATGCTTCGGCATTTTTGCGGCTTGTGCTGACATTTTTAATGATACAATTTTTGGGTAGTTGTGATATTTAATTGCCCATTGTTCAACAGTCTCATAGGATTTAGAAAGCTGAAAGGACTAATGCATCTAACCAACATGCACTGAGGATGGGTTGTGGTCTACTTGCAAATCTTGCACAGGGCCCCATCGGACTCTAGGTGCAATCCATGCTTATTCCTTTCCTACCTTTTTTTACTTTAACCATGCGCGTTTCATACATGGGTACTACTGAAGGTGAACTGGTTCCCACCAGGGTAAAGAAGAGAGAAAAATTTCACAAATCATTTAAATATAACAGGAGTTTAAGTCAATATTTGTCTCCAAATTGGATTCTATTTAACCCCTTCACCCCCGGGCCTATTTTGACCTTAATGACCAGGCCATTTTTGTCAATTCTGACCAGTGTCCCTTAATGAGGTTATATCTCTGGAACGCTTCAACGGATCCTAGCGATTCTGAGATTGTTTTTTCGTGACATATTGGGCTTCATGTTAGTATTAAATTTAGGTCGATAATTTTTGCGATTATTTGTGAAAAAATCAAAAATATGGCAAAAATTTTGAAAATTTTGCAATTTTCAAATTATGAATTTTTATTCTGCTAAACCAGAGAGGTATGTGACACAATATAGTTAATAAATAACATTTCCCACATGTCTACTTTACATCAGCACAATTTTGGAAAAAAAAAAAATTTTTGTTCGGACGTTATAAGGGTTCAAAGTTCATAAGCAATTTTTCATTTTTCCAGTAAAATTTACAAAACCATTTTTTTTGTCACCAGATCACATTTGAAGTCCCTTTGAGGGGTGTACATGACAGAAAACACCCAAAAGTGACACCATTCCAAAAACTGCACCCCTCAAGCTACTCAAAACTACATTCAAGAAGATTATTAACCCTTCAGGTGCTTCACGGGAACTAAAGAAAAGTGGAAGGAAAAAATGGTCATTTTAATTTTTCTAATAAAAATGTTCTTTTAGCCTCAATTCTTTCATTTTCACATGGGCAACAGGATAAAATGGATCCTAAAAATTGTTGGACAATTTCTCCCGAGTACAGCGATACCTCATATGTGGTCATAAACCACTGTTTGGGCGCACGGCAGGGCTCAGAAGGGAAGGAGCGCCATTTGACTTTTGGAGCTAATTTTCCATTCAAAAAGTCAAATGGCGCTCCTTCCCTGTTGAGCCCTGCCGTGCGCCCAAACAGTGGTTTATGACCACATATGAGGTATCGCTGTACTCAGGAGAAATTGCCCAACAAATTTTAGGATCCATTTTATCCTGTTCCCCATGTGAAAATGAAAAAATTTAGGCTAAAAGAAAATTTGTGTGGAAAAAAAAGTACTTTTTAATTTTTACGGATTAATTTATGAAGCACCTGGGGGTTCAAAATGCTCACCACCCATCTAGATATGTTCCCTGGGGGGTCTAGTTTCCATAATGGGGTCAGATGTGGGGGAGCTCCAATGTATAGGCACACAGGGGCTCTCCAAACGCGACATGGTGTCCGCTAACAATTTGAGCTGATTTTTCAGTCAAATTGTTAGCGGACACCATGTTGCGTTTGGAGAGCCCCTGTGTGCCTAAACATTGGAGTCCCCCACAAGTGACCCCATTTTGGAAACTAGACACCCCAGGGAACATATCTAGATGGGTGGTGAGCATTTTGAACACCCCAGTGCTTCACAAATTAATCTGTAAAAATGAAAAAAGAAAATTTTTATGGAAAAAAAAGTACTTTTTAATTTTTACGGATTAATTTATGAAGCACCTGGGGGTTCAAAATGGTCACCACCCATCTAGATATGTTCCCTGGGGGGTCTAGTTTCCAAAATGGGGTCACTTGTGGGGGAGCTCCAATGTATAGGCACACAGGGGCTCTCCAAACGCGACATGGTGTCCGCTAACAATTTGAGCTGATTTTTCAGTCAAATTGTTAGCGGACACCATGTTGCGTTTGGAGAGCCCCTGTGTGCCTAAACATTGGAGCTCCCCCACAAATGACCCCATTTTGGAAACTAGACCCCCCAGGGAACTTATCTAGATGGGTGGTGAGCATTTTGAACACCCGGTGCTTCACAACATAATCTGTAGAAATGAAAATAGAAATTTTTTGTGGAAAAAAAAGTACTTATTCAATTTTACAGATGAATTTGTGAAGCACCTGGGGGTTCAAAATGTTCACAACCCATCTAGATATGTTCCCTGGGGGCTCTCGTTTCCAAAATGGGGTCACTTGTGGGGGAGCTCCAATGTTTAGGCACACAGGGGCTCTCCATACCCAACATGGTGTCCGCTAACAATTGGAATTATTAGCTGACACCATGTCGCATATGGAGAGCACATGTGTGCCTAAACATTGGAGCTCCCCACAAGTGACCTCATTTTGGAAACTAGACCCCCCAAGGAATGCATCTAGATGCATAGTGAGCACTTTGAACCCCCATGGGCTTCACAAATTGATCCGTAAGAAGGAAAAAGTACTTTTCTTTTCACACAAATTTTCTTTTTTAATTTTTACGGATCAATTTGTGAAGCACCTGGGGGTTTAAAGTGCTCACTATGCATCTAAATATGTTCCTTGGGGGGTCTAGTTTCCAAAATGGGGTCACTTGTGGGGGAGCTCCAATGTTTAGGCACACAGGGGCTCTCCATACGCGACATGGTGTCCGCTAACAATTGGAATTATTAGCGGACACCATGTCGCATATGGAGAGCCAATGTGTGCCTAAACATTGGAGCTCCCCCACAAGTGACCCCATTTTGGAAACTAGACCCCCCAAGGAATGCATCTAGATGCATAGTGAGCACTTTCAACCCCCACGTGCTTCACAAATTGATCCGTAATAAGGAAAAAGTACTTTTTTTCACACAAATTTTCTTTTTTCGGATCAATTTGTGAAGCACCTGGGGGTTCAAATTGTTCACTATGCATCTAAATATAGCGAAGCCCATTTTTATTCTTTTTCTAGGACTAATTCTAGAAAAAAATGGCGTGAGGCTCCGCCATATTTTTGGTCCAGCCAGGTACAACTTGGCAGCTACGGACTGCCAGCAACCCCCAGCTGCCTCATTGTACCTGGCTGGCAACCAAAAATACAGCGAAGCCAATTTTAATTTTTTTTCTAGGACTAAATTCTAGAAAAAAAATGGCGTGGGGCTCCACCACATTTTTGGTCCAGCCAGGTACAACTTGGCAGCTACGGATTGCCACCAACCCCCAGCTGCCTCGTTGTACCTGGCTGGCTTCCAAAAATACAGCAAAGCCCCCTTTTTTTTTTTCTAGAACTAATTCTAGAAAAAAAATTACGTGGGGCTCCGCCATATTTTTGGTCCAGCCAGGTACAACTAGGCAGCTGGGGGCTGGAATCCGTAGCATGGAGAGGCCCAAGCGTTCTGGGCCCCCCAGGCTGCGAATTGCAGCCCGCAGCTGCTCCAGAAAATGGCGCATTCATTGAAGCGCCATTTTCTGGTGCTGTACCCAGACTCTTCCAGTTGCCCTGGTGCCGGTGGCAAATTGGGTAATAAAGGGGTTAATGCCAGCTTTTTATTGGCAGCTGGCACTAAGCCCGAGATTCATAATATAGGGCCAATGTTAGACCCGCCATTAGGAATCTCTGGTAAATAGTCAGAAAATACACACAGAGAAAAATCTTTTTATTTGAAAAAAAAACACAAACAAAATTCGGACTCCATCTTTATTATAAAGATCCGACGTAGTCCACAACGAAGGTCCCACGACGCTCGATCGCCTCCGACGTAGTCCACAACGAAGGTCCCACGACGCTCGATCGCCTGTGCTCAATCCAGAGACTGCAGCAAGGGATCAAGTGTCCTCTTCCTACAGCCTCTGGGGTCAGAGTTATGGTGCACTGTATGACAATGATCTGTCATACAGTGCACCATGACTATGATCCCAGAGACTACAACAAGAGGACACTTGATCCCTTGTTGCACCCATCCATCCACCTATGCACCCATCATCCACGCACGCACACAACCACGCACGCACATCCACATCCACGCACGCACATCCACATCCACGCATGCACGCGGACATCCACGCACGCACATCCACATCCACGCACATCCACGCACATCCACACACATCCACACACATCCACGCACGCACATCCATGCACGCACATCCACGCACGCACATCCACATCCACGCGCATCCACACACACATCCACGCACGCACATCCACGTAAGCACACATCCACGCACGCATGCTGACATTCACGCATGCTGACATCCACGCACGCATGCTGACATCCACGCACGCACATCCACGCACACATCCATCTATGCACACGTCCACGCACGCTCATGTACGCTCACGTCCACGCACGCACACGCATGCACCCCCCATCCATCTATCCATTCACCCATCCATCCATCCATCATCCATCCATCAATTCATTCATACATACATAGATACATGCATGCATACATACATACATACATACATACATACATACATACATACATACATACAAACATACTTACCTCCTTCTCGATAGACCGATCAGCAGGAGGAGGCCGGGAGAGGAGGCGGGGCCACCGACCGGCCGGCAGAGGAGCTGCACAGCCGGACGCAGCGGCGGGTGCACCGATGTGTGCAGCCCGCCGCAGGAGGTGAGGGGTGGGGGCTGCCTGGAGGGGGGCTGCCTAGGGGGGGGGGCTGCCTAGGGGAAGCCGTAGGAGGGGACCAGGCACTGTGGTCGGCGGGCGCAGCCGCGGCTGCAGCCCGCCGGCATATACATAACAATAGAGGGGGGGCGGGCGGTTCTGGGGGGCCCCTGTAGGTCCTGGTGCTGGAGGGGGCTGTGGAGGGGTGGGCACTTGCCGATCCGCCCCTCCAGATCTGATTGGAGAGCTTCAATCAGATCTGGAGGGGTGAATCCCTATGATTCCCTCCGATCGGCAGTTTCACTTTTAAACTGCCGATCGGAGGGGTCCTGGGCACGGGGGGGTTAATCCACCCCCTGTGGGGTCATCTGCAGGTTGTCACAGAGCAGCAGCATCTTGACGCTGGTCAAGACAAAAAAATCATCAACAAAGGTAATATGTCTGTTTTATAGAGTTTGATGTGCTGATTCCAAAAATATGTTTAGTTTTGCTCTATCACATAAAGTTTCTGAGAGCCACTTTACACACACCAACTTACTGGTTGCAGTGAAATCATGGACACATTGCTCCATTTTGTGGCTGTGTACAAATGGAACAATGTGTCCATGATTTCACTGCAACCAGTAAGTTGGTCAGAAGTTGGACAGATAAGTTGGTGTGTGTAAAGTGGCCATGAGATATAAGTATTTTTGTAATTAGCTGACTATGGTTACAGACCTAGCGCTTGCCTTCACACTTATTTAGGTAGGGAAGACTCTAAACTAAAGGTATAATTTCTTAAAACTATTTATTACAAATATCAAAAAACGTGGTTTAAAAAGTGTGTACATAAAAGCATATTAGATTCTGAGTATAAAATCTGTAATAGCAGCTTGTGTTCAAATTTGCTGTGTGGCGTCCTGGCAGTATACAGTGCCTTCTCTTAGTGCTTCTAAACAGTTGATGCCATAGACCAGGGGTCCCCAACCTTTTTTGCATCGGGGACCGGCTTCATGCAAGACCATTCTTCTGGGGCCCGGCGGGGCTTTGAACTTATGGGGTGGGGCTATGAAGAAGGGTGTGGGGTTTAGTACCCTGTTTCCCCGAAAGATGCATTCCATCTTATTTTCACGGGATGTCTTATTTTTCTATCCCCCAATATGGTATCCCTATCATCCCCTTGCAGCCCACAATATCCCCATCATCCCCTTGCAGCCCGCAATATCCCTATCAACCCAATGCAGCCCACAATATCCCCTAACAGCCCTCCGTGTAATATACTGCAGCCTCACAGCCTTCCATATAGTATAATGCAGACTCACAGCCCTCCACATAGTATAATGCAGCCTCACAGCCCTCCATATAGTATAATGCAGTATCACAGCCCTCCATAAAGTATAATACAGCCTCATATCCATTCATATAATATAATGCAGCCTGATATCCCTCCATATAATATAATGCAGCATCACAGCTCTTCATAGTTTAATGCAGCGTCATATCCCTCCATATAGCATAAATTTTCCCCACACCACACACACTGCCCCATGCATAACCCCACACACACATTGCTTTGTATAATCCCCACACAGGCATACTGCCCCCTGTACAATACTTCACACACACCTGACCCCTGAATACCCCCATACAGTCATTGCCCCTTGTACAACCCCACACACACTGACCCTTGAATAATCCCCAACAGTCATTGCCCTTGTATAACCCCCCACATACACACAGTCATTGCCCACACACACATTACCCTTGAATGCCCCCCACACTCAGCCATTGCCCCCTGTATAACCCCCCTACACAGTCATTGCCCACACAAACATTAACCCTTGAATACCCCCCACACTCAGCCATTGCCCCTTGTATAACCCCCCCCACACACACAGTCATTGCCCACACACACATTAACCCTTGAATACCCCCCACACTCAGCCATTGCCCCTTGTATAACCCCCCCCACACACCACACAGTCATTGCCCACACACACATTAACCCTTGAATACCCCCCACACTCAGCCATTGCCCCTTGTATAACCCCCCACCCCCACACACACACACAGTCATTGCCCACATTGACCCCTGAATACGCCCCTCACTCAGTCATTGCCCACACACAGAGAGAGCGGCTTATCAGCTGAAGCTCACCTCTGGTGCAGGCAGTACAAGCAGCTGACTCTGAGGCAGAAACGTGGCCGGAGTTTTTTCATATCTCGTGCTATTTCCAAGCGCGCCACGTGATGCGCTTGGAAATCGCGCGAGATATGAAATTCCAGGCAGGTCTCTGCCTCAGCTGCTTAGTTATACGAGCAAAGCAGTCGGCCAATCAGGGCATCGCTGCTGCACTGATTGGCTGACAGCTCCCCTCGTATAACTAAGCAGCTGAGGCAGAGACCTCAGCAGTGTAATGCAGCAGGTGACTGGCGCGGTGAGCGGGGACATAACAGGGGGGCGGGGAAGCAGACAGGACGCCGCGGACCGGCACAAAGACCCCCACGGCCCGGTCCTGGGCCGCGGACCGGTGGTTGGGGACCCCTGCCATATACGATTGTCGCTAGTTCCACTATATCCTCAGACTATATACCACCGTTATATAGAGGGAATCACACCTCCAGGGAAGAAGGGAATCGGGAAGGAAGAACAAACAAGCTGGAAGACATATATCATACAGCACAATAACCGGTGAGAGCAACAGTGCAATTAGTACTGGTTTTAGTTAGGTGGACCAGTACAGTCTAGTAACACAGGTCCTCTGTTTTCCACAGCAAATGAGGAGTTTGTATAGATTGCAGTGGAACTAGCGACAATCGTCTGGCATCAACTGTTCAGAAGCACTAGGACAGTGATGGCGAACCTATGGCACGCGTGCCAGGGGTGGCACGCAGAGCCGCCTCCGCTGGCACGCGGCCTCGCCAGTACACTGCCGCTTTGATCTGCCGGCGTGCGGCGCCGGCAGATCAAAGCTGTGTTGGAGCAGAGGAGACATCTCTCCTCTCTCCAACACTCTTCCTAGATGGTGGGCGGACTTTTCCCTATGGGCCGCCCACCTCTCCTCCAGCCCACCCCTCCTCCAGCCCACCTCTCCTCCAGCCCACCTCTCCTCCAGCCTCAGTACTGCTCTGTCACCGAGCGGCCACGGCCGTGAAGGGGGCGGGACCACGGCCGTGAAAGGGGCGGAGTCACGGATGTGAAGGGGGCGGGGTCACAGACGTGAAGGGGGCGGGTCGTTTCCCCAAAGCAGTGCCCTTCTCACAGCAATCAGGAGGCCCTCCCAGCGTCTTCATCTCATTCTGATCTCTGAGATGATCATGTGACCCCTGATGCCTCCCCTGATGTGACATCATCACAGGTCCTACCGGTATATGTGAGTATCATATCTGTGTGTGTCTTTCTGAGTGTCGTTCTGTTTGTCAGAATGTCTCTATCTGTGTGTTTGACAGTGTCTGTGTGTCTCTCTGTCTGTACACAACACTATACAGTATATACAGGTCCACACTACATGCTGTACTAGTGTGCCTATATACTGTATATATAGTGTGGACCTGTATATACAGTATAGTGCTGTGTATACAAGATATAACCAACAGTCTCAGATGTGCCCAGGGTCCGCAGCGTGTAACGTGCCCAGGGTCCGCAGCGTGTAAGGTGCCCAGGGTCCGCAGCGTGTAAGGTGCCCAGGGTCCGCAGCGTGTAAGGTGCCCAGGGTCCGCAGCGTGTAAGGTGCCCAGGGTCCGCTGTGTGTAAGGTGCCCAGGGTCCGCAGCGTGTAACGTGCCCAGGGTCCGCATGTGTGTCACGTGTATACAGCAGGCAGTTTCTAATCTTTTTACAGTCTGCAGTCTCTAATGTGTATACGGCCCGCAGTCTGTAGTGTGCAGCATCACAAAATTTTCCTGAGAGTTCTCTCTGTGTTCTTCACGGTGTCTCCATGGATCCTGTTCCTCTCTACGCCCAGCACTGGACTTTCTGCCGCCACCTTTCATCTTTCCCCATCTTTAGGATCAGGCTGAGTCTTGGCTATCTATATACCACAGCATCCTATCTATAAAGCACAGCCTCCTGGGTATGCTGGGTATAATTCTCCTGTTTACTGAGTGTAATCCTCAGTATCTGTAGTATTCTGTATATATACACTGCACAGTACCACTTCTCCTGTCCTGTATACTGGATGTAATCCTCAGTATCTGTATTATTCTGTATATATACACTGCACAGTTCCTCTTCTCCTGTCCTGTATACTGGGTGTAATCCTCAGTCTCTGTATTATTCTGTATATATACACTGCACAGTTCCTCTTCTCCTGTCCTGTATACTGGGTATAATCCTCAGTCTCTGTATTATTCTGTATATATACGCTGCACAGTTCCTCTTCTCCTGTCCTGTATACTGGGTGTAATCCTCAGTATCTGTATTATTCTGTATATATACACTGCACAGTACCACTTCTCCTGTCCTGTATACTGGGTGTAATCCTCAGTCTCTGTATTATTCTGTATATATACACTGCACAGTTCCTCTTCTCCTGTCCTGTATACTGGGTGTAATCCTCAGTCTCTGTATTATTCTGTATATATACACTGCACAGTTCCTCTTCTCCTGTCCTGTATACTGGGTGTAATCCTCAGTCTCTGTATTATTCTGTATATATACACTGCACAGTACCACTTCTCCTGTCCTATATACTGGGTGTAAGCCTCAGTATCTGTATTATTCTGTATATATACACTGCACAGTACCACTTCTCCTGTCCTGTATACTGGGTGTAATCCTCAGTATCTGTATTATTCTGTATATATACACTGCACAGTTCCTCTTCTCCTGTCCTGTATACTGGGTGTAATCCTCAGTTGCTGTATTATTCTGTATATATACACTGCACAGTTCCTCTTCTCCTGTCCTGTATACTGGGTGTAATCCTCAGTCTCTGTATTATTCTGTATATATACACTGCACAGTTCCTCTTCTCCTGTCCTGTATACTGGGTGTAATCCTCAGTATCTGTATTATTGTGTATATATACACTGCACACGTACCTCTTCTCCTGTCCTGTATACTGGGTGTAATCCTCAGTATCTGTATTATTCTGTATATATACACTGCACAGTACCACTTCTCCTGTCCTGTATACTATAATAATAATAATATATATATACACTGCACAGTACCACTTCTCCTGTCCTGTATACTGGATGTAATCCTCAGTATCTGTATTATTCTGTATATATACACTGCACAGTTCCTCTTCTCCTGTCCTGTAGACTGGGTGTAATCCTCAGTCTCTGTATTATTCTGTATATATACACTGCACAGTTCCTCTTCTCCTGTCCTGTATACTGGGTGTAATCCTCAGTCTCTGTATTATTCTGTATATATAACACTGCACAGTACCACTTCTCCTGTCCTATATACTGGGTGTAAGCCTCAGTATCTGTATTATTCTGTATATATACACTGCACAGTACCACTTCTCCTGTCCTGTATACTGGGTGTAATCCTCAGTATCTGTATTATTCTGTATATATACACTGCACAGTACCACTTCTCATGTCCTGTATACTGGGTGTAATCCTCAGTATCTGTATTATTCTGTATATATACACTGCACAGTACCACTCTCCTGTCCTGTATACTGGGTGTAATCCTCAGTCTCTGTATTATTCTGTATATATACACTGCACAGTACCACTTCTCCTGTCTTGTATACTGGGTGTAATCCTCAGTATCTGTATTATTCTGTATATATATACACTGCACAGTACCACTTCTCCTGTCCTGTATACTGGGTGTAATCCTCAGTATCTGTATTATTCTGTATATATACACTGCACAGTACCACTTCTCCTGTCCTGTTCTATTTGTACATGGCAAAAAATGGAACAATGTGTCCATGATTTCATTGCAACCAGTGAGTTGCAAGCAATGTCTCCCAGAGATATCTCTGTGTGTGACAGTACCTTAAGGCTCCTTTCACATCAGCGGTAAACTGATGTTTGCGGCCAATCCATCAGGTGGCACCGCATCTGCCAGATCAGCCGACTTGCAGCCCAGATGCGGCAAGCCCCATGCATTGTGTATGGAGCTTGCAGTCTGGTGCGGCAAGTGGTGTTCTGCCAGGTGCGGCAGATCCGGTACTTGCGGCCGATGAAAAACAATGCTGTAAGTGGTGGTTTTTTTTTTCCCGCCGTCGCAAGGGCTGGATCTGCCGCACCAGACTGCAAGCTCCATACACAATGCATGGGGCTTGCCGCATCTGGGCTGCAAGTAGGCTGATCTGGCAGATGCGGTGCCACCTGATGGATTGGCCGCAAACATCAGTTTACCGCTGATGTGAAAGCAGCCTGCGAAAGTGATGAGGGCATGACAACGTAAAAGCAAATTTCACTGTTAAAGGCTGATGGGTGATATAGTGTGTGGGCTGGTGGGGCTTGTTTTTAAGGGCTGCTTTTTGGTCCCAGTCCGGCCCTGAAGGTGAGTATGACTTTTTTTTTTCTTTCTATTTACAGCAGGATGGAGCATTACTAAGGGGGCAGGATGGAGGCATTACTAAGGGGGCAGAATGGGCATTACTAAGGGGGCAGGATGGGGCATTACTAAGGGGGCAGGATGGGGCATTACTAAGGGGGCAGGATGGAGCATTACTAAGGGGGCAGGATGAAGCATTACTAAGGGGGCAGGATGGGGCATTACTAAGGGGGCAGGATGGGGCATTACTAAGGGGGCAGGATGGGGCATTACTAAGGGGGGCAGGATGGGGCATATTACTCTGTGCTGGGGGCAGGATGGGGCAATAGTAACAGGGGGCAGGATTTGGCATATTATGTGATGGGGCATATTATTATGTGATGGGGCTGATGGGGCATATTATTATGTGATGGGGGCTGATGGGGCATATTATTATGTAATGGGGCATATTACTATGTAATGTGGGCAGGATGTGGCAGATAATATATGTGATGGGGCAAGGATGGGCGATATTAATATGTGATGGGGACAAGGATGGGGCAGATTACTATGTGATGGGGCAAGGATGGGCAATACTAAGGGGCAAGATGGGGCATATTACTAATGTGATGGACAAGGATGGGGCATATTACTGCAAAGGAATAAGGATGGGGCATATTACTGCAAAGGAATAAGAGGGGCATATTACTGCAAAGGAATAAGGATGGGGCATATTAATGGCAAGTGGACAAGGATGAACAATCTGCAGATGGGGCATATTACTTCAAGGGCACGGATGGGGCATATTACTGCAAGGGGAGAGAGGATAGGGCATTACTGCAGGATGGGGCATATTACTGCAAGGGGACAAGAATGTGGCATATTACATGCAGGATGGGGCATTATTGCTGCAAGGGGACAAGGATAGGGCATTACAGCAGGATGGGCTTACTACATGATAGGGGCAGGATGGGGACATTACCAAAGGGACAAGGATGGGACATTACCGAAGAGGACAAGGATGGAAAGACATTACTACAAGAAGGGGGTCAGGATAGGAACATTACTGCCAGGAGAGGGGTCAGGATAGAGCACATACTGCAGGAGAGGGTCAGGATGGGCAATACGTGCAAGGAGAGGGTCAGGATGGAGCACATAGCTACAAGGAGAGGGTCAGGATGGAGCACATAGACTACAAGGAGAGGGTCAGGATGGAGCACATTACTGCAAGGAGAGGGTCAGGATGGAGCACCATACTGCAAGGAGAGGGTCAGGATGGAGCACCTTACTGCAAGGAGAGGGTCAGGATGGAGCACATTACTGCAAGGAGAGGGTCAGGATGGAGCACATTACTGCAAGGAGAGGGTCAGGATGGAGCACATAGCTACAAGGAGAGGGTCAGGATGGAGCACATAGCTACAAGGAGAGGGTCAGGATGGAGCACATTACTGCAAGGAAAGGGACCAGGATTTCAGCATGAAATCTGCTTGCATTCCATGATAAAATCTATCTCCTATCTGTCTAATATTCTGCATTTTTTCCATACAGATCAATCCACCTGCTGTTTCTAGAAAGTGCAGTGGCAGCGGCTCAGCTTCAATGTGCAGTACACATGAGCTGGATGACCACTGCCGAAGAGAAGAGAAGACTGCAAAGGTAAGTTTAAAATCAATTAATTGTTAAAATAATTGAATTGATCATCAATGTTTCAGGACTACAAGCCCTGTACAGGGAAGAGAGTTAGCATCTGCTGGCTCTCCCCCCTGTGCAGCGCTTATGATTACTACTGCTGTAATTTAGGTTATATTATCGTATTGGCACTTCGCCATAAATAATTTCGTTTTGGGTTGCGGTTTGGGCACTCGGCCTCAGAAAGGTTCGCTATCACTGCACTAGGAGAAGGTACTGTATATTGCCAGGACGCCACACAGCAAATTTGAACACAAGCTGCTATTACAGATTTTATACTCAGAATCTAATATGCTTTTATGTACACACTTTTTAAACCACGTTTTTTGAGATTTTGTAATAAATATTTGTAACAAATAGTTTTAAGAAATTATACCTTTAGTTTAGAGTCTTCCCTACCTAAATAAGTGTGAAGGCAAGCGCTAGGTCTGTAACCATAGTCAGCTAGTTATCCTGTACTATAGAGATTGGAAGCACAGCAATCTCAGAGACTTTTCAGCTGCTGCCTAATTAAGCCTTGCTTATGTTAATGCAAGCTCCAGTGATCCCACTATACTATTTTTGTAATTACGTTATTTCTGCATCTTCAATGTATGTGTTTTTTCCTATTTTTTTCCCATTTCTTTGCTTGTCTTAATTGTGAATTTTCTTACAGGAACAATATCAGTAAAGGTTTTAGTGAGTTTTATGGGAAGGAGTATTGACAGTGCAGACAACCTTCTTCTGGGAAGGAGCTAACTGTTATGAGGCGATAAGATTTGAGTTGATCAGAAAAGGATGATGATGGCAGCATGGACTGGTATGTCAGACTCTGACAGGAGACAGGCCTCTACAGGGATCTGAGCCCTCTATAGGGATCTGATATGTAGATTACTGGTTTCTTAATATCACTAGTATATTTCCTATACCTTATAATAATGATGCTGTCCATGGAAACTATACATGCTACAGAAAAACAGAAAACTATCTTCATTTTTGAGATCAGGACAAAAAGATGATTCAGAAAAGTACAAAGTCACCTGCGATTACTACAAAAATATTATTTTGTAGACGTGTGTAATCTATCTACTATCTATGTTGGAGAAAGTTTCCTGCTGCATCCATTTTTGCGCAAGGTGCAGGTTGTTAAACATCTGAAACTAGGGAGCAGCCCCAGTGGTGCACTTGTGCCCTAACTGTCAGGGTCACTGTCAGGCGAGCCAAGATTTATAATAAACAAAAAAATTACCCGGTTAATGTGTGTCAATCACTATTTGAAAAGGCCCTCGTGATTAGATTAATTAAACAGATATACAGGAGGGATTATGCCCAAGGTAAAAGTGGATGCAAAGTAAGGCTACGTTCACACATTTGCGTATTTTGGTGCACCTTTTGCCGCGATTTTTGGCCACACAAAAAGGCGCAACATAATGCATGGGTGCATTCACACACCACTCTTTTGTGTGCTGCAGGGGAGGAAGAATCCTGCTTCCTCCTCCCCTCTGTCACACCTGTGCCCGCCCCCTAAAGATTTCAGTGTATTAATATACACTGTGAAATCTAAATTCAATAAAGACAGAGATGTTGAAAATAATAAACATGGATACTTACCCTATGGTGGGTGGATGGCGGGTGTTCTGGAGCCAGGACCCGTGAGCAGCCTCCGATTCCGAGTGGAAAAAGACCTGTCGTGATGTCAGAGGGCGTTCCGGGCACTGACAAGACAGGTCCTTTTCCACTCGGAATCTTCACTTGCTCCCGCCTTCTGAACACCCGCCATCCACCTGCCAGAGGGCAAGTATCCATGTTTATTATTTTACAAACATGTAATTTACTTTAATTTAGATTTCGCAGTGTATATTAATACACCGTGAAATATAAAGGGGGCGTTCACGCATGTCTCAGAGGGGAGGAGGAAGCAGGATTCTTCCTCCCCTCTGTGACATCAGGTGCAGCAGCGCCCGCCCTTATAGCAAAAAGCGCCGGCACTGCTGCGTAAAGAATTGACAGGGTCATTCTTTTTACGCAGACGCTTTTTCCTATAAAAGCGCAGCGTATTTTTACACAGTGTCTGTACGGCAAAGTGAATTTCCCATTCACTTTGCCAGCAGACAAAAGGCACATTGCGTATTTTTGCGCACGTTCAAAGTACGCAATGTTTGAACACAGCCTTAGGCTACCTTCACATTTGCGTTCCCCTCCGCAGCGTTCTGTGGAGGAGATCCGCAATGTGACCGCAGCACCGCAAGCCCCTATCTTTATAATGGGAGCGCACGGTGCTGCGGATGACCGTGCGCACCCATTCACTGCCATATGAGATCTGTGCGCAGGCGGATGCCTGCGCACAAATCACCCAGTCGCATGTTGCATTTGGGAACACAAATGTGAAGGTAGCCTAAGAGTCCGTACTGTTCATTTCAGTAAAATGTAACTTTTAATGCTTTCTTTAACACCTTAGTGACGGCCCACTGTATTTATACTGCAGCAAAGCAGGGTCCTTATTATGTTCTGACGTGAAAATAAGTCAGCACAGAAAAGGCCCTTATGGGCACCCCTGGAGCTAAAATCTCTGGGGTTTCAGCTACTGTGGGGGCAGCTGAGACCCTAGACATTAGGAATCGGCTGGTGTTTTACCGGCACCAGTAATGTGATGACCGGTAAACACCGTTTACCGATCATCACATTACAAAAAGTGAAAGTGATGGTAAAAATGCTTTCACTTTGATCCGACATGAAAACACATGTCGGATCAAAGTGAAAGCATTCACCCCTACCTTCCCAAGACCCCCAGTACCAGGGATCATCCCCCCCACCCCCATCCCTCCCCCTAACCATCTAAAAATGGCGGCGGCCGGCAGTGAAACCCGCTGCATCTCTATGCGATCTGACAGGTCAGATCGCATAGAGGTGCCGCCATTCCTGGGGGTCCACTTAGTGGCCCCCCAATATAATTCCCCCCCACCCGTGATCTCTGCTCCCCGCTCCTCCCTGCTCCGCTCTCAACTCTTAACTCCATCCGATCTGATCAAACGTCTGATCGGATGGAGTTTTCCCTGTTATTCCCCGCCCTCCCCAGTTTCTCCCCCCTCTGGTCATCCCCCCCACCCCCAGGTCATCACCACTCCAGTCATCTTCCCCCCCAGGTCACCGCCACCCCCTTGTTTGCACCCCTCCAGTCATCACACCCCCCTTCCCCAGGCCATCACCCCTCTGGTCATCCTCCGCCCCACCCTACCCCTTTGATCCGCACCCTGGCCTTCCCCCAACCCCCCCTTCCCTGCTCTCATACTTACCAACCTTCGGTGCTGGTGGTCCCGTCCTGCAGCGTTGCTCGCCATCTTCTCTCTGCCTCTGTCCCAGCGCCGCTGCTCTGCTTGCGCTGGGAAGAGGCAAAGTTAACCCCTAAATGGCCACACAGGGATGATGACCTGCAGTTAACCCCTCGTGTGGTCAAAAGCGGTTAACTGCAGATCATCATCCCTGTGTGGTCACAAGGGGTTACCTGATCTGCAGTTAACCCCTGTGCGACAACACAGGGGTGATCTGCAGTTAACCTCTTTGTGACCACACAATGGGTTAACTTCAGATCATCATCTGAATGAGAATCGTCGTGGGACCTTCCCACTGCACTACGTCGGACCTTCCCACTGCACTACGTCGGACGTCACAGTAATAAAGATGGGGTCTAAATATGTGTTGTGTGGTTTTTTTCCCAATAAACATATTTTTTTCTCTGTGTTGTGTTTTCTTTACAATTTGCTAGAGATTCCTAATGGTCGGTCTAACGGCCAGATGTTATGAATCTCGGGCTTAGTGCCAGCTGCCCAAAAACTGTCATTCACCCTTTATTACCCAGTCTGCCACCGCTACACGGCAGCTGGAAGAGCTGGATAACAGCGCCAGAGATTGGCGCTACTATGAATGCGCCATTTTCTGGGACAGCTGCAGGCTGCAATTCGCAGCGGGGGAGAAGGGGGGGCAGAAAGCTTGGGCGTCCCTACGCTGAGGATTCCAGCCCCCAGCTACTTAGTTGTACCTGGGTGGCCCAAAAACGTGGCGAAGCCCACGCCATTTTCAAAAAAAAATTATTTCAAGAAATAATTTTGAAAAAAAGCGCTTCCCTATATTTTTGGTTTCCAGCCAGGTAAAACTAGGCAGAAAGGGTTGGTAGCAGCCCGTAGCTGCCTGCTGGACCTGGCTGGACCAAAAATATGGTGAAGCCCAAATTTTTTCTTTTTCTTTTTTTTGTTTTAACTTTTTTAATCTAATAAAGAAATACTAAAAAAAATGCAGGAGAGAAGACTACCAGGACACGGTGTCTCCGTATCTTGTGCACATGCTCTAAAAGTGAGAAATTGTGTGAAAAAAAATAAAATGTTCAATATGACGTTATCAAATTCTGTGAAGTAGCTGTAGGTTCCAAATGCTCACTATACCCCTAGATATAATCCTTGAGGCGTCTAGTTTCCAAAATGGCATCACTTGTGCGGGAACGTAAATGTTTAGATACATAGCGGCTCCCCATATGCGACATGGTGTCCCCTAACTATTTGAGCTAATTTTCCATTCAAATTGTTAGCGGACACCATGTTGCATATGGAGAGCCCTTGTGTGCCTAAACATTGGAGTTCCCCCACAAGTGACCCCATTTTGGATACTAGACTCCCCAAGGAACATATCTAGATGCATAGTGAGCACTTTAAACCCCCAGATACTTCACAAATTGATCTGTAAAAATGAAAAAGTACTTTCTTTTCCACAAAAATTTTCTTTATTCATTTTTACGGATTCTTTTGTGAAGCACCTGGGGGTACAAAGTGCTCACCACCCATCTAGATAAGTTCCTTGGGGGGTCTAGGTTCCAAAATGGAGTCACTTGTGGGGGAGCTCCAATGTTTAGGTACACAGGGGCTTTCCATATGTGACATGGTGTCTGCTACCAATTGCAGCTAATTTTCCATTCAAATTGTTAGCAGACACCATGTCGTGTATGGAGAGCCCCTGTGTGCCTAAACATTGGAGCTCCCCCACAAGTGACCCTTTTTTGGAAACTAAACCCCCCAAGGAACTTATCTAGATGCATAGTGAGCACTTTGAACCCTCTGGTGGTTCACAAATTGATCCGTAAAAATGAAAAAGTACTTTTTTTTTTTCTCAAAAATTTTCTTTTGTCCTCAATTTTTATCATTTTCACATGAGCAACTGGATAAAATGCATCCTAAAATTTGTTGGGCAATTTCTCTTGAGTACACCGATACCTCATATGTGGTCATAAACCACTGTTTGGGCGCACGGCAGGGCTCAAAAGGGAAGGAACGCCATTTGACTTTTTGAATGGAAAATTAACTCAAAAGTCAAATTCAAAGTCAAAAGTCAAATTTCCTCCTTCCCTTCTGAGCCCTGCCGTGCGCCCAAACAGTGGTTTATGACCACATATGAGGTATTGGTGTACTCAGGAGAAATTGCCCAACAAATTTTAGGATGCATTTTATCCTGTTGCCCATGTGAAAATGATAAAAATTAAGGCTAAAAGAACATTTTTGTTGGAAAAATTAAAATCTCCATTTTTTTCCTTCCACTTTGTTTTAGTTCCTGTGAAGCACCTGAAGGGTTAATAATCTTCTTGAATGTAGTTTTGAGTAGCTTAGGGGAGCAGTTTTTGGAATGGTGTCACTTTTGGGTGTTTTATGTCATGTACACCCATCAAAGGGACTTCAAATGTGATGTGGTCACTAAAAAAATGGTTTTGTAAATTTTGCTGGAAAAATGAAAAATTGCTGATGAACTTTGAACCCTTATAACTTTCCTAACCAAAATTTTTTTTTTCCAAAATTATGCTGATGTGAAGTAGACATGTGGGAAATGTTATTTATTAACTATTTTGTGTCACAGAACTCTCCGGTTTAGCCATAAAAATTCCAAATTTGAAAATTGTGACATTTTCAAAATTTTTAACAATTATTTTTATATTTTCACAAATAAACGCAAAAATTATCGACCTAAATTTACCACTAACATGAATCCCAATATGTCACGAAAAAACTATCTCAGAATCTCTAGGATCCGTTGAAGCCTTCCAAAGTTATTACCTCGTAAAGGGACACTGGTCAGAATTACAAAAAACGGTCTGGTCATTAAGGTGGCTCCGTCACTAAGGGGTTAAAAAGAACATACACGTAAAATTCATCTAGGAACAGATACCGACCTTTTACAGATATCACAGCTTTTACAACAAAATTAAAGTGCTCAAATGTGCAGATATACCGTATATACTCGTGTATAAGCCGACCCGTGTATAAGCCGACCCCCCCTACTTTTGCCCCAAAAATCTGGAAAAACCTATTGACTCGTGTATAAGCCGAGGGTGGACCCCTGCACAGGTATACAGCCCCCAGCAGTGTGGTATACAGGCCCCCCCCAGTGGTATACAGGCCTCCCCAGTGGTAGTATATAGCAGCCCCAGTGGTAGTATACAGCAGCCCCAGTGGTAGTATACAGCAGCCCCAGTGGTAGTATACAGCAGCCCCAGTGGTAGTATAACAGCAGCCCCAGTGGTAGTATACAGCAGCCCCAGTGGTAGTATACAGCAGCCCCAGTGGTAGTATACAGCAGCCCCAGTGGTAGTATACAGCAGCCCCAGTGGTGTACATATAGCAGCCCCCAGAGGTACCAGCAGCCCCCAGGGGTCCCAGCAGCCCCCTGGGGGTACAGCAGCCCCCTGGGGGTCCCCAGCAGCCCCCAAATGCTGGCACTCGCCCCCCCCTTGCAAGGGCCCCCTCCGCTTCTCTTACCATTCCGGACTTCTGATCCGCGCCGCTTCTCGGCGCTCCTCGCTGCTCCGTCCGTCCGTCTTCTACATCCGGGATCCCCGGCCGTCGCGCGATGACGTCATATGCCTGCGACGGCCGGAGATCCCGGATGTAGCAGACGGACGGACGGAGCAGCGAGGAGCGGCGCGGATCAGAAGTCTGGAATGGTAATATAACCATCGGGGGGGGGGGGGGGCCCTTACAAGGGGGGGCGAGTGCCAGCATTTGGGGGTTATATGCACTGCTTCCCCCTGCCGATGATTGACAGGGGGAAGCAGTGCATATTTAATGAGCGGCCCCACGTGACGGGGCCGCTCATACAGCAGCCCCCGCCTCCTGCAGCCTCCACAGCCCCGGACACAGCCCCCACCCGTATTGACTCGTGTATAAGCCGAGGGGGAGACTTTTCAGCCCAAATTTTGGGCTGAAAAACTCGGCTTATACACGAGTATACACGGTAAGCAGAACTCAAAAAAGCCTTCCCTTCATGAGGAATACATGTAGCCAACAAACTTAATAATTAGGTAGTGTAAGGTATTCAACCCTGGGGTTATCAAAGGGCCCCTCCTTGAATATGAGTAGATAGACCCTGGCACTGACCTTTAGGATTAACTATTAACCTGTTAGATGCTGTGGTTGTGCCTGCAAAGTGTCACCCAGTTTAGTTTATCACAGAGTGAATTCAAAGCCTGGTAGGGGCTTCAAGATTGAGTTTCCCTGTGGTAATTATTGGGTCCTAGCTTGATACATCATCCCAATAGTATCAAATTGCAGGCAATTTTGTCCAGATGAACTAACAGTAGTACAACACTCTGTGCCTGAGGGAGACTATGCAGTGTTTAATTAAACCTATTCAGTAATCTGGTCACTATTTCTTATCAGGAGGTTTAGTGACATATCCAGAGTTTATTTTCCAGGAATACATCTTTCAACACATAGAGCCCACTGGTTCCCCTTCTCATAACTCACCCATGTTTGTCTGGCAATATGCTTCAGTCAGGGTTTCTCAGACTCGTTTCGGTAGTATGCTTTCTTGGTGGGGTTATAGTGGACCTCTCTCCCCTGCCTCTATAGCTCCTTGTCCCCACCACACTGATCAGAGCGGTGTCTATTGCCACATGTATGGTGCGGCTCCGCGCCCCACATCTCCATCGCCAAACCACAGCTGGGGGCGTGCCGAGCACAGGACCCTCTTCTGCCAGTAAGGACACCTCTCGCAATGCAGGAGGAAGCAGTCATCGCTGCGTATGTGGACTGTGCCGCTGATGTCTCGGTGAGGGCGGAAGTGTCTCCTCTGCTATGTCAAGTACGAGCGAATAATGATCCCCGAGCTCTAAGTATGTGGGAGCGGCTGCCCCCGTACAAAAAGTGCACACAAACGTAGTGAACTCCATAATAGGAGTACACTACTCCCTCTAATCGGTGCCAAAGAACAAATAGGGTTATGATCACAAAGGACATATATATTATTTTATGTATATAAATGGACCTTTGTCCAGTTAGGGAGCACATATCCAAAAAATAGAGAATACATAGTGTCACATTGTCAACTTGGTAATCACCAATAATATAGCCCCTGGCACTCCATATCATTATCCTTATTTGGTGCATGGCTCCTTGTCACCATAGATATCTCGGATGTTTCTTGTAATCCTGCTCCAACTAGGAAGAGAAGACAAAGTGCAACAGTGAATTAAATGAAATTAAAAACACTTAAAATCGTGACACTGTAAAGCTTGGTTTCTCAGAATATAAACTTTCAAAGGAACGGTACAAAGCTTAGTTTCTCGTTCAGGCCCCTCGGGGACACCGTGCCCAATATAATTTACTTTGCATCCACTTATACCTTGGGCATAAGCCCTCCTCTATATGTCTTTGTTTTCTAATGAGCCAGGATTTATGCCTTCAGTTTCCTGTATTCCTTGGCATACTGAAGGGTCAGATCATAATAAGCTGTGGTGCAGCGGCTGGCTGCCTTGCTGGTGTTGTTGTTGGGACTTGTGGTGTGCTGTTTCAATCCTGTTTTACAGTCTAATCTGTTATATTGATGCTTGTCTCTGCTGCCACCTGCTGGCCAGACCTCTCAATTCTTTCTGCCTTTCCTTGTCCAGCCTATGGGGGTGTGGCTCCTGCACGTGCTGTTGTCTCTTCCTGTTTTGCCCAGTCATTAGGAGACATCTTTACTGCAGAGAGTTCCATTCTCATAGAGCTGGAGAAGCAAAGTTTTTTGACCCACTGCAGAGACAAGCTTCATGCAAGATTTCAATGCCATGTTTTGGATCATTCATCTATGGAATAAACCAGCATTGTTTTCATCCTAACGTGTGTACGCTTATCTGAGACGCTGCTCCGGGTCCTGTCTGCCCCTCTTATTGGAAGTACAAAGGTAAGAAGGAACTCTCATCCTAGTATACAACCAGCATGCCTTTATCGCCTTTAAGTGGGAACAGAACAGTCAAAAAACTTTGATTGAAAGCTCCTAATAGTCAAAAAACTATGCCTAAAAGCTCCTATCAGCTAGAAAACTGCCTTACAGCCCAACATCCAGCTATAGCCCTCCATGTGCCCTGTCCCTCTGTGCATTAATCTGCCCAGCAACAAGCCTTGTGTATCTGTCTGCCTGCAGCAGTGCACGTCTGGACAAGCTTGAGGGAAGCTCTCCCACCTGCACATCTTGTATTAGCTCTGCCTGTACTGTTATAAAGAACTGTTTTTATGCACCAGCGGTTTCCTTCTGGCCACATCGCCTCCATAAGCCTGCAGTACACTATACCTCATTACTGCACATCGGCGAACTGCGAACCCCAAGTTTCGTCAAAGCCACCTTGGGGATCCCATCCGGGAGTTCCCGCAGAGCCGCACAGCGATTTTCGGACCCCTATTCAAAAGTTGAGTTTTTTAAAGAGACAGTACACCTTTATTCAAAATGGCCGAAAAGGACCTCGGACAGGCTCCCACTGCTGAAACAGAGCAAATACAACCTGATACTGTCCACGATGAAGCCCAGGAGGCAGACCCCACGTCTCAAGCAGACCAAGTTACCCGACCAAAACGTTCTTACAAACCAACGGTAAAGGCAATTGAAAACTATCAGGCTATGAAAGATGAGCTAAGTGAACGCCTGGAAGAACAGTGGGAACGCGTCGCCTCTTACATGTCGAGACTTGAACCCTCGTCAGGCGACGCCGCGAGCTTACAATCTGTTATGGAACGGCTGAACGCCGCCCATGAAGGATACAAGAGACTGTCAACAAGGTACATTGCCCTTCTAAGAGACTTTAATTCTGATGAATCCCTTTCAGACCTCAGTAAGGCGCTAGAGACGGACGAAGGGAGAGATGCCAAGGTCCGACACGCCATAAACAAGGCCGAACACCGCATCTCTCACCTGCAAGAAACCAGATCACACCGATCGACCTCATCTAAGCGTTCCTCTCGGGCATCCAGGTCATCATCCTCAAGAAGTTCAACCATGAGCGACAGGATACTAGAGGCCCGCATAATAGCAGAGGAATCCAGGGTGAGACGTTCTTTCACTGAGAGAGAAGCGGAAGAAAAAAGGGCAGAAGCAAAGGCAGAAGCAAGGGCAGAGGAAAAAAGGGCAGAAGCAGAAGCAGAGGCTAAAAGGGCAGAAGCAGAGGCTAAAAGGGCAGAAGCAGAAGCAAGGGCAGAAGCGGAGGCTCGAATACAGATCCTTCGGTCACAGATGGAAGAGGAGGTTGCGCTAGCTAAAGTAAGACTACTCGAGCAGGCATTGATCCAAGGTCTTGATCCAGCTAACTCGCCACCACTGGAAACGGATGATCCAGTCGATCGCACCAGAGACTATGTGCTAAACCGGGTACCTGTAGCGACCCCGGTTTACAGTACCGTCCAAGTCAACGACGCCAAAACCCCCAACATACTTCAAAGGGTGCCAGTACCCTCGAAGGCGCCCGAGCTAATTAACGACAGTCGCCGAGAGATACCCTCTCAAACACAGTCACCACCACAAGATGGCAACCCAGCGTTTCCTGGCCCACCTTCACAGCTCAAGCGGTATTCGTCAGATTCTTCAAGGGCTAAACCACAGCTCAACCCTGCAGCAGCATCATTCTACCCGGAAACAGCTCATCCATTCACGCCAGGCGGCCCATACACCCCAGGGGCATCACGAGTCGTCGTGGCAACAAGTGGTGAGAAGTCGGACATGTCCGAGTTTGCCAGGTTCATGGTGAGCAGAGAGCTAATCAGTACTAGTCTTGTGAATTTCGATGATCGTGCAGAGAACTACAGGGCCTGGAAAGCAACCTTCAAGACAGCCATCGCCAATCTCAACCTAACCGAAGAACAGGAACTCGACCTCCTGATCAAGTGGTTGGGCCCAGGCTCTTCAAGCCGTATCAAGAGCCTCAGAACCGTCTATGTAGGACAAGCAGAAGCAGGTCTCGCCGCCGCATGGCAAAGGCTGGAACGCACCTTTGGCAGCGCGGAAGCAATAGAGAAAGCCCTATTCAAGAGACTGCAGGATTTCTCAAAGATCAACCTTAAAGAAGTCCACAAGCTCCAAGACCTAAGTGATCTGCTCATGGAGCTGGAGCTCGCCGAAAGAGACCCTCGTCTGTCCGGGCTGTGCTATCTGGATTCAGCCCACGGAGTAAATCCAATCGTGGTGAAGCTGCCATACAGTCTGCAGGAGAAATGGGCAACGTCAGTCTCAAGGTACAAAAGAGTGAACGACGTCACCTTTCCCCCATTTATCCACTTCTGCAGATTCATTGACGAGCAGGCCCAGATGAGGAATGACCCCAGCCTCGACTTCCTAGAATCCAACACTTCGGCAGCTGCAGCAACTCCAGCATCAAAGTATGAAAGTGCTATACAAAAACGCAGAGACACTAAGAGACCTGTGAGTGTTAGAAAGACCGAACTACCATCACCTGCAACGCCCACAGACGAACAGAACACTGTCTCACCACGAGATAAGTCTTTCAATCGTGAATGTCCCATCCACAAAAAACCACACTCACTGACCAAGTGCAAGGGGTTTAGATCCAAAACCTTACAGGAGCGCAAGAAGATCCTCACTGAGCTTGGAATTTGCTTCAAATGCTGCGCATCACTTGAGCACATGGCCAAGGACTGTAAATCCACAGTCAAGTGTGGGGAGTGCCACAGCGAAAAGCACATTTCAGCCATGCATCCTACTCGGCTAGCTAGAGACACACCGGCTACAGTCGCCACCGCTCCCGCTCCAAGTTATGGCGGGGAGCCACAGAATCAGACTGACACCGCCACAACTGTTTCCTGCTCATGCTCAGAGGTATGTGGAGAGGGCCGAATGGAGAAATGTTGTGCCCGAATATGCCTCATCAAGGTTTATCCCGAGGGACGCCCAGAAAAGGCGATGAAGGTGTATGCCATCATAGACGACCAAAGCAACCGGTCCCTGGCAGGAACCAAATTCTTTGAAGCCTTCGGAATTAGTGGACCATCAGAACCCTACACCTTGAACACCTGCTCAGGCCGCATAGAGACTAACGGCAGAAGAGCCCGGGGATTCATTGCTTCTCCTATCAATGGGAAGACTGAAATACCTCTACCAACGCTCGTTGAATGTGACCAAATACCCAGCCACAGGAGTGAAATTCCTACCCCAGAAGCTGCACTTCATCAACCACACCTGAAACACCTCGCAAGCGTTATCCCACCTATAGACAACAACGCGGAGATTCTACTCCTGCTCGGCAGAGACAACCTGAGGGTACACAAGGTGCGACAACAGTGCAACGGACCTGACTATGCACCATACGCCCAGAGACTGGACTTGGGATGGGTAGTCATAGGAAATGTGTGTGTTGATCGATCAGAAATCGACTCCTTCAGGACCTACGTGCACGGAGATGGGTGCACAACCTGCCTAAGACCATTTCCTCATCACCATGAAGTGAAGGAGAAGCCCCCAGACTCAATACAGCTACCCGACGTCGCTTCTTCCCTGCGTACCGACAACTTAGGAAGATCAGTCTTTCACGCAACCTATGGTCTCCGAAGAACCGCGTCAGAGGGAGAGTCCGAGTATGGCACAGACGTAAGAGACTTTGTTGAAAAAGACTTTTACGTAGATGACGGGCTCAAATCACTACCCACCGAGGAAGCAGCCATTGATTTGCTCAAAAGGACCCAAGGTCCAGAGTTCCTGCTGAGACAGTCGGAGGAAGCTGTCCAGGAAAACTTCAGCATCCTAGATCCAGATAACGATCCAGATGTCCGAACTGAAGTCAACACCCTGGCCACCAGTGCAGAGGAAGCTTCCAACCTCGGCTGCCAACGTTTTGAACGTTTCTCCAGCTGGACAAGACTCGTCCGGACTGTCGCCAGGTTAGTGCACATCGCCAGATGCTATCGTACAGACCTAAAAAACAGAGACTGTCATCGCTGGCATGTGTGCCACAAACCCCTTTCTGCTGAGGACATCTCCCATGGTGAGTCCCTCATAATACGCCACCTCCAACAGAGCGAATTCGCCACCGAATGGAACTGTTTACACAACAAACAGCAGATTCCACTAAGAAGCCCTCTAGCCAATCTAAACCCGATTATGGACAGTTTTGGCTTACTTAGAGTCGGCGGTCGTTTAAATCAGGCTCGTTTCGGAGTCGCAGAACAAAATCCTCTCATCATTCCCAACAAACACCACGTTACAGTCTTGCTGATCCGACATCACCATGAAAGGACTGAACACCAAGGCAGACAGATCACAGAGGGCGCCGTACGGTCGGCAGGCCTTTGGATCATTGGAATGAAGAGACGTGTAGCACAAATACTCCATGATTGTGTGCATTGTCGCAAAACGAGAGGAAGGCAACTGTGCCAACAAATGGCTGATCTGCCTGCAGACAGACTTTCTATGGAACCACCTTTCACCTACGTGGGCCTAGACGTGTTCGGACCATGGATGGTATCTTCACGCAGAACTCGTAGCAGCCGAGCAGACAATAAGCGGTGGGCTGTGCTATTCACCTGCATGAGTGTTCGAGCCGTTCACATTGAGGTGTTAGAATCCATGGATACTTCCTGCCTGATCAATGCCTTAAGGAGGTTCTTTGCCATTAGAGGACCAGTAAAGCAGCTGAGGTCCGACCGTGGCAGCAACTTCGTCGGTGCATGTAGAGAGCTGAACATCGACACCAAGCCAATCCAAGACCAGCTAGCAGACAAGGGTTGCACCTGGATCTTCAATTCTCCTCACAGTTCTCACATGGGGGGCTCCTGGGAGAGGATGATAGGGATCTCACGCAACATCCTGAACTCCATGCTAAAGGACGTTAACTCCTCAAGACTCACGCACGAGACTCTAGTCACTCTTTTAGCCGAAGTCTCAGCCATCATCAATTCGAGACCCCTCGTGCCCGTGACAATGGATCCAGAGGTACCAACCATGCTGACTCCCACCATCCTTCTTACTCAAAAAATTGACAACACGGTAATTCCCAGCGGAGACTTCACTCACGCCAACACCTACCAAAGACACTGGAAACGAGTCCAATATTTGGCCGACTACTTCTGGAATCGATGGAGAAAGGAATACCTCACCGTTCTTCAAGGAAGAAGGAAGTGGCGACATCCCAAGCCAAATATCAAGGAAGGGGACCTGGTCCTTATGAAAGATCAGACCACCCAAAGAACTGACTGGCCTCTGGGACTTGTTACTAAGACACTACCTAGCCAGGACGGCAATGTACGGAAGGTGGAGCTAAGGGTCTTCAGGAAAGGTGAGACGAAGACCTTTGCAAGGCCGATCCACGAACTCATTCTGCTGTTGCCCGTAGAGAGCGCCACTACGGGATGAACGCTTCCGGACCTGAACTTTAGCCGTTTTCTTCTCATTTTGGTTTTGAATTTGAATTGTTGTATTTAACATGCCCTTCGTTTAGGTATTGTTATGGACTAATAGTGGAATCCCCAAAGTGAATTCCAGACGGGGAGTGTGCTGTTTCAATCCTGTTTTACAGTCTAATCTGTTATATTGATGCTTGTCTCTGCTGCCACCTGCTGGCCAGACCTCTCAATTCTTTCTGCCTTTCCTTGTCCAGCCTATGGGGTGTGGCTCCTGCACGTGCTGTTGTCTCTTCCTGTTTTGCCCAGTCATTAGGAGACATCTTTACTGCAGAGAGTTCCATTCTCATAGAGCTGGAGAAGCAAAGTTTTTTGACCCACAAGTAGCGACTGCAGAGACAAGCTTCATGCAAGATTTCAATGCCATGTTTTGGATCATTCATCTATGGAATAAACCAGCATTGTTTTCATCCTAACGTGTGTACGCTTATCTGAGACGCTGCTCCGGGTCCTGTCTGCCCCTCTTATTGGAAGTACAAAGGTAAGAAGGAACTCTCATCCTAGTATACAACCAGCATGCCTTTATCGCCTTTA
The DNA here is from genome assembly GCA_033576535.1 of Allobates femoralis. Lineage (NCBI taxonomy): Eukaryota > Metazoa > Chordata > Amphibia > Anura > Aromobatidae > Allobates > Allobates femoralis. Next base: position 368,932,187 of record JARQOC010000005.1, on the reverse strand, counting down.
AGTGGGAACAGAACATGTGGTTCCACGACTTGGGTAAGGCATTACATTTGCTATGATGCAGGTTTGAAACCCTGAGGAGTGTCTGTCAAACCTGGATCCCCCTGTAGGCTTGACACATCAGATTTAAGCAGACTCCCTCCTGTTCACATGGGCTGTGACATCAGAACAGGTCCTTCACACAGGATGTAGAGAGCCTTATGATCTGAAGGAGAGGTTTGTCAGAGCCTCGGATAGGTGAGGAGACCTTGGGAGGCCCGGAGATCAGGGAGCCCAATCCTGGTCTGAACCCGGCAAGACAAGAGACTGTGAACCTCCAGGAGCAGGAGGTCTCTCACCTGGGCCTAACGTCAGTAATTCCCTCCTATGATCTGATCGGGATATATGTGTATTATACCGACCATTGGGACAGACCGATATGATGTATATGTCCTGCATATGTGTGAACTATGCACTACATGCAGTTTATGAGGCACTTTAATAAACTGCGGAACTTTTACTTAACGGCCCGTTTTCGCACGAGCCGACCAACAATCCGACTTGACCTACATCGCTTGAATGTATTTCAATGATCGCTAGTGAAATGTCACACGTACAGTTATTGTTAACAACGCAGCAATAATTCCACGACAAGTGAACGATACATGTGGTCGTTTGATCGCCTTCGTCCTTCAATTTTGAATAGGCGAAGTCGTTAATGACATCGTTATCAAGGTTTCACACACACCGACGCTGCAGGTTGGATGGACGATCATCGATGTCCCCAAAATCTGGGCCTCACCACCAAGCCTGTTTTCACCTTCATGAACCAGGCCAATTTTTTTCAATTTTGTCCCAGGTCACTTTGAGGTTATAACTCTGGAATGCTTCAACAGATCCATGACTCTTAGATTGTGCTTTTGGTGAGATATTGTACTTTGTTAGTTGTAAATTTAGGATGGTATATTTAGCGTTTGTGAAAAAATCTGAAATTTAGCTATTTTAAAAATTTTTAATTTCTATGCACTTAAAGCCAGAGTTATGTCAGAAGTCTTGAGGTTTAAATGTTTATTAGCAATGTCTCCTGCTTCCAACAACATTTATTATACTTTTATTTTATTTTTTTGAGACTGCCTGTGACATTTAAGGTGCCTGTGACAGAAAATACACAAGTGAGGGGTGCAGTTTTTAGAATGGTTTCAAACTGCTTAAAGCCACATCCAACAAGTTTCTTAACCCTTCAGGTGCTTCACAAGAAATAAATGTAATGTGGAAGGAAAAAATTATAATGTTACTTTGGCCCCCAAATACTGCATTTTCACAAGGGTACGAAGAAATTGCATCTACAGTTGTGCAACTTCTGCTGAGTGTGCTGTCACTCCAAATGTAGGGGAAAACAACTGTCTAGGCGTGCGGCAAGGCTCTGAAGGGAAAGTGTGGTTATTTGACTTTTTTTTTTTTTTGTTTACATATTAATTTTCACAGCTCAATGTTTTAAAATTCTTTTAAGCACCTGGGGGTTCAAAGTGGTCACCACACATATAAACTTCTTGAGAGTGTAGTTTCCAAAATGTGGTCATTCGTGGTTTTTTTCCACTTTTTTTTTTTTTTCCAGATGTTATTTATTAAGCACATAAAAAGAAAAAACATTTCAAACCGTACAGTTTCATTTTGTTTTCTCTTTAAAACAAGAACCCCCCCCCCCTTAGTTAAGTTCTCCTCCCCCCCCTAGACAGCTAAACATATCTACTGATGACATTGAGAACAGAAACATCATTACATTTTATTGACTTCATCCCAAGCCCCCTCCACTCCTCCCCCATACAGCATCCTGTGGAGATCCATACTTCAGCCACGGAGCCCACAATTTTTCATACAAACTCAATTTCCCACGTTTACGGTAAATCCCTTTTTCCAACAGAGAGATGTACTTGGTCTGTGACACAAATTCCTGCCTCGATGGCGGCTCCCCATCAATCCAATGTCTCACGATTAACTTCAGTGCTATATACAACAGTCTACCAATGATCACTTTAGCGGTATTGTCTACCAGCAGCTCATCCACATATCCCAGCAGAAAAACCACCGGGTCCCAAGGTACAATACAATTATATGCTCCCTCTATTCTGGTGATCACCATAAGCCAGTATACTGCCAGCCGTGGACACAGCCATATCATGTGAAGCATGCCCGCTGCCTCCACCCGACATCTAACGTAGGGTATTTCGAAGTGGGCCTCAAATTGATCTTAACTAAGAACTCAGGTATTCGTTATACTCTATATATTACATACAACTGAGAGAGCCTGCCAGGTTCACGAAGTGATAGATTTGGTACCCACTCCAAAATAAAATTCCACTTCTCATCCTCTCTGACCCCTAGCTCTGATTCCCACCTACTCTTTACCCTCCGGGATGCTTGAGCAGAAAGGTCTGCAGCAGATCCCTGTTTGTCGTGGCTATCACTCCCCTTGTGGGACACCCCTCACACACATACTCTAGAACCAAATCATGTTGCACACACATCTCTCCCTGTTTAGCTTGTGCCCAAACTGCATGTGCCATTTGTGTACATTGATAAATCCCTTTACCACTCATGCCATATTCTTCCTGCAATCGACAAAAGGGTTTCAACCCCCCTGCCTATCTGTTATTTGGTAAACCATTTCAATTCCTCTGTCCCTCTATTCCACCAAACATCCCATCTTTTTAATTTCCGGTAACTTTTCATTGTTCCACAAAGGGGAGTATCTTGTCAGGCACATCACCGCTCTAAGTAGTTTCAATTTTTCCCATATATTATGTAACAAGAATACAGTTGGGGAATGCCTCCCAACCGCCCCCATCGACCCGTCCTCCATACTCACAATCAATGGACTCCTACCCGTTGTATTTTCCAGAACTTTTTGGATCGATGGGTGTGTTGCCCCCTGTGCCCACCCCCTGACATGTTGACCCTGCGCTATGTAGTGTATATACGGGTTCGGAAAAGCTAACACTCCTTCATCCTTCGGCCGCTGAAGCAATTCCAATCGTGCCTGCTTCTTTCCCCAAATCAGGCTCCGGAATGGTGAGTTAAAATGTTTAAACTGCCCTTGAGGGATCAATATAGGGGTATTATGTAAAATATAGAGCAATTTAGGCATCAAAATCATTTTTATCAAGTTTATGCGACCGACTACCGATAGGTGTAGCTTATTCCATACCCCCATTTTCCCTTTAATAATTTCCAAGACTGGATTCAAATTTAGATCTAGATAGACTGTAATCAGTATCGACACCCATATACCCAAATATTTTAATTTATCAACCAATGTGAGGCCTCCTGTGTCCACAACAGACGACACCCCGACATCCAACGAGAACGTAGATTTACTCCAATTGATACTCAGGCCAGATAAACTCCCATATTGATCAATCAGTCTCATGGCTCTGTTCAATGAAGCATCCGAGTCCTCCAAGAATAACAGGACGTCATCCGCGTAGAGCGCCACCTTTTCCTCAATCCTTCCATACGTAAAGCCCACTACTCCCCTATCCCCTTTAATTTTAGCAGCTAATGGCTCCATTGCAAGTGCAAACAATAATGGGGACAACGGATACTCTGCCTAGTGCCTCGCTGAAGAGCCATTGGACCAAACAGAGCGCCATTGACCCGAACCCTAGCTATTGGTTGGGTGTACAACAGACGAGTCCACGAGAGAAATTGCGGGCCAAAACCCAGATATTCCAGGACCCTCCACAGAAACTCCCACCTCACAGTCAAACGCCATATGGGCATCTAGCGAAGCCATAACCCTCTGGCCCACATTTTCAGCAGGTAACGGCATATTAAAATAGTCTCCGCAGATTCACCGCCGTGGATCTGCTAGGCATGAAGCCCGATTGGTCTGGGTGTATTAATGTAGTGACAATACCAGTCAACCGGTTTGCCAAAACCTTCGCCAGAATTTTGATTTCTATGGAGAGTAATGAAATAGGCCGGTATGATTTTGGAAGCCTCTGGTCCTTACCCTCGTTAGGTAGCACAACAATTTTTTCCACTGTTTAGACAAGTCAGGGGCTCATCAAATGTAACGTGTAAGCTAACTGTTTTAGCCAATTTTCTGTTCGAAATGTCAAATGGCGCTCACTCCATCCTGAGCCCTGCCGGAGGGAGGTTTTCCACCACATATTATGGGGTAGTGACGTACTCTTCATAAAATGCACAACAAATTGTATGATGCAATTTATCCTGTAAGGCTACGTTCACACATTTGCGTATTTTGTTGCACTTTTTTGCGCACACTTTTTACTGTGATTTTCGGACGTGCAAAAAAAGCAACAAAATATGCCGGGGCTTACATACACCGCGCTTTCTTCACCCCATAAAGCGCAGGTGATGTCACAGAGAGGAGGAAGAATCCTGCTTCCTCCTCCCCTGTGTGACACGTGACCGCCCGATTAGATTCCGCAGTGTATTAATATACACTGCAAAATCGAAATAAAGTCAAATGTATGAAAAATAATAAAGAATCAAATACTTACCCTCCAACGCCTTTTCTCGGTGTCCGATGCAGAGGCAGGCGATGTATCGTCCTGCCAGGACCTGGCGTGATGTCAGAGTGACGTCATGGGTGCTGATTGGCCGCTCGCGGTATGTGATACATATCACATGACCGAAATGCCCTCTGACATCACCACAGATGCTAACAGGGAAATTACAGCGGCGGCTCCTGGCTTCCGGATACCGGAACACCCGTCGGAGGGTGAGGATTTAATTCTTTATTATTTTCAATGCATTTGTCTTTATTTAACTTTGATTTTGCAGTGTATATGAATACACTGCGAAATCAAATGGGCGGTCACAGGTGTCTGAGGGGAGGAGGAAGCAGGATTCTTCCTCCCCTCTGTGACATCAGATGCAGCAGCGCCACCCCTATGGGAGAAGACGCAGGTGCTGCTGCGTAAAGAATTGACTTGTCAATTCTTTACGCAGCTGCGGTTTCTCCCATAAAAGCGTGGTATATTATTATGCACTGTCTGAACGGCAAAGTGAATTTCCCATTCACTTTGCCGGCAGACAAAAAGCACATTGCGTATTTTTGCGCACACTTTTCAAAATACGCAATGTGTGAACGCAGCCTAACACTTATAAAAATGTTATACCGTATATACTCGTGTATAAGCCGACCCGTGTATAAGCCGACCCCCCTACTTTTGCCCCCAAAACCTGGGAAAACCTATTGACTCGTGTATAAGCCGAGGGTGGACCCCAGCACAGGTATACAGCCCCCAGCAGTGTGGTATACAGCAGCCTCCCAGTGGTATATACAGACCCCAGTAGGTAATACAGCAGCCCCAGTGGTAATACAGCAGCCCCAGTGGTAATACAGCAGCCCCAGGGGCTATACAGCAGCCCCAGGGGCTATACAGCAGCCCCAGGGGCAATACAGCAGCCCCAGGGGTAATACAGCAGCCCCAGTGGTAAGAACTCGCACCCCAGTGAGTATACACAGCATGCCCCAGGGTATACACAGCACCCCAGTGGTAATACAGCAGCCCCAGTGGTAATACAGCAGCCCCAGTGGTAATACAGCAGCCCAAGGGTAATACAGCAGCCCCAGGGGTAATACAGCAGCCCCAGGGGTAATACAGCAGCCCCAGGGGTAATACAGCAGCCCCAGGTGCTATACAGCAGCCCCAGGTGCTATACAGCAGCCCCAGGGGGTATACAGCAGCCCCAGCGGTAATACAGCAGCCCCAGGGGGGTACCCAGCAGCCCCCTGGGGGTACCCAGCAGCCCCCTGGGGGTACCCAGCAGCCCCAAATGCTGGCACTCACCCCCCCTTGCAAGGGCCCCCCCCCGGGCGCTTCTCTTACCATCCCGGTCTTATCTGATCCCGTGCGCTCCTCGCAGCTCCCGTCCTGCTACATCCGGGATCCCCGGCCGTCGCACGATGACGTCATCGCGCGACGGCCGGAGATCCCGGATGTAGCAGGACGGAGCACCGAGGACGCAGCACCGAAGAGCTGCGCGGATCAGAAGACCGGGATGGTAATATAAGCGCCCGGGGGGGGGGGGCCTTTGCAAGGGGGGGTGAGTGCCAGCATTTGGGGGCATATGCACTGCTTCCCCCTGCCGCTGATTGACAGGGGGAAGCAGTGCATATATAATGAGTGGCAAATTTTGGGCTGAAAAACTCGGCTTATACACGAGTATATACGGTATTTAAGGCTAAAGTAGAAAAAAAAAAAAAGTGCTTTGCAAATTTTGTTGGAAAAATGAGAAATTGGTCTTTGAACCCTTCTATGGGTACCGTTACACGTCGCAACATTGCATGCAATTTCACTTGCAATTTTCTGGTTGCAGTGAAATCATGGACACATTGTTACATTTGTACACAGCAACAAAATAGAACAATGTGTCCATGATTTCACTACAACCTAAGTAAGTTGCAAGTGAAATTGCATGCAATGTTGCGACTTGTAATGGTACCTTAACTTCCTAGGAAAAAAAGTTGTTTCCAAAATTGTGCTGATGTAAAGTAGAAATGTGGGAAATGTTATGTATTTACTATTTTGTGTGACATTACTCTCTGGTTTAACCCCATAGTGACGAAGAAATTAGTCATTTTTCATTTTCGTTTTTTCGCTCCTCGGCTTCCAAGAGCCATAACTTTTTTATTTTTCTGTCGACACAGACATATGATGGCTTGTTTTTTGCGGGACGAGTTGTACTTTCAGATGCAATAATTTGTTTTACCATATAATGTACAGGGAAATTGCAAAAAAAGTGCAATTACACGTTTGTTTTTTGGGTTTTGTAGTCTGCCGTGTTCACTATATGGTAAAAACGACGTGACCGTGTGATGCCTCGGGTCAGTACGAGTTTGTAGATACCAAACATGTATACCATTACTGGTATCTAGGTGGTGGAAAAAAATTCAAAAGCATGAAAAAAAAAAAACATTGCACTTTTTGCGCCATGTTCTGCGACCCGTAGCGTCCTCATTTTTCAGTATCTGGGGCTGGGTGATGGCTTATTTTTTGCGTCTCGAGCTGACGTTTTTAATGATACCACATTAGGGTAGATGCGCTGTTTTGATGGCCCGTTATTGCATTTTTTAGCATTATTTTTGGCGTTTGAACCATTTTTTGCGCTACGCAGTTTATGGCTCTCATTATTTGATTTTTTATATTGATAGATCGGGCAATTCTGAACGCGGCGATACCAAATATGTGTATTTTATTTTATTTTTTTTAATACTTTTATTGTGGATGGGAGAAAAGCGGGGTGATTTGAACTTTTGTGTTTTTTTTTTCTTTTTCAACTATGTTAAAACTTTATTTGCTTATTGATTCTTTACTTTTACACAGCCCCTGTGAGAGGCATGCAGCTGCACAGTCCGATCGCTTCTGACACATACAGACGAGCTGCAACTCATCTGCATCTGTCAGAATCGCGGACCTGTTGTGGTTGGCAGCCGCTGCCAACCACAACCCGGAAGTGCTCCATGACAGGCTTCGGGGTCAAGCCAGGACCCCGGCCTGTCACGTCAGCACGGGAGGTCCCGCGATACTATCGCGAGATCTCCCCTGGAGCCGGGTAAGCGCGCGCTGCACGCTCCTGCTCCCTTAGATCCCGCTCTCAGAGATTGATGGGATCTAAGGGGTTAAACAGTGCCGATCGGCGGCGGGACCGATCGGAGCTGTTACTCCCACATCTCACCTGCTGAGAACAGTTGAGATGTCGGAGCATCAAACTCTCCCTAGTGGCAGCCAACTTATATATAAGGCAGGCCGTCACTAAGGGGTTAAGGGAACAAAAATTAAAAGTTTAAAAATATGCTACATTTTTACTTTTTTTTTATTTACCATCTTTTTCAGTTAGCCATTAAAAGGTATTAACCACTGAGGACTCTCAGATTCTAATATTTTTCTAAATGTTTTTACAAAATTTCTGTCAAACACAAAAAATATTGTCCTAAATGTACCACTAACATGAAGTCCAATAAGTCACAAAAAAAAATGCATGAAAAAAACAGTCACAGAATTACTAGGATCCGTTAAAGCGTTTCAGAGTTATAACCTCAAAGTAACACTGGTCAGAATCGGAAAACTGGTCTCGTCGTGAGGGTTAAAACAGTCAAAAGTCTGTGTTAAATATCCTTTTTTTGGTTTAAAGGGATCCTGTCACCTCCAAAACGCCATCTAAGCTACCACAACATGTCCCTGCAGCATCCTATCACTAATCTCACACTCCTTCTGTCTCCTAAAAGCATCCTGTCAAAGTAGATAAAAACTTTTAATACTTAAAGGGAACCAACCACCTCAGATCACCCTAATACACAGTTAATACGTGTCCCTGCACCCTAAGGATACGTTTCCAGCACTGTTTTTGTGTAAAATCTTGCATTAGTATAACCGATATAAAGAATTTATAAAGTTACTAGCCTGAAGACTTCTGGGCGTATCCCTCCTTCTGTTATACTTCAGGGCTGTGCATTGCATGGCTGCGCTCCCCCTCCCTCCGTGCCTGCTGCCCTGCCCTGATGGGCGTGATTGTTATCTCCTTTGCACAGAGGGAGGGGGAGCGCAGCCATGCAATGCACAGCCCTGAAGTATAACAGAAGGAGGGATACGCCCAGAAGTCTTCAGGCTAGTAACTTTATAAAGTCTTTATATCGGTTATACTAATGCAAGATTTTGCACAAAAACAGTGCTGGAAACGTATCCTTAGGGTGCAGGGACACTTATTAACTGTGTATTAGGGTGATCTGAGGTGGTTGGTTCCCTTTAATCATTAGGCATTATAATTAGCAGGAGCTATATTCTTTAGCCCTTATGGCGGGCTGTTTTGCAGGCTCCAGGATCCATCCTCTCTGTCTGTGTGCTCTGCTTGTGCAGGCTTTGCCCTCCCCCTCTCTGTCACTCACAGAATGCAAATGATTAGTCCTGCCTTCAGCTCCACATCACAGCAGAAGCTGCACAGAGAGGGCGTGGTCATTCAGGCTGCAAAACACGCCCTAAGGGCTAAAGAATATAGCCCTGCTAATTATAATCCCTAATGAGTAAGTATTAAAATGTTTTTATGCACTTTCACAGGATGCTTTTAGGAGACAAAAGGAGTGTGAGATTAGTGATGGGATGCTGCAGGGACATGATTTTAGGTGGCTTTTTGGAGGTGACAGGATTCCTTTAATTTCTGTGACGCACCTGAAAAGTCAAAATGGAAATAAAATTTTCCCCCAAATTACCCAAGTTTTGAATTGATCTAGGGGTGTATTTTACCGGTATTTTTATATATTAGGTGGCATATGTACAGTATGCAGAGTACATCAGAAATAAATGTAGTAATCCATAAATATTTGGTATATTTTTCAACAGTCGTATGCACAGGCCAAATGTTTTGGGGCAGGTGTCACATTTCCAAGTGGAGTCCTTGCTTCTCCCCCTTTTGCAACACAGTGCACCTCTAGTGTCAATTTCCTCCTTCTTCCCCTTTGAGTGACCTCACCAGTGAAAAGTTGCCCTGGTACAATATAGGCACTTTCAGTTCTACAGATACTAGTGCCCTCCCCTTCCTGACTCACAAATATTAGAGTCTTGATTACTACCTCCTGAAACTGAAGAAAAGTGCCAAATTGGCCAACATCTTGTGGTAGCATATAAGCATTATACAGTGCCATCTGTACAATCTTTTTGTACCACACTCTTGGTTTCCACATAGTGCTACGATGCTGGAGGGTTTGATGAGAGAGATGGACTTTCTCATGTTATTATTGTACACTGCCTGGCTGGAGGACCTGTGTAGTGGCTCTACTGCTGTATGAGGTACCACTTCCTTGAATTGAGGACAAAATATGGACATTCCTCTTGTCCTAATGCTTGACCACTAGCAAGTCCTGTACTTTAGACCCTGTGATTACACCTTTTGAATAGTTGCCCAATTAGTGGACAGTGGAGGCCTCTTATTTTTGTGCATAGTACCTATGCTGCCGCAGAACTGACAGAGACTTGAAGAGTGAGAAGCCGGAGTGAAGAACTTATCCATGTAGAGGTGGTATCACAGATCCAACATGTGGTGCACAAATTCCCACTCATACTTCCCACTCATTCTCAGAGGGGGGTAATCGGGGTGTTCAATTGGTGTCTCTCATTTAGTAAATCCTAAATCTGTGCATGTACCTGAGGTACTATTACACAATTGATAAATTTTGATTCCATACCTTGCACTTTTTAATGGGCAGATATTGCTTTTAAAGTCTTACCTTGTAGTGGATTAGGGACTAGTCCTGGCAGATATTCCTTTGGGGATGCATACCTCACATCTCAGCAATTTGCTAAAGTGATCAATGACCAGCTTAACTGTGACTAGTTAATCAAAGTTTGGGTTATTTCCTGGATGGCACTTCATTTAATTATGATGTCAAGCTTCAGCATGACCTCGGTGTCTACGTTCTAGCCATGCGAAAAATTGAAGGGTTCTATAAGATCTCAGCGTTTCAGTATTACTGGAGTTATGGATTAGTCATTATATCCAAATTAAGCATAAGTCCCCAAAACTTAATTATTCAATAACCTGACCCCTGTAGATGCGATAGAAATTATGAAATGTGGTTTTGGATAAGATATTGTTGGGCATATACATTTTGTCTGGGCCGTCATGTGGTTTATGAAATCCTCGGAGAAAGGCTTTGAAATAGTTAAGTTCTAGGGTCAAGCAGAAAGAAGAAATCCAGCACCTTATCTTAAAGGGAACCTGTCACCCCAAATAAGCTTTCTAACCTATTAATACCTGTCTCTGCAGCCTTACAATACATTCTAACACATCCCTGACTCCCCTTTTTTTTACTAACTACAAGTACAATAATGTAGTTAGGAAACTTACAAAATTCTTGTCACAGGGGCGTTCCTCCAAGGCATTTAGACTGGTAGGCGGGTCCCCTTGTGCTGCGCTACCCCTGCCTCGCCACTGTAATACGCCATATTATCGCCGGGACGCGTCACTTCCGGTCGCAGGGCTTACAGGCAGACTTCACGCTTGTGCACATTGCATGCTGAAGTCTGCCTGTGTGCGACCGGAAGTGACGCGCGATCCCGGCCTCACATGACCTCGTCGCAGCGGTGACGTTGCAGACGCGATATTGAAATCGTGCCCGCGCTCTGTATTTGTATAATGACGCCCATTAGGGCGTATTACAGCGGCGAGTTAGGGGTAGCGCAGCACAAGGGGTCCCGCCTACCAGTCTAAATGCCTTGGAGGAACGCCCCTGTGACAAGAATTTTGTAAGTTTCCTAACTACATTATTGTACTTGTAGATTAGTGAAAAAAAGTGAGCCAGGGATGTGTTAGAATGTATTGTAAGGCTGCAGGGACAGGTATTAATAGGTTAGAAAGCTTATTTAGGGTGACGGGTTCCCTTTAATAAAATTGATTTTCTTTTTATTTAATGCTCACACACATTAAAAATATATCCATCCTAGGCCATATGGCCCTGCTTGACGTGTTTTGTATGACTTCTTATTCGAAGGCTAACTGATGTGAACTACACATTCTTTTAAACACATAAAAAAAGCATGTGATTAATCAGTTAAATTAGAAACTCCCCCATTTAGGAGACATGCATGACGACAGTCTCTTGCAGCATTTAAGGGGGTCAATTTATTGGGCCGATGTGTTTCCAATGGTTTTTTTTTTTTTTTTCTTTTTTTACAAAGTGCCTTAACCTGATGAAGCAGTGTGCGAAACGTACATCAAGGTGCTGGGCAGTGCGGTCACTATGCAGACAAGCCACATGTGGTAATGGGTATGGGAGATGTCTGAGGTGTATTGAATCCTTGACAGCCTATGTTCTCAAATGAGCACATGAGGGGAATATAAGATGACTATAGTGATCATACCTAATCTAATAGTCTATCGTGTACCCATGTTATACTGTTGGTCTTTGCTGCATGTATGGTACTTACCATGTATTGTGATCGATACCAGTGTTTCCCAAGCTCCAATCTTCATGGCCCCAAACAGGACATGTTTTCATGATTTCCTTAGGATTGGACAGGTAATGGAATCATTATCAAGGCATCACCTGTGCAATACTAAGGAAATCCTGAAAATATAACCTGTTGGGGGTCGTGAGGACTGGAGTTTGGGAAACACTATTCTATACTGTAACTGCACTGCTCTAGTGAGTGTTTTTATGGGGATAAAAATGCTTTACAAAGGATCCTTAAAAAATGATTTCTGCGTGGTTTGATTTTGTTATAATAAAAATTTGATATTCTTATATACCGTATATACTCGTGTATAAACCGACCCCCCCTACTTTTGCCCCCAAAACCTGGGAAAACCTATTGACTCGTGTATAAGCCGAGTCCGAATACAGTATACAGGACTCGGATTCGTAAACTCGCTCAGACTCGCTACTGACAGCGGGTATCCGAGTCCCTAATACAGTGACTCGCGTATAAGCCGAGGGGGGGACTTTTCAGCCCGATTTTTGGGCTGCAAAACTCGGCTTATACGCGAGTTATATACGGTATATATCCTGGTGTGGATTTCTTTGAAAATGTCATATATCTTTGTGTCTGGCCATAATGACCATCATTACTTTTGGAAGTAAAAGGGTGAAGCTTGCAAGCCTTATGGTGGGTTTACATGCTAGGATATCGTAAACTATATCATTGGAACGATCATGTGACCGTGATCGTTCCGACATAGTTTGTCACATACAAGGATATCGTTAACAATATCCTATGCGGCAGCGCAACTGTTGAATAGGAGAGGAAGGCGTGAACGATGTAATAAAGCGGCAGGAATAGGAGGTTTTTGAACGATATCATTCATAAAGCTGTCACACTTAACGATGCTGCTTCCTGAAGCAGTGGTAATTGGACGACGAACGATAGATTTGAGGTCAGGATCTCATATCTAGGATGAACGATCCAACAATCTTTTCATCCTATATCGTTCGTGTACACGCAACGACGCCAGAACTATATCTTTTCAACAATCACAAATCTGTGACTTTTCAAGGATATCGTTCAGGATATCCTAGCGTGTAAACCCACCATTAGGCTGGTTTCACACTGCAGTTTTTTCCCTGATCAGGTTTGTGCGCCAAAACCAGGAGTGTCTCCAAAACTCAGAACAGGTGTCAATCTTTCAATTATACTTTTTCTCTGCAAGTTCCTCTCCTGGTTCCTCTCTGGGGTTTGGCACACAAACCTGATGGAACCTGATCAGTGAAAAAACTGCAGTGTGACACCAGCCTAAGGGCCGCTTCACACTGCGGCGTGATCCAGTCCGGTTCTGTCCGGGAGGACCCAGACAGCCACGGACCGGATCAGCACACAGGACTGGGGGGCTAATATGCCCAGCAGTCCGGTGTGCAGCCGCACGCAGCTGCAGCCGCTGACAGGTCAGGACCGCGGCTCCTGCGGTCCTCACCTATCAGCAGTGGGAGCTGCGTGCGGCTGCACACCGGACCGCTGGGCATATTAACCCCCCAGTCCTGTGTGCTGATCCGGTCCGTGGCTGTCTGGGTCCTCCCGGACAGAACTGCACCGGATCACGCGGCAGTGTGAGGCCGGCCTACGAAAACCATTCCAACTGTGAAACAGAAGTGGAAGCATCATGCTGTGGGGTGGTTTTCCTGCAAGAGGGACTGATGCACTTAACAAAATAGATGGTATCATGATGAAAGAAGTAGCAGTACTGAAGCAACATATCAAGACATCAGCCAAGAAGTTAAAGCTCGGGTGGAAAGGAGTCTTCCAAATGGACAATGACCCAAAGCATGCTGCCAAACTGGTTGCAAAGTGTCTTAAGGATAACAAAGTCAATGTTTTAGAGTGGCTGTCACAAATCTATGATCACAGTCCTATTGAAAATTTATTGGAAAAGCTGAAAAGGCAGGTGTGAGCAAGGCAACCTACAACCATGGTTGAGTTACGCCAGTTCTATCAGGAGGAAGGAGCCCAAATTGCAACTATTGTGAGAAACTCGTGAATGGATAACCAAAACATATGACCCAAGTCATACAGTTTAAGGGCACTGGTACCAAATAATAATGAAATGTATGTAAACTTGTGACTTTGCAGAAAGTCAAATTAAAAACATTAAAACAATTGATTAAGCCTTACAACATTCTCTATCTCATTATTCTGGCATTTGGCAAATATAAATAATTATGGTAATCCGAACTGACCTAAATTGGAAAGGTTTATTTAAATTTCAAGTCAGATAGGGAGAAAACATGCATTTTTTTTTTTTAGATAGTGTAAGTAAACTGGTTTCAACTGTATGTATAAAATATGTTGAATATTGTGAAATATGTTAAAACAATATGTACATGAACGAAAGCTGCATGTGTAAACATGTACTTCCACCGTGCTGAGGATAACACATGAACATTTAATGAACTGTATAATAACTCTGATTACAGACCGTATTTTTTGCATTATAAGACGCACCTTTGTTCCCCCAAATTGTCAGGGTTGTGTCTTATAATGCAAAACTACTAGGTTGAGCTGGGGGGGGGGGGGGGAGGGGGGTGGTGGAAAGCTGTGGAGTGGTGTCCAGGGGCTGTCAGGAGGCTGCAGCTGCGGACCATGGTCACGCAGGGCCGCTCATTATGCTCCTGTAATATTCACTGTATCCCGCTGTCAATATGCAGGAGCAGCGCATATCACAGGAGTGTATGAAGCTGGTCGGCAGCTGCTGGCTGTGATCCTGTGTGCATAGTCGGTGCTTTCCACGCTTTCATTGCGTGGAAAGCACTGACTGTCCAAACCATGCTATACTCTCCTCACTCCGTGCAGGCATCCATCCCTGCTGTCAGTGCTCTGCGTCCTCCAGTCATGCGAGCGTCACTGCAGAGTGCCGTCATCACAAAATGCCGCTTACATGACCGGGGGACGCAGAGCACAGACAGTGGGAATTGATGGCTGTAGGTAGCAAGGTAAATATGGCATGGGTTGTTATTTTTTAAAGTGTGCACCACTGGGGTGAATAGTGTGGCAGCATTGGGGGGGGGGGGGGGGGGGAAGGGACAGTGTGGCAGCATGGTGAACATGTATACCATATATATATACAGCAGCAGCCCCAGAGGTATATACAGCAGCAGCCCCAGAGGTATATACAGCAGCAGCCCCAGAGGTATATACAGCAGCAGCCCCAGAGGTATACAGGCCGCCCGCCCGCCACCATCAGTATACAGGCGCCCCCCCATCTTCTTCCGTCTTCCTCCTCTGGCGCAGACAATGACGTCATTGCCTACGCCCATCGGAGGAAGCCGGAAGAAGACGGATGAAGCCGGAGGAGCGCGATGTAGGCTGCAGGGACGGCCACAGGTGTAAGTATAATGATCTTACTTTACAGGTTTGGGCTGCAAGGGGGAACCCTGGATACTGATGGGGGGGGCGCCTGTATACTGATGGTGGCGGGCGGGCAGCCTGTGTACTCGGCGTATATACTCACGTATAAGCCGAGGGGGTTCTTTTCAGCCCAATTTTTGGGCTGAAAAACTCGGCTTATACGCTAGTATATACGGTATATGTGTGTATATATATATCTCAAAATTGAGGTGTGCCGGGCACTTGTGAATCCACGGGAAGATCGCGTCACATATGTGACCAATTCTAGTACAGTCGCCCAGAAGGCGGTGCGCGCCCATTAAAGTTCATAATCCATGATCTCATTCAAGAACAAATATAGCGGCACTCGCCAAGGCTGAATCTTCATTTTCTTAATGTTTCCCAGAAATCAATTCATGGATACATCGGTGGGGGTGGGGGATGTGAGGAGACGGCGGACGACGGCCTGCAGTTTCACGGTATGTTACCGCTTCCATGGGTCCTTGTAGGCGTCTGACGTCACTTCCGGGTTTAAATAAACCGGATCTCAACGTAGTCATTGCCCAAATAAAACTTTGTGAACAACCATAAAACAATAATAAAATTATAAATCAAAATACAGAAATACTTAGTGCAACACCAAACTGTTCTTAAACATGCTGTATCATTTCATTTTCAAGATGTTATTCTTGCGGACATTATTTAATCCATTAAATACTAAGAAAGAGCGTATTGCGTCATCCTATCAGCTACCGTAATAACCTCTACAAAAGTGCACATTACCTTAAACTCTCTACTATAGCTACATTATACTGCTAAATCTAGAAAAGACGGTAATGAAACCAAACTACCACTAGTATCAACCTTTTTTAGAACTTCCTTTTTATCTATTACATTAAATCTTAATATAGTCAGTGTTATAACACTGTCACTTATACTTTAAATATTATCCGGATTCTCCACTTATCCTCAGACTATCTAACCTTATAGAAAAGCTGCCAAATCGTTGTTCTCATTCAACCCCAAAGGCCCACATGCTCTTGTTTCTATTATCCATCTATTCTCTCTTTGTAGGAGTAATTTGTGTATCGCCCCCTCTGTATGACTGGACAATATGCTCAAGTCCCATAAAAGTAAGCACCTCTGCGTTGCCATTATGGCAATCATTGACGTGCTTAATCAGTCTGGGGCTTCCAGACTGAGTGTCCCCTATCCTGGTACATGACCACCCCCCACCCCTTTATGCTGTTATATATGTCCCCCATGCTGCCACACTGTCTCCCCCCCATGCTTCCATATATGTATAGTGGACATGGAAAGTATCGTATTTAGACCCCTTTAACGGATCACTTTAGCGATATTGTTCACAATATTGAAGCGTGTAACGTGGCCTTTAGTCACATGCTGTCCATTTTCTTGTGATCCTCCTTGAGATGGTTCTACTCCTTCATTGGAGTCCAGCTGTGTTTAATTAAACTGATAGGACTTGATTTGGAAAGGCACACACCTGTCTATATAATACCTTCTCTTCCTCGACTTAGTTGTCCGGCCAAACTGAGCAATCATGGGAGAAGAGCCTTGGTGAGAGAGGTAAAGAAGAACTCCAAGATCAATGTGGCTGAGCTCCAGTGATGAAGTAGGGAGATGGGAGAAAATTCCTCAAAGTCAACTATCACTGCAGCCCTCCATCAGTATGGCCTGGCAGAGTGGCCCGGCGGAAGCATCTCCTCTGGCAAGATTTATGAAAACCGGCATAGAGTTTGCGACTCCCAAACTGAGAAATAAGATTCTATGGTCTGATGAGATGAGGGATGGAATGTTTTGGTGATAATTCTAAGTGGTGTGTGTGGGAGAAAACCAGGCACTTCTCTACTCATCCTAGCCCAATACAAAATTCCCAACAGTGAAACATGGTGGCGGCGCATTACGCTATGTGGGTGTTTTTCAGCTGCAGGGACAGACAAACTTGGTTTACAATTAAGGAAACATGAATGTGGCCAAAATATAGAGATATACCTGGATGTAAAACCTATTCCAGAGAGCTCTGGACCTCCAGTGACTTGGCTGAAGGTTCACCTTCCAACCAAAACAAATGATTGGGGATGAGCGTGTCTCGGATCAACTATCGTGACCTTTCTGTAATTTGAGCGGTAATCAAATTGTTAAAATCTGCAAGTTAATTTGTCATTAGCTGATCTTTTAATTCCATTGCTAAACAAATGTCCTTATTAACAAATCAAGGTTCTTCCATTGCAGTATTAGTTACCTCATCGGTGTAAAAATCACGTTTAACCATTAATGTCTAGGAAACTTGTTTATATTTTCTAAGGGTGACTTGTTTTGCACCATAAAACTTAGTACAAGGTTCAAAACCTTCTGCAATAATTCAATTTGTGCCGCAGAAATAATAGTCGCTGAATAATTCATCACTGTGAAGCCCTCAATCATCTTGTGCAGATAAGTCTACTTCTTTGCTGTTTTTGGGCACTGATTTGTGCTCCGTGTTTTCTTCCTCCTCTCCATCTCCCCTGGTTTTTTAGAGGGGTGCATGTCCTCTCTCTGGATGAAGGGCCCTGTGTTCTATCATAAATGGAAGACTCTAAGGAACCTCCTGTTGAATCCTCAATAGAGGAAAATCTGACCTTGCGTTCCTGTCCAGATCCTTGGTTTTTTCTTTCAAATGGATCTCTGTCTCCTTTGACTGTTTCTCCTCCACAGACCGTATTGCTTTCATAACCTTTACAATCCCTGGCAAATTTTTTTTTTTTTTTTTTTTTTTTTTTATGCGGGTAATCACATCCTGCATATCACTTATATAGTGAATGTGTTTACTATTCACAGTTGTGAAATCTGGATGTGTTTTGTATGACTTTAGGGATTCATGTGATTCCTCAAGGGTTTGTTCCAAATCTGAGTGTTTTTTTCACCTTCTCTTCTAGGATGCCTACATTATCAAATTGCAATCTTTGGGTATGTGCCCACAGGACGTTTTTCCTGCTGTTTCTGCCTGCAGTTTACCATTGGTTTTATGGTAATGTATGGCAATTTGTTCCTGCGGTTGGGATTCCCAACAAAACCAATGTGTTTTACAGAAACGCTGTGCCCACACATTGGTTTTGCATGTGTCAAGAACTGTCCAATACCTGTGGTCTTGGTGTGGATAGAGAGAATTGACATGTTCTATTTTTCCTGCGTTTTTGCTGCAGTCAATGGCAAAACCGCTGGAAAAACGCAGCAAAAACACAATAAAAACGCAGGACCTGAATGCAGCAAATCTCCTGGCAAGGACTCTAAGATCCTTGAAAGCAGTTCAGGTTTTGCTGCGTTAAGGACTGCTTAAAAAAACGTCCTGTGGGCACATACCCACTCCAAGGACATCTACATGATGGTTCATTCACACTAGAGGAGGTGGATGAGCAGGAACATTAGAAGAATGAGGTGCCACCAACACCTCACTGATGTGGGAGGCAAGAAAGGTGTGTGCCTCCTTGGCTGAGTATAGCCTGTAGAAAGAGTGGGGCACTTTATTATATTTATCACTGAATATTGCATGTCTGTACATTGCTGATAATGTACAGTTGTCATTTGTCAGGAAGAGGGTTATATTGGGTTTTAAATATTGAAAAATGTAATTAGACTGCCTCCTTAGCATAAGGTATGCAGCTTTTGATTTATTTTCTTCCTCACACTTGTGTTTTGGAGGCATAACTTTTGAAATATTCAGCATTGCATAAAAATAATATATAGAGCTTCCAGCTCACTGTAGAACTTCTCCTGTGCAGTCTGGAGCACTGATATCTACATTGCCGCAGTGCAATCAAATGGACAAGAAAGGATAAAGCCAGCCCAACAGGCATGCATTAATCATGTCAGTTTAAACAGAGGACACAATAAAAATCTCTTGGTATTGTCAGTAACCTGTTTCAGGTGCCGTATCCACCCCTATGACTGGTTTACACTACCATTTTTTTTAAATCCAGACGAGTCTGGCTGAAACTGTCAGTGGAAACGCAGGCTCATGCGATGGCATGCGGCTCCAGCCGTTTCTGGCTGAGAATGATTTTTAACAGAAACTAAAGTAGTTTGTAGGTTTTTTTTTTTTTTTTTTTTTTTTTTATATCGAGAACAGTCGGATCTGAAGCAATGTCGGCCTGAAATAAAATACTGCTCTATGGAACCTGGATCGGGTATTTTGACTTAGCATGCCCAGAGGCCAGATTCGTATGACACACGCACTGGGGGCGTTTTCACTGAATCTGTCAAAAAAAACAAACAAAAAAAAACGTACACAACCTGATGCAACTGGATGCTACTGCATTGGTATTTTAATGGATATATCATCTGGATCAGTAATAATACAGATGCGGTAGCATCCAGTTGCATCCTGTTTATACACCTGCAGGGGGGATGCAGTTTTCTCCGTATTCTCGCTGGATTCAGAAACTGGTAGTGTGAAGCCAGCTTAAGTCATGATTAAGGATACTGCGTCACCTGAAACATGTAGATGTTGTCACCAGCAACATCATGAGATTTTTATTATATACGCTCTTTATTTTTGACTTATTAAGCACTTTACCCTAGAGCATGGTTTGTACCTTAAAGGGGTTGTCTGGCTTTTCACAAAATCTGAGTGTATATCCAGGCTGCAGAATGCTGACAATATGTAATTTACCTTCTGTCAGCATTTTGAAGTGTTTCCTAGATATCACTGTTTAGCGTCTGAACAGAATGACCAGGGGGGGTGTTCTGGCATGGAAATGAGAACTGGTCATTTCCACCTACTTTACCCCAAGCCTGCCCTCCATAGCGACAGGCCCTCCCCGTCCACATGAATGAGCCCTTCCCACACAGTAACAAAGCCTCCCCCTATAGCAATAGCCACCCCCAGTGCCAAGCAGAACCGCCTGGTATATAGCTGCCCCTCCCCAGCCAGGCATCAGGAGACATCCATGTAACTTAAACTCTGCAGTGAGGAGGAGGGAATGTCCTCCTGTAGTGACAGCTGCTCATTGATTACAAACATTATAAAGCGATAGGATATTGGGGTTCCGCACCTTCCTTCCATCCACCTGCACCTGCCTTCCATCCATCCACCCGCACCTGCCTTCCATCCATCCACCCGCACCTGCCTTCCATCCATCCACCCGCACCTGCCTTCCATCCATTCACCCGCACCTGCCTTCCATCCATTCACCCGCACCTGCCTTCCATCCATCCACCCGCACCTGCCTTCCTTCCATCCACCCGCACCTGCCTTCCTTCCATCCACCCACCCGCACCTGCCTTCCTTCCATCCACCCACCCGCACCTGCCTTCCTTCCATCCACCCACCCGCACCTGCCTTCCTTCCATCCACCCACCCGCACCTGCCTTCCTTCCATCCACCCACCCGCACCTGCCTTCCTTCCATCCATCCACCCACCCGCACCTACCTTCCTTCCATCCACCCACCCGCACCTGCCTTCCTTCCATCCACCCGCACCTGCCTTCCTTCCATCCACCACCCGCACCTGCCTTCCTTCCATCCACCACCCGCACCTGCCTTCCTTCCATCCACCCGCACCTGCCTTCCTTCCATCCACCCACCGCACCTGCCTTCCTTCCATCACCACCCGCACCTGCCTTCCTTCCATCCACCACCCGCACCTGCCTTCCTTCCATCCACCCACCCGCACCTGCCTTCCTTCCATCCACCCACCCGCACCTGCCTTCCTTCCATCCACCCACCCGCACCTGCCTTCCTTCCATCCACCCACCCGCACCTGCCTTCCTTCCATCCACCCACCCGCACCTGCCTTCCTTCCATCCACCCACCCGCACCTGCCATCCTTCCATCCACCCACCCGCACCTGCCTTCCATCCACCCCCCGCACCTGCCTTCCTTCCATCCACCCGCACCTGCCTTCCTTCCATCCACCCGCACCTGCCTTCCTTCCATCCACCCGCACCTGCCTTCCTTCCATCCACCCGCACCTGCCTTCCTTCCATCCACCCGCACCTGCCTTCCTTCCATCCACCCGCACCTGCCTTCCTTCCATCCACCCGCACCTGCCTTCCACATCTATATCCTATCACTATATAATGTTTGTAGCAGTAATACATAACTGGTGTACACGGAGGATTCACCTCTGCCAGTGCTGGGAAAGAGAAGCTGCAATTTACTTATTTTCCCTTCACCTCCGGGCAATTTTCTGTTTTTCGTTTTCCTTCCTCTTCTTCCATAACTTTTCTATTTTTCTGTCAGTATAGACATATGAGGCTTGTTGTTTTTTGCAGGACGAGCTTTTTGTGAATGATGTCATTTATTTTACCATATAGTGTATAGGAAAATGGGAAAAATTTCAAGTGCAGTGAAATTGCAAAAAAAAAAAAGTGCAATTACACGTTTTTGTTTTTGTTTTTTTATTCACCATGTTCACTATATGGTAAAACTGACATGTCGGTATGATGCCTCAGGTCAGTACTATATGGTAACACTGAGGTGTCGGTATGAGGCCTCAGGCCAGTACTATGTGGTAACACTGACATGCCGTTATGATGTCTGGGGTCAGTACTATATGGTAACAGTGAGGTGTCGGTATAATGTCTATATGGTAACAGTGAGGTGTCGGTATGAGGCTTCGGGTCAATGCTGTTATGGTAACACTGATGTGTCGGTAGGATGTTTCAGGTCGGTACTATATGTTAATTTATTACACAGTCTGCAAATCCCAGAAGAGAGCCCTTTTTTTATTGAAATAACCCCACAAAAAATGATGTGGTGCTTCACTGTATCTTTCCTTTTTTTTTTGCCAGGTACAACTAGGCAGCTGGGGGTGGGTGACAGCCCGTACCTGCCTGCTGTACTTGTGCTGATGTTAAAAAAAACAGTGATGCCCCATGTCTCATTACAACATCAAGAAACCTTTTTTTTTTCTAGCTTTATTCACCATCTCAACCGTGAACAATTGGTAAGAAAAAACTCAGCAAAATCTGCCTGAAAAAAAAGGGGCAAAAATGCACCAAGAGACAACAAACTTATGTGTGGGTCTTTGAAATGTAGTGCATATTTTGGGCAACAAAAATCTGCAACACACATTGTAAATCAGCACATAGCATAGGGGGCTAGTAAATAAAGTAAAATTGAAAATCATAAAAAAGTTCTTATAAATGTAGGGGGAGAAAAGAAAAAAAATCACTAACCCCCTAATGCCCTATTGAAAATAAAAACTAGACTATAAGAATTTAGAGGAGGAAAATAGGAGTACATAAATTAAGTATAGAATGTGTTTATAATTAACGTTATGGGGGGGAAGTGAGGAATCTGCTGCCGAGACTGTTATGGTGTTATGGGGGTAATGTCCCCAACCCTGGCCCCTTCTAGGTAATATATGTCCCCCATCCTTGTACATAGCCTCCTGCCCTGGTATATAGCCACCCCATCCTGGGATATTGCATCCCTGTCATGGGTTATTGCACTTACACCCCTCCATCCTGGGAAATTGGACCGCTTCACCTTCCTGGGATATAGCACCTTCCCCCTATCCTGGGATATTTTACCCCTCATCCTGGGATATTGCACCTCCCCATTATGGAATATTGCACCCCTCATCATGGGATATTGCACCACCCCCCCATTCTGGGATATTGCATCCCCCCCATCCTGGGAAATTGCCCCTCTCCACGTTCCTGGGATATAGCCCCTTCCCCCATCCTGGGATATTTTACCCCTCAACCTGGGATATTGCACCTCCCCCTATCACTGTATATGACCAACCATGCTGCCACACACACAAAAATAATATACAGTGTAACTTACATGTCCTTCGCTCCTCTCTGTCTCTCTCTCTCTGCAACAGTGAGGTGTCTCCTGTTTGTGTCGGCATCCAATCACATGACCAGGATGCACAGCAATGACATCACTGTACTGTGCTGGTCACTGGTCACATGATCGGATACCGGCAAACACAGCAAGACTGCCATGCTGCAGAGGGAGAGATGAGGGTGCTGTGGACAGGTAAGTTACACTGTTTATTATTTTTGCGTATGTGGCAGCATAGGGGGGCATTTCCAGGATGGAGGGGGTCCGTACACTTAGTGTACTGTAATATGCACTACCCCCCTCTCCCCTCTTAGCGGCGGCTTCAGAACTGAGAGATGATGGACAGCGGGATCCATTGAATATTACAGAAGACTAATGAGCGGGGACATGTGACCACCAGCCGCATCTGCAGCCTGTGTCAGCCTCCTCCCACACTCTCCAGAGCCCCCACCCCCTCCAGCATAGTACTGCACAGCCACATATCCCATTCCCCATATTATTCGGACCATAAGACGCACCCCCACTTTCCCCCACAATTTTGGGGGAAAAAAGTGTGCATTATGGTCTGAAAAATACGGTAATAAAAATAAAACGTACACATTTTAGTATTGTTGCGTTCATAAATGCCTGATCTATCAAAATATGTAATTAATAAATCTGATCTTACATTACTGTGTAATGTCAAAAAAAATGGCTTAATGCCAAAAATAAGATTTAGGCTGCGTTCACACATACTGTATTTTTGCTTTTTACACAGCTGTGCTTTTTTACACACGTTGTTTGTGAAATATGCTTTCCCTTTCACATACTGTGTTTTTTTCCTGCAATTTTCTCTGCGCTTTTCCAGAGCCCATTTTATCATGTGGGCAATGGGAAAGCGCAGGGAGAATACGCAGAAAGAATTGACAGGTCTATTCTTTTTACGCCAGCGTTTTTGCAGTGAAAACGCAAATGTAAAAAAGCGCAGGAATACGCAGTATGTGAATGAATTTTGCCAAAACCCATAGGTGTGGCTGGGCTGCGTATTCACAATTACGTTTTCACTGCCTAAAATGCAGCGTGAAAAAGATGCGGAAAAAGGCAGAATACACAGGGAAAAAGCGCAAGGCGCAGCAAAAAATGCTGTGTGTGAACAAAGCCTTTATAATAATAATTAATAATGAAAAAACAATTGCACTTTTGCACCATTTTCCACACCCCGCAGCGTTCACATTTTTTGGGATCTGGGGCAATGTGTGACGGCTTTTATTTTGTGTCTAGAGCTGACTTTCATGATAGCATTTTTCGATAGATACACTTTTTTAATCACATTTAATTGAATTTGATTGCAATGTTATGGGGAACCAAAAATTTTTATTTTTTTCACCACTTAAATAACAGTAAAAGTAGCATGTTTGGTATCTACAAGCTACCGATCCGAGGCATCATACTGGCATGTTAGTGTTGCCATATAGTACTGAGACTCACAGACATTCATATACAGACATGATCATGACACTATCATATAGTACTGACCCAGCATCATACAGACATGTCAATACTATTATAGCCATCACATGTCAGTTTTACATATAGTGAAATGGTGAATAAAAACCCAAAAAACAAACGTGATTGCACTTTTTTTTTGCAATTTCAACGCACTTGGAATTTCTCCCATTTTCCTGTGCACTATATGGTAAAATAAATATCATTCACAAGAACAACTCGTCCTGCAAAAAATAACAGGCCTCATATGTCTATGCTGAGGATAAATAGAAAAGTTATGGAAGAAGAGGCAGAAAAACAAAAAAAAGAAATTTGACCAGAGGTGAAGGGAGAATAAGTAAATTGCAGCTTTGGCAGAGGTGAATCCTATGTGTGCACCTGCTATGTATTACTGCTACAAACATTATAAAGTGATAGGTTGTAGGTGCGAAAGGAAGGTGCTGAAAGAAGGAAGGAAAGTGCAGAAGGAAGGAGTGGAGGGAGGTGCGAAAGGAAGGAAGATGCGTAAGGAAGGAGCGGATAAAGGCGCAGAAGGAAGGAAAGTGTGGAAGGAAGGACTCCTCAACAAGCACGAACAACCCCTTTATCTATCTATCTCGATACATACACCCCCTAACACTTCACACTGTTGCAGTTACTGATTGGCCAGGCAGCTCCAATCAGTATTTGTGTCATAGAGAGACAGTGCTGTTTATCCTTCACACTGATACTGTACCAGATCTTCTGCTGTGTGAAGACATCAGTGACACAGAGCTGTCTCATTCACACAGCTAAGGCTTCGTTACAGTGTGTTGGGGAGATTACATCACTGATTGCCAACTCTTGTGCAGATGAGAAGGTGCAGACCCCCACCACGGGCATCAGACAGTTCTTCCTCGCTGTCCCTGGCAGCAGCGATCACTGCAGAGAGCTGCTCATTGTAATCATGGAGCAGCTGTCACTACAGGAGGACATTCCCTCCTCACTGCAGAGTTTAGTTACATGGATGTCTCCTGATGCATGGCTGGGGGAGGGGCAGCTATATACCAGGCGGTTCTGCTCGGCACTGGGTCGGCTATTGCTATAGAGGGAGGCTTTGTCACTGTGTGGGGAGGGCTCATTCATGTGGACGGGGAGGGCCTGTTTCTATGGAGGGTGGGGTTGTTGCTGTGGAGGTTGGACTTGGGGTAGAGTAGGTGGAAATGACCAGTTCTCATTTCCATGCCAGAACAAATTCCCCCCCCCCCCCCCCTTCACAAGTCACAGATGAGCTGCTGTAAAGCAAACTCATGCATGCGCAATGCGCATCGTGCGGTCCTCTACACCCAAATGGGTGTACTGACGTCAGTATAGCCGGATATGATGTGATTAGCATCATACCGGCTATACCGTCCATGTAGGAGGACAAAGAGGATCACTATTGATTAGCACGCTCATTGGGGCGTGAATAATTGAATTACAGGCGGCTATGAGAAGCCACAGGGAACGCCCAGTGTGACTTCTCAAGCACTGAGAAGCTGCAGTTCAAGCAGGTACGAAAATAAGTTTTATAAACTTTAAAAATACCCATTTTTTTATACTAAGGGATAGCTAGAATACATTAATGATGGTGCAGGGACAGATTAATAGGCTGGGAGCTGATTTTTAGGGGTCAGGTTCCCTTTAAGTGAGTGCAACTTTAAGTGCACTCACATGCTGCCTAACTGAACGGCATTAAGAAACCAAAGTCTATAGTAGTGCCCAGTACCTGCTTATTATTAAAGACAAAATAGTTAATGCATAATTAATCACATTTTTTAAATCGGCACAATTTTGGAAACAATTTTTTTTTTTTTGTTGCAAGTTAGAAGGATTCAAAGTTTATCAGCAATTTCTCATATTTCCATAAATATTTTACAAAGCCACTTCTCTAGGGACCACATCACATTTGAAGTGACTTTCAAGGGCCTATATGCCAGAAAATACCTGAAAGTGAGAGCATTCTAAAAACTGCACCCCCGACACCACGTTTAATAAGTTTTTTAACCCTTCAGGTGCTATACAGAAACTAAAGCAATATTACTTTAGCAACAAAGTTTGCTTTTTCACAAAGGTAACAGGAGAAAATGGACCCTAAAATATGTTGTGCAATCTTCCTGAGTATGCTGATGCCTCATATATGGTGGAAAACCACTGTTTGGGCACACAGCAGGTCTTGGAAGGAAGGGAGCACCATTTGACTTTTCAAGTGCAAAATTGGCTGGCATAGTTAGCAGATATCATGTCATCTTTGAAGAGCCCCTGATGTGCCTAAACAGTGGAACACAAGTGACTAAATTTTTGAAAGTAGACCCCATAAGGAACATTTCTTGATGTGTAGTGAGCACCTTGAACCCCCGGGTGCTTCAAAAAATTTTAGAACATTGAGCAGTGAACATTAAAAAAATACATTTTCTCCACAAAAATGTTCTTTGTGCTTACATTTTTTTTATTTTCATAAGCGGAAAAGCAGGCAATGGACCCCAAGATTTGTTGTGCAATTTCTCCCTAGTATACAAATGTGGTGGAAAACTACTGTTTGGGTGCACAGAAGGGCTAGGAAGGGAGGGACTTTTCAAGCGGAAAATTAGCTGGAATAGTTAGCTGATGCCATATCACGTTTGGAGAGCCACTGATGTGCCTAAGCAGTGGAAACCTCCACAATTGACTCTATTTTGGAAACAAGACCTCTCAAACAATTTTTCTAGATGTGTAGTGAGCACCTTGAACCCCCAGGTGCTTCAAAGTTTGGCTGTGAAAATTTAAAAAAAAAAAAAATTTCTCAACAAAGATTTTCTTCCAGCTGAATTTTTTTTCACAGGGGTAACAGGAAAAATTGAACCCCATAATTTGTAGTGCAGTTTTTCGTGAGTATGCTGATACCCCGTGTGTGGCAGAAAACCACTGTTTGGGCACATGGCAGGGTTCGGAAGGGAAGAAGCAATTCAAAAT
Source organism: Allobates femoralis (assembly GCA_033576535.1). NCBI lineage: Eukaryota > Metazoa > Chordata > Amphibia > Anura > Aromobatidae > Allobates > Allobates femoralis. Next base: position 368,904,638 of record JARQOC010000005.1, on the reverse strand, counting down.
TGGCTGGAATCATTGGCGGACACCATGTCGCATTTGGAGAGCCCCTGGTGTGCCTGAGCAGTGGAAACCCCCCAAAATGGACCCCATTTTGCAAACTAGACCCCCAAAGAACTTAACTAGATGTGTAGGGAGCATTTTGAATCCCCAGGTGCTTCAAATGATTTTAGAACATTGAGCTATGAAAAGAAATAAAATCAAATTTTTCCCACAGAAATGTTTTGGCTCCAAATTTTATATTTTCACAAGGGCAACAGGAGAAAATGCACCATACAATTGGTTATGCAACGTCTCTTGAGTACATTGATACCTTATATGTATCAATGATACCTTATATGTATCAATTGAAGACGACTTTTGAGGTACAGAAAGAAAGGAACGCTATATTGGATTTCAGATTTAGCTGACATGGTTTCGGGGTGCCTTGTCTGCGAAGGCTAGGTTCACATTTGCGTTGTGCCATCTGTCTGGACAAATGCGTTTGTCAGCTGCATTAACGCTATGAAACGCTAGCGTTAACTCAGTTGAACGCACCGATAGACTTCGATTGTCAAACGCAATGCAAATGCGATGCTAAAAGTGGCTGTGTTTGAAAGTTCTCGCTTTTGCAAGTGCACAGCTGAACGCGGCCGGTAAGTAGGTTCGATCATTGATGCCAGATTTATATAAGGTAAAAATATTTGCATTGTGTTAGCCCGTAGATAGAAAAATATTAGAATCTGAAAGTCCTCAGTGGTTGATACCTTTTAATGACTAACTGATAAGATGGTAAACATAACAAGCTTCCGGGACACTATGGCCCCTTTGTCAGGCTGATAATGACATCAATTCTGAAGACGCGTATAAAAACACACAAATAGGAGGCTGGATATGCAGTAAATAAATTAGGTGTGATAAAGCATGACATAATGGTGAGAGATGGTAGGTGGGAGACCACGTCTGTGGCCGCATCCTCCATAGATGAGAAGCAGACTGTTTCATGTCCCTTCATTAATTGTTGGCAAGATTTGAAGGGTGGTCTGTGATGGGAGGGGGTAGAGTAAAAGCATCTGGGCAGTAAATACCAGAGTTCAGCCTTTGACTAGTGGTCCAAGATTTGAAATTTCCTTAATGTAAAAAGACATCCATGCGAGACATTGATTCCCTCTCTGAATGTTGTCAAAGGTCAATATTCGTTTATATTCCCAGACCTTTCTGATTCTTTGAGATGTTAAGTTACCTTTTAAAACTAGTTTTTCATGTCCGTTATGGTGTGACCAGAGTTGCAGAAGTGTTCACGTACAGGCAAATTGGTCCTTCTTTCTTTTATTGTGGGAATGAATGCCTCCATGGATTTCTCTCTTTTTAGGGGAATGGAGTCTGGTGTGGTCGGGCATGCTGGAGACTGAGGAGGTAGGCATGTTGGAGACTGGGGTGTGCTTGTAGGAGAGTGGGTGTAAATGGCCAGCTGTGACGTTTACACCCAAGCCTCTGGTCAGTCTCCTGCACACACAGACCAGTGATATTGCTGACGAGGTGTAAATTACAAACTAAGCATTTTGCAGCCTAGATATACACACAGATTTTATATATATAAAAAAAAAAACCCCGGACAAGTCTTTTAGAGGCTGATTATGCTCAGGGCCATTTGATTTGAGAAACCAGTTTTTCTGCTGGATGTTTTTTCTTTCATTACTGTGGAATAGGTGCTGGGGCATAATATAACAGTTTAACAGAATTGTTTTTTTCAATGTAGATCAAAGTATGTATGCTGATTTTAACCAAATGAAAGGTACTGATTCCAGATATGAATGAAAAAAAAAACACCTAAACAGCAATATACAAAAGGACAGTACCATTATATTATTGCACATGAAAAACTTTTAATTTTCAAGAAAAATGTGCACATTGAAGATTTGATCAAAAAATCTGATAATGGGTAAATGTAAAGACTCATCATAAGTGTGTGGTATGAAGTACACTGCAAATTGGTTTACATTATTTTATCGTACAGTTATGCCAAGTTGGGTTGCATCATAATAAAAGTGTTCAGTATGACAGCCTCCTTCTACCCATACGTTTCTTAGATATAGACATCTCTTATATGGGAAGGATCATGATGTTTTTGTTTGAATTTTGTATTTTAACAAAATATTATAAATGTAAAATTTCTGTTGTCATACAACTGCCTCGTTTTTCACACCAACAAAAAAAGAAAACTAATTTGGCAGGACCAAAGTGTTTATGTTCCTGGAAATTCTTCTTAGTTCTATGATTTCTCAGAATATGGGAGGATTTAAAGTGGTTCTGCTGTTGTGCAAGAAGTTCACAATCTTGACTTGGATTCCTTAAGTATTAGTCAGCTTTTCATCTGAGTGTGGTAAGCTATTGGGCTGAATATCTATGCGGTGGTAGGGGTAATTTATTTATTTATTTTTTTAATTCTCCAGCAAAAGTATTTAGAAAAGTTGTACGGAGCTTCAATGGCTAATGCATTGCTGACTGCTGGCTTTCAATGAGAAGCGTAAGATTTTGAACATGGGGAGTAATTCCTGTGAAATGTTTACTTACTATTTTGACTTGTGAACAAATGAAGTGACTGTATATGTGAAGCACATGCGCAGCAGGCTTTCCATCCAAGTTTTCAGAGTAGTATAGTTGTAATGTGTATGAGATTAAGAAATCTTGTGCACACATGGTGCAGTATATGCATTGTAGGTGTAGCGTGCTTCTGCAAATCTGAGTTCCACACAGGTCTGTTGTGGAGGTCACCAAAGGTATATGAAAGGTCTAATACTTAAAGGGAATCTGTTATCAGGTGTTCCCCCATATGAAGTATGGCCACCACAGGTATATCCTTATATACAGCATTTTAAAATGCTGTATATAAGTACCTAAGCTGATCTGCATAACGTTTAAAAAAAAAAAATTGTACTCCCCTATTGTGTGGTCTAGTCCAATGGGTGTCGTCGTCATGTATCCCCAATGGGTGTGTCTGGTCTTCATTCTTGATCCCCGATGGTTGTCACTAGTCTTGACCCTGCAATATTCTCCTTCACTGCTTCATATAGATAACTCCTCCTACATCATCCACACAGTTTCCTCTATCATAATCTTGATCACGTACCCTTCTCTCTATCCTGCTGAGGTCAATGCAAAAGCCAAAGTGCCTATGCATGCGTTCTGCAATACTTTGCAGAGAGCGCAGAGAAGTGCAGGAGCACAATAGAATACTGGGTGGTGACTTGGTGGGGATGCATCATCAGCACAAAGAAGGGAAGGAGGAATCAAGAACAGAAACACCCCTTCAGTCCAAACCACACCATTGGTAAGTATAAATAAAGCTCTTTATGTTATGCAGATTGGCTTGATGACTTGTACAGCTTTCTAGAATACTGTATATAAGGGCATGCAATGGCGGCTGTACTTTTATATGGGGAAACATGGTGTCAGGTTCCTGTTGATTGTTTCATTTCCTCAACAGGGAGGTTTGCAGCAGAAATGTTTAATGCATGTGTTCCATGGCACATTGTACTGAATGCATCTGATGCAATAAGTAATGGGGGAAAAAAATGTAATCCATAAATGTAATGAGTTTTTACTTTCTGTTTTTTTTTGTTTTTTTTTTGTTTGTTTTTTTATAAAGGATTGTGCATATAAAGCCCTACCTTGTTTGCAGGAACCTTCGCTATAATGGAGGTTGTTTTGTCTAGCTAAATGTGGCCACTCAATGAGCCACTGTTTTGGGTAACCTGAAAGTAATCTGCTTCTAATTCAAGTCAGTGTAGAATTACCATTCCATGAAGTGCAAAAAGCAAGTTAATTTACAGCATTTACAGCCTGCTCTATATTCTGTTGACTTAATAGATGTGAAGTGGCTTTATTGAATGACAAAAGGGCCCGATAGGTTCTTTGTAATACAGTTGCCAACAATTTTTCTTTGTTGTCATCTTTCATAATCATTTTTTTTTTTTTTTATCTATTTTTTTCCATACCTTAAAGGGGTTCTCAAAAGGCCAAATCAATTTTAATCTAAATCTTGATCTAGTGCTGTAATCTAAACTAAATTCATAAATGCTTGCATTAAAAGTTCTATACTGTTCTTTAACTACATTGTTGTAATTTTTTTTCTCTACTTCCTGTTTGATGTTTCAATTGAGAATCCAAGAGCATCCTGGGTTACTCAAACGATGAGTTATTAGCTGGGCTGTGGTCACTGATGGCCTCTATCTCTTCCTGAAGTGAAGTCATCAGTCATGCTCATTTCGGAGGCTGCGCTCCTCTCTGATCTGTCCCTGTGCGCTGTCATTGTGCAATGTACACAATGACAGTCGACAACAGTGAAGAGCACATTAGTGATAGCTGATGTTCAGAGACCAATGCTGCCTGCACGTGTGACGTCTCTTGGATTCATTTTGTAAAACCAGTCACTAAGCAGCCTAGCAAGAATTCCGACCTGGCTTATATTTTCTAAAGTTTGACATATTTTTTTTTATACTGCTAAATTCAGTACTTTTATATTTTGTGGATCGTGTTGCTACTATTCGTTACTACAAGCATCTCAGAAAGATTATCAAGTAGAAGACTAGATCTTAAGAACAGGAAAAAATTCCAACTTGTCCTGTAAAAAAAAAAAAAAAAAAAAGCAGCTCCCATAGGACTGAGGACAGAAAAATTAAGTTATGGCTAAGGTACCGTTACATAAGATATCGTGAATGATCTAGTTTAAACGTCACGGGCTTGGGGTCATTCAAGCGACATCCTGTCGTTGCGTGTAACACAGAGAATTGAGTACGATAAATCGTTGGATCGTTGATCGCAGATTTCAGGACATGTTCTCAAATCAGACGATCCTCGATCAGCCAACCTGCTGAATCGTTCTGTGTGACACCGCGATAATGATGTAGTTAACGACTTCTCCTATCCACATCAGTGAACAAGTATCGTTCGCTGGGTTGTGCGAACGATACCTGCTCGCTGGATGATTGGTGCGTTGTGCATGATATCTAGGCATTTGACATCTCGCCAACGATGTCAAAACGATGTCCTAATGATCGCGCGCCCCCGAGATCATTAGTGAGATCATTTCAACATTGCAGCGTGTAACGGTACCTTTAGGGAAGAAAATAAATCTTCAGATCAATAATAGCAGCTGCTGCCCTGTGGCTTTGTCGTAGAGGCTCCGCCGGACTAGATTCAGTCACTGGTCTGTGCATAGTGAGTGGCATCTGTCACCATGCCACAGTACTAACTGAAAGCCGACTCTGATGTATGGACAAGGCTTACCATCAGCACAGTTTCCAGAGAATCTGATCTCACTTCATAGGAATTCTTGAGTATTCTCAGTTGGAGGTGTGACTAGGGAAAAAGCTTGGGTTACAGAAACATTCAGGAAAATGGGGTGTTAAAGGGCCATGTAAATAGTGGCCAACCCCTTTAAGGGAACATAATGGCAAAGTGTAAGTGTGTGTGAACTTAATCAGTAAAAGCAGCATTTTGGACGTAGCGTATTACTGCTGCTTCCATAACGCCGGGTTATGCAGTACAAGCACAGTGGATGGAATTTCTAGAAATCCATACTCTCTGTGATTCTCCCCTCTGCAGCGTGCTTTCTGCTGTGGTGCGGGTTACTGCACTTTGTATCTCCGCAGCATGTTGATTTATTCCTGCAGAGTCTGATGCAAGCCCCAGCGGGTGAATGCAGGGAGAAACTGCTCTGCACCAAATGCAGATCATATGCACAGGAAAGCTGCTTTCTCCCTGTGTTCACTCATGGCATTCCCACAGGTCCGGAGGCACGGTGTCCAACACATACCCTAAGATGTGCTAACTCTACATTAAGTAACACTGGCTACATACTCCAATTAAGAACTTTATTTTATCTTAAAGGTAATTGCATATGGGCATTCTTTATTTCTTCAGCATGGGTCGTGGCCTTGATGAGATGTGAGCAGACGTGTGCTGCTGCAGCTCCTGCACAGTATCTAGCCAGGACATGCTTTGTGACACCCAGAGATGCCTTTTTGCCTCCCAGCCATGGGGGCCAAAGGTGCAGTGACCCTCTGGGATTGCCCAGAACGTACAGATGCCATCCATGACCGGCAAAAGAAGCTCCAGAAAGACTGCCGGAGACCCAGACAGGAAGGCCCAAAATGACTCTCGATGTCACCAGTAGTGTGGATGTGAAAAGGGACTGGCCCAGGGAGAGAGCTGGCAGCTGGATCTTGTGATAAAACAGATCCAGGCCCGAGATGGAGGAGACATGCACGTTGCAGAGGTATGAGAGAAGGAGCCAGAGGAAGAGGATGATGATGAGAGCGACTATGGGAGTCAGAGTGGTCCACAGAAAGGTGACACAGGACATAGTGAGTTGGCTGCAGAGTTGCTGCGGCGAGCTCTAGGAGAGCTGCTACTGCCAGAGGAGCTGACCTTAAAGAACATTTTTCGTGCCATTATACATTGTGACTCCTCCATTATCAGCATGGCGGCACAGCTGGGCAGCATCCAGGCTAATATGACCAAAATGCAGGACACTATGCAGGTGGTGAAGGAGAGGGTGGGATAAGTCGAGAAAAAGTCAATTCTGCAGAGGACTATATGGTAGGAGCCAAGAAGGAGTATAAACAGATGGCACAGGTTCTTCCTGCTGTCCAGGCCAAAATGGATGAGTTGGAAAACAGGTCCCGGCGTAATAACTTGAGATTGCTCGGTGTGCTGGAAAAAGTTCAGAGTAATGCCCCTACGCAGTTGTTTGAAAAGTGGCTATTAGATAAGTTAGGTGTCGATAAGCTGTCTCAGTTCTATGCCATTTACCGGGCCCACAGAGTACCTACCTGTCCCCTCCCCCCTGTATGTCCACCACAGACTGTACTAGCTAAAGTGCTTCATTATCTGGACAGAGACACCATTCTGAGGCTTGCTAGAGACCACCCTGATCCCGTGATTAATGGCTCCACAATCTCCATCTTTCCGGATTATTTCCATTGAAGTGCAGAAACGGAGCTACATTTGTTGGCATTAAGAGAAGGCTACGGGAGATCAGTGTAACGTACTCCATGTTATATCCTGCCAAGATGCGGGTCAAAGCTGCGAATAAAGTCCACTTTTTCACTGAAGCCAAAGATTCAGTTAGATGGCTGGACTGTAATGAGAAACAACTGTGGCTGGAAAAGGCGAGAGGGTCTGCAGATTGAGGGTCCCATGAGTTGAACGTTTGTTTACATATTTGGTGGCCCTTGCGGATTTTTGTGGCGATCTACTGTGTTAATATTTGTTCACAAATTTAAGACAACAGACCCCTGCGTTGAGGGAACTGGTGTAGTACTGGATATGGAGAGTTAAAGGACTGTTATGGATACTATGCACCTGTTTTCCCATTACAGGAGAAGATACTTTGTTTTTTTTCTGCTAAAATTGTTTTTGTTTTGGGGGAGGGGGGAGGAGGGTACTAGGGAATGTTCATGTAATGCTCCCTATTTAGGTTATATACATGTTGGTACACATTCTGTATTATTTTCATGTCTGAGTGTTAATGGTGGGTGAGCTGAAAATCATAAGTTGGAATGTCAGAGGTTTGGCAGCCAATGTCAAAAATCAAGCAGTTTTTCAATTCTTGCACGAAGCAAAGCCAGCTATAATTAGCTTGAAGGAGACCTATGTGGTCCCAGAAAGGATTCACACCCTGAATGGGTGTTGGACACCGGAGTTATCATGCTACATACTCTGCATACTCGAGGGGGGCAGTATTTTGATATGTAGGGGAACGCAGTTTGAAAAACTCGCCACAATCATTGACTCAGAGGGGCGGTATGTGTGTATAATGTGCAAACTTAATAACAGGCCTATACTCCTCATGTCTGTATACATTCCACCGCCATATATTAAGTTGCTCTGCAGAATATTGGAAATCATTGCAGGCTTCTCAGGGATCCCGTGTCTGGTTATGGTGACTTTAATAATGTACCAGACTCCCATTGGGACGGAGGAAGGGGAGAGGATATAAAGCAGGGGGGTAACTGTACTCTGTTTGGTGTTCTGTTAAGAGACGTCACTGGTTGACCTATGGAGGGTTCGTAACCCAGGTGCGTGTAAATTCTCGTGCTTCTCAATGACTTTCTTCATTGTCAATGAACGACCTAGCTCTAGGGGATGATCAAATGTTAAGTCTTGTGGTGGATGTGGGATACCTGACCAGAACGGTGTCTGACCATTCCCCAATATATGTGATACTTGGTGATCAAGATCAGCTGACGAATAGTAGACCTTTTTGGCGACTGTCTCGCTTGGATTTACAGCTTTCTACACTCGCTGAGGAATTTTTAGGTCTCCAGAGACCACCAATCATAGAACAATAATACAATCTGTTCCTCTTATCTCGGAATTTTGATTTTTACCTCCCCAGCTTCTCTCCCCTCCCAAGACTGACTCTGCTTTACGTCACCTGTTGTATTTACTGCATCATCTCACCCTGCATATGTACATATGTGTGTGTCTTCAGAATTTGTGTCTTCAGCCTGATGAAGAGGCCATAGTGTCTCGAAAGCTTTGCTTACGATCTATTCAGTTTGCCATTAAAACGTATCAGCCACTGAGGACTCTCAGATTCTAATATTTTTCTATCTACTGGCTAACGCAGTATAAACATTTTTTACCTTATCAAAATGGAGGCTACCAGAATGTATCGAATCTTTATGGATTTAAAGACACTTCTGAAGAAACGTGCACAACTGGACAGTGACATATTTTTCCTATCCAAAAGCAAGAAGGAGAATCTGATTCCCAAAGGACTCTGGATTACCTTCTGCATACCTATAATACTCATTATGCACAAAACCTTTGTCACAGGACCTCTGAGAGACTAAGGAACCACCTTTTGCATGTCTTCTACAGCATCAAAAGTAACATCCAGGGGGAATTGGAAACACTGAGGAACGCACAGAAAGCATGGAACAGAAATTACAACAATATTACCATAAACTACAAACTTGTCTGATTCATAACAAGGAAAAGAAATTACCTAGACGGCGCATCAGTTCAAGACTAAATACAAACAAAACAAAGACAAATCCTGACAATTTGGACAACTACTCCTGTCAAAAAGCACCTAATTGTGTCCTCAACCTTTCGGATTACAAACCCAGCAAAGTGGAACTTGCTCTGCTTTCTAGGGGACTCTCATTTTGTCCTACTAAAGTTCTGGATAAAATTGAACTGTGCAGCGACATTGAGGATCATCACTTCAGGAGACTACGCCTAAGGGAATTTTACAGTGACAGAGGATTCCAAACGCAGCTAGGCCATTGGAAGAGGGATCCTGACAACCAAGAAAAGGTCAAACTGGACACCTTCACCTGAACGCAACTCCCATTTGGATAAATATATAGACACTTTCAGACATTTGGTAAAATCCACTATTTTAGATACACACAAGAATCAACCATCCAATGTCAATGCCCAGGAGAGAAGGGCCTTAGTCTTTGAAAACCAACAAAGAAATCATTATTAAACCTGCAGGCAAGGGTGGTGCAATAGTCATGATGAACAAATCTGACTACCTGAGGGAAGCAAACAGACAACTGACAGACAAACGCTACTACAAGAAATTGGAGTCTGACCCCACACAGGACTATCACAGGGAATTAAACCGGCTGGTTTCTTGTCTACCTGACACATCCTTAAGAGCTGATGACCTAATGCCAGAAAGTACAAGGACAAGCACATTCTACATGCTTCCCAAAATTCACAAATCAGGAAATCCAGGAAGACCAATCATTTCATATGTAGGCACCCTCACCGAACAAATTTCTGGGTGGGTAGAAGGTGTTCTCAAATCCCCGGTAAAAAAGACCAAGCTACATTCAGGAGACAAGTGACCTATTGAATAAACTGTCAGCAATAGGTCCTCTACCAGAAGAAATCATCCTCGCCACCATGGATGTGGAATCTCTGTACAGCAACATCCCACACCAGGATGGATTACATGCCTGTAAAACCTTCATGGAAAATACAGGGATTGATGCCGACTCTGTGAAGATTTAAAAATTCATTCTAATGCACAACTATTTTACATTTGACGAATACATATATTTACAGGAGACTGGAACAGCAATGGGAAGCAAAATGGCAGCACAATATGCAAATCTTTTCATGGCTAAGCTTGAAGGTGACTTTTTATCCTCTCTTCCTATCAGGCCTCTGGCCTATTACCATTATATCGATGACATATTAATCATCTGGACAGAGTCTGAGCAACAGCTGAAGACCTTCCATGAACACTTCTTCAAACAGTTTCATCCCACCTTCAACTTAACACTCAACTACTCCTGCACTGAAATCAGCTTTCTGGACACCATCATTTAAGCTACAGAACAATGAAAGAGACATTCCTGTAGCGGAAGCCAATTGACCGTCCAACATGTCTTCGATGGGACAGCTTTCATCCAAAACCCACCAAAAAAACTCTGTTGTGTATTGCCAGGCCATCAGATACAATCAGATATGTTCCAACCCTACAGATAGAGAAAATCAACCTTGAGGGCCTCAGAAAGACCTTTTTGAACCAGGGCTACCATATAAGAGCAATTGAAAACCAGATTACAAAAGCCACCAGAATATCAAGGAATTATATCCTACATTACAAAACTAGAGAAGAAAACAACCAGGTTCCTCTCATAGTCGCCTACAATCCAAGTCTGGAGGTGCTGAGAGGAGCTGCACGGAAACTGCAACCACTCCTACAAAAAGATGCCTGACTAAAATCAATATTTCCGGACTCCCCACTCTTGTGTTTTAGACAACCTCTGAATATAAAAAAACATCATTGTCAAAAGCTCCCTGTCCTCTCCAGCAGTAACAGGAACCTTTCCCTGCAACCAGAACAGGTGCAAAACCTGTCCATTTATAATGACAATGGACAAGATAAAGATTTCTGGGACAGATCAGGACTACAAGATCCCAGGTAACTTCAGTTGCACCATAAGCAATGTGGTTGTGTATTTCATTATATGTACCAAATGTCCAGCAGGTAGAATGTACGTAGGGGAGACCGGACAAAAACTCAGAACAAGAATGAATTCTCATTGCCACACAATAAAAGAAAGGCGTATGAACCTACCTGTAGCAAAGCATTTTTGCAGCTCTGACCACAGGGTAACATCCATGAGTTTGCTTATTTTAAAAAGTAACTTCAAATCTCAGAAAGAGAGAAGAATTTGGGAATACAAATTGATAACGACCTTTGATACATTCAAAACAGGATTAAATGTCTCTCACATGGATTCATGCGTTTTTATATCAATTGTTGGGCATTTGGGAATATCACATCTTCGAACAGACTCCAGTTAGAGGGCAATGAACTTTTGACACTTCTTTCGTGAACCGTCTCGCATGGATTTATAGCTTTCTACACTCACTGAGGAATTTTTAGGTCTGCACAGACCACTAATCCTAAAGCAATAATACAATCTGTAAAATCTCGTAATTTAGATTTTACCTCCCCAGCTCCTCTATCCCTCCCTCAACTGACTGTGCTGTACGTCACCTGTCGTATTTACTGCATCATCTCACCCTGCATATGTAAATGTGTGTGTCTTCAGAATTTGTGTCATTATCAACCTGATGAAGAGGCCATAGTGTCTTGAAAGCTTGTTTTGCTTACCATCTGTTCAGTTAGCCATTAAAAGGTATAAACCACTTAGGAGTCTCGGATTCTAATATTTTTTAAACCCCTTCTGGTTACAGCTTATTGATACGGGAGGCGATTTAGAGAGGGGGCTCCGAGAGTACTTTTAGACTAATAGTGGTACAGCACATGAGGGGATTGTCCGGGAAGCTATGAAGGCTATTTTCAGAGGGCTTTGTATTAAGAGATATTTAGGGTTTAAAGAAACAACTAAGCAGAAAAATCAGTTGGTTTCTGGGAGTTGGAGGAGTCAGAGAAGGCACTGATTCTAGACCCATCCACCTGGCGCAGGAGAGACTTTAAAAGGCTCAGGCCGGAGTTAATGCGTTGTCTTTACGGGCGGCAGAGCGAAAAAGGATGTTCCAAACTATTGCAGTATTTTGAGGAAGGAGAGAGTCGGTCATCTCCTGGCCCTGGTGGTTGCTGCACAAAGAGGCAATACTTGCATAGTTTTCTTGAAGGGAGATGATGGTCAGGAGGTTAGTGACACTCAAAGCATATTAGAAGTGATTTCGGACTTTTATACTAATCTATATAGGTCACAGATGGAGCTGACATATGCAGAGATTGATGACTTTTTGATCAGAGCTAGGCTTCGAAACTGTCTGCAGAGTCCATCAATTTTTAGATGAGCCGTTTGATTTAGAGGAATTGGAGGTGGCACTAGCACCTATGGCTAATGACGACAAGGTTCCAGGGGTGTATGGTTTGCCCGGGGTAGTGTATAAAAAATTTAGATAACTTCTGCTGGACGTCTTGTTGGAAGTGTATAAGGCAGGGGTAGACGAAGGTGAACTCCCACGGTCCATGCGGGAAGCAATTATTGTTGTGCTTCCCAAAAAAGGCAAAGATTCCACTGCACCGACCTCATACCCGTCTGATCTCATTATTAACGACCGATCTAAAACTTTTGGCTAAAATGATGGCTGATAGTCTCAGTAGAGTCATAACATTTATAATACACCAAGATCAGATGGGATTCATGCCTAATAAATCCACAGCAATGAATTTGAGGAGACTCTTCATCAACATACAGGCGAAGGCGGACAATATAGAGCATAGAGCTATCCTGTCATTGAATGCTACCAAAGCATTTGACAGCGTGGAATGGAGATGTTTGTGGGTCACGCTATGTCATATAGGCTTTGGAGAGGTGTTTATCAAGTGGGTTCAGCTGTTGTACACCGTTCCCAGGGTCAGAGTGCGAGTTAATGGCTGGCTATCTGAGGAATTTTCCTTGTTTAGAGGCACACGGCAGGGGTGTCCTTTGTACCCTCTTCTGTTTGCTATAGCAGTTGAGCCACTAGCAGCGGTGATATGACGGGAGCAAACTATTGTAGGATTTAAATATATAACACATGAGGAAAAGGTGGTCCTTTAAGCCGATGATATGCTATTATTTTTGGGGATACAGGAGGCTCCTTGAGGACAGTGATGACTGTCCTCAACGAATATGGTGCTATTTCCGGAATCTGTATTGGGACAAATCTGTGCTGCTACCGCTGGACCGTGGGACCTTTGTTGTGAGAGATTAGCCTATCCAAATTCAGGTGGTTAAAGAGGTTACTTACCTAGGTATTAGGGTGTCAAACAATATTGAGAACTTTGAGAAGTGCAATCTGACCCCGCTGCTAGACAAATTTAAACAAAAGATTAAGGCTTGGAGGAAGCTGAGCCTGAAAATGGCTGGGCAAGGTAACTTAATAGAGATGATACTCATGCCTCGGCTCTTGTACCTGCTACACAATGCACCAGTTTGGCTACCCCAGAATAGACACTACAGAATTAACAGCATCTTTCATGACTTGATATGGAAGGGAGGCTGAGCACGTATCAAGTTAGAATTTTTGCAACATCCAAAGGATGGTGGAGTTCGAACTGTCCCTAACCCAGAGTTGTACTACATTGCGTCTCAATGCCAGCATATGGTGGGGTGGGGGGACTACGATTTTACTAGCTCAGTGGGGAAGGTTATCTCTCATATGGTGGGAAGAGGCCCACTGTTGGCTACCTTGGAGGCAGGTACATTTCGGCTGAAACCTAAAAGGTTTACAACACTGGCACTGATTGAGAAACTGGAAAAAAATTAAGCAATGGAGGGGAATAATGGAATACATGAGATATACATTTATTTGGCATGACCCTCTGTTGACTGAAATGTTACATTTTCAGAACTTTGGACAGTGGAGGAGAATAGGTATATGGTACGTGTCACAGCTATTGGATGGTGAGACATTCAAAACATTTGAAGCACTTGGGAAAGAATTCCCTCTGGAACACACTATGTTCTATCAGTATCTGCAGCTGTGGCGCATGCATTTCATAAGCAGTGGAGAAGGTCACCGATAGTGATACAGAAGAATAGTATGCTGAATATAATTGGTCCACAGAGGCGTACTAAATGTTTTATTACACTAATTTACAGGGGAGTATCAGACCTGTATTTGGATAGACATCTGCTGATGGCCAAATAGATGGACAGCAGGTTTGGGAGAGATCGGAAGCCCATTGGGCGTCAGTTCTACAACATGTCCCTATAATATCTAGAAGTGAATCTGGAAGGTGTGTCTGTTGTTCACCATACATAGGGTAAACAGTAGACCTGTGTGGATGAGAAAGGCTGGGCTGAGAGTGGATTCCAAGTGCCCAAGGTGTATGGTTGATGAGGCTGATATTCTTCAGATGTTGTGGTTTTGTCCTCAATTGCATTCTGGATAGTGGTTTTTAATCTAATAGAGGGAGTGACAGGAATAATTATATCTCGGGGATCCGCTGACATGCATTTTAGGACACGTGGAGGAGGTAGTGACTAACAAATAGGGCAGGCGAGCAATAGCCAAAATGCTATATGTTGCAAGAACTATTACATTGCACTGTTTGGATGGAAATCCTTCTACCAGGAAAGAATTTATGAGCAGAGTTAACTATGTGGTTCTTATAGAGCGGAACGTGTACATGAAAAGAGGCAAAATGAATCGTTATGAAAGCATCTGGGGCAGCTGGCTGGATTAGCCTCCTTAGATCTTATTAAAGACAGAATACTATAATTATAAGAATGTGTACAATACTATAATACATAGACATGGATTGTGTAAGCGTGAGGTTGAAGGGGGGTGGTAGGGTAGTTTTTTTTCCTTAAGGAGTTGGGGTTTCTTATTTTTCTTTTCTTGTGGGTTTTTCTTGTATTCTCATAAAAGAAAGCAAATTTGCACTTCAGTAAGGAAGTGGAAAAACTTCAGTGCCGCATTTAAGTAGCTCCTCAAAGTCATAATCTCTTGCCAACAAGCTTTTAATATGACTAAGGGATTTGTGCCAGATCAGAACCCCCAAACTACAGACGCTGCGTTTCAGGGTAATTGCCCCTCATCAGTGTAGTGTGTGGGATATTCTGATCTGGCTGTGTGAGTGGGCTAAGACAAGGTCTGGGAACTCGCTATCTACCTTATGGAGACAGCGAAGTAGGTGAGGAGATTGTAGCCACATCCCGCCTCTAGGAAATATGCAAATTTGCACTTCAGTAAGCAAGTGGAAAAACTCCAGTGCCACATTTAAGCAGCTCCTCAAAGTCATAATCGCTTTCCAACAAGCTTTTAATATGACTAAGGGATTTGTGCCAGATCAGAACCCCAAACTACCCCAATCAACCCCAAACTTTGAGGAGCTGCTTAAATGTGGCACTGGAGTTTTTCCACTTCCTTACTGAAGTGCAAATGTGCATATTTCCTAGAGGGGGGATGTGGCTACAATCTCCTCACCTACTTGGCTGTCTCTATAAGGTAGATAGCAAGTTCTCAGACCATAAAAGAAAGAAAAGTGATATTGTTTGTATACTCGTGCATACTCAGGTCATGACATTTTTCATCATCTTCTATAATAAAAATGATTTGATTTTATTGCTTCAGCATGGACTGCAGACATTACATGGAAAAAGCTGCTTGGCAGCCACTTGAGAAGATCCAAGTCATACTTTTAATTTTGGTGGTTATTTGATTTGTAGTAAACTTGAGTTATATGCATAACAATTGTAAGTAAATCATTAATAATAATAATACTCATGTAGTTGTAATCTGTAGATGCAGGCAATTTAAAATTCATCACCATTCTGCAACTAATATATTGTCTTGTGCCAATACTGTCTCTCCCAGGATAGTTTTATCTCGCCTTCCTGCCTGTTCTCAGAGTTCTCTTGCTTTTCTAATGATGTACTTTAATCATTCTGTAGAATGATCATTTCTGATTAGAAAACTTCAGCACAACTTAGGAAATATCTGCATTCATTTTCCAGATACAGAAAAGTGCTACAAGATGGCCCAGTTGATGAAACACTCATTTAGCCAAGCTTGTAATGTTGAGGTGCCACTTCCATTTACTATTACAGAAACCGAAAACAATTATGATTTCCAAATCTGCTTTAAAAATAGAGACTGGGTGCTAAAAAGAAAATATTTTATTATTGCCCACTAGATGGCGTACTTGGATCATGTGTGAGCCATATACTGTGTACATGCCCTACTGTCTATTAATTCCTCCCTCTACTAACGATCTTGGCTGACATGACCGTCATAGAATCATAATTTAATTTAATTTTTTTTATAGTAAATTATGGCTTGGAATTGTAAAGCTATTTTCACACTGATTTTTGCAGCGGGCTTTTCTTATGAAAATTAAAAGTTAACTTTTCTAGTAATAAATGTAGATAGGAGGTATACGTTTAAAGGGCTAAAGTTATATCATTGACAACTTCAAAAAGATGTATAAAAAAGAATATTTAAATTCTTTAAAAGGTCTAAAGGACCAAAAAGTGCATAAGGAATGAAACATACAACATAAAAACATACTGGGTTGCAATTGTTGCAACAGATCACCTAATTTTGTCCCTATAGCTGTCTCTACCGTACAATGAAGGTTTTAACGCCCTAAGGTTAGTGGTGCCCCCACTCCACGTAGACTCTCCCTAGGTCTTACCCTAGCAAGAGATTAAGGTGAGTAACAGATTTTTATAGCAGGGACAAATTATTCCAGAGGCAGGACTTAACTCATGATGCAGTCCACAGTATATTAGCCATCCGGGGTATCTGTATGTGGTACGGTTGTAGACCCAAGATGAACGGTCTAGATATGGTTTCTCCAAACTTAACGTGTTACGCCTTGTCTTATTACACAAGGCTCATCAGAAGACGGAGATATTGTATAGATTTGCCTATAAACAAAAAGATCAACAATTAGAGCTCAATCAATACTGTTCAAAATGTATCTAAAATTGGAAAACTGTTTTAAGGTGCTTTCACACTAGCGTTTTTTCAAATCGCCGTCAGCAGCGTTTTTTTTCGTGGCCGCACCTGCTGCAAGTGCCGAAACCGCACTTGCCGCACCCTTACCGCAAGCCCCATAGACATTGCATGGGGCTTGCCGCAAGTGTGCCGCAAGTGTCGCGGTTATGCGTTAATCACGGCAGATGCGTTTTTTTAACCGCATCTGCCGCGATTTGAAAAAAACGCTAGTGTGAAAGCACCTTTATACTGTTAAATTCCTTAGGAGAAAATATACTAGTAAATGCTTCAGTCATGAATAGTACCCATAAAATATCTTAGCGGTTGTGCAGTGCAAAACAGACCCTCCGTGTAACCATTTTCCAGGGACAATGTGCCGTGGCAGCGCGGACCGACAGCACATTGTCCCTGGAAAATTCTGGAATTTGACCACATAGCACGTGGAGGTGTGGGTCCAGCAGCAGCCGCCATTACATGCTTTTCATACTGGTTGTGTGTTACACAACTAGACCAGGTGAGCAGTGTTCATTACGGCTCTTTAGCCGCTGATTGTTAAAAAGATAAGACCCTATCTGCGCTTGCTTCCTTCTTTTAGTTTATTTCCTCCGTGTAAGCAGTCATACACAACCATACCTTGTCACATTTATTCTCTATGGAATGATTAATTCAAAAATTTGCCCCAGGAGAATCTGTAGTTAAGAGCCACTTAACCGCCAGTTTTGCTGTCTCTTATGGAGTCTCCAATTCTGGGGTGTCTGGTGGCTGCAATTTTCAGTGTGGGTGGCACAGAATGATTGGGCCTTCCCAAACTGAGAATTCCAGCCCTCAGCTGCCTGAGTTGCCTTAGGGCCCTTTCACATCAGCGTTTTTTGAAATTCGCGGCAGATGTGGTGAAAAAACCGCATCTGCCGCGATTACCGCATACCGGCTGCACTTGCGGCACAGTTGCGGTAAACGCCATACAAGGTATAGGCGGACTTGCGGCAAGTGCGGTTTTGGCACTTGCGGCTGGTCGGCCACGAAAAAAAATGCTGTCAGCCGCGTTTTTAGTTAAATAATTGAAGAAAAAAAAAAAAACTCCTATATTTTTCAATTCCAGTGAAAGTAACACCAGTAGCTGCTTGGTTTACCTGCACTGGTAATAGAAAATACAGCAAATCTCTACACTTTTTTTTACCAGGAAATGAAACCCTTAATTTAATAAAGTGTTTAAGTAAAAAGAGATTTATTCATTTATTTACTGTGGGAAAGAGACGGGGGAGAAACTGCACGGGGGGGGGGGAGGGAGACACCAGCTGCCCCAGCACTACAGAGCCCGCCCCAATCGTGATGTCAATGCCGTCCTGATGCAATAGCATCGGGTCCACACCTAGTGTTTAATATATGCAGCAATACTGTGATACTGCTGTAATATTGCACAAGGGGTCAGATGATCAGTTCAAGTCCTCCTGGGGCAGACTAATACAGTAAAACGTAAATATATAAAAGTTCAAATCATGCTCCCCGCTTCTGATAACAAAAATAAAGATGCTAAAAATAACCAAATACATGTGGTATTGCTTCATTCATAAAAGGTTGATCTATTAAAATATAAAAAATAATTGGTTAATAGAAAATAATTTTAGAACACCTGTAATGCTTTTTTTTTCTTCTGTCACCACAATACCACAAAAGAAATGCTATAAGAAGAAATCAATATGCCCAATCCATCCCTAAATGGTCTCAAAAGGGTCTCGCCCAGTACAGGATGAGCTCTTGCACAGCTCAATCAGGTGAAAAATTAGAACCATTGGCATTGCTGTAACTGAACTGATGACTATCTTATTACCAGGGTATTTTTACCACACAATGTACATCGTAAAAACAATTACCCAAAAAGTCAAATACATTTTTATTTTATTTTTTGGGATTTCCCCATTTATTATTATTATTATTATTATTATTATTATTTATTTATATGGCGCCATTCTATTCCATGGCGCTTTACATGCTAAAAGGGGCAGACTAGGACAAGTAACATAGTAACAATACAAGTAACAATAAATGTGGACAATTCGGTCGTACAGATACAACACTACTACACTGGTAAAATGAATGGCATTGTTCAAAAGTGATGAATACAAGAGGGAGGGAAATAAAAGCACAAATAGGGTCTTATCTGTGGTACAATAAGCTAAATGTAGTGAAATAAGGCTGGCTTCACATTTGCGTATGGGAAGGCAGCGTATTGCTGCGTTCCCATACGCAGTCAAACGCATGCGCACTGCGTTCCTATGTTTAACATAGGAACGCATGGTGCCTGCGTTTGCTGCGTTCGGGTGCGGATGCGGACGATATCTGCTGCTTCCGGTGTCCAGCATCCGCACCCGGGACGCAGCATGTTGGGTTTTTTTGTGCGTTTGGGGAGCTTGGACAATCAGCAAGCGTCCCCAAGCGTACAAAAAATGCATTGTCTTCAATGGGTCCGCAGTGTCCTCTGCATGACACCGCAGGAGAACGCTGCGGACCCATTGAAAAATCTCCCGGTGGCCGCCGGTGATGTCACAGGAGCTCACCGACGGCCACCGGGAGATCAGCTGAGGCTCTGCTGTCCTCCTTCTCCCGCCGCCTGTAATCTCCTAGCGATGTCGGCGGGGAGAACAGCTGATCTGAGAGCTGTTTGAATCTTCCCGCGCCGACATCTCCTCTCAGTGTCGGCGCGGGAAGATTCAAACAGCTCTCACATCAGCTGTTCTCCCCGCCGACATGTCCCGGAGCTTACCGGCGGCCGGGGGGGGCGGAGATCTCCGGCGCTGATCTCCGCCCCCGGCCCGCCCCCGGACAGCGCCGATTGGCTGCCGGGCTCCCTAGTGATGTGTCCGCAGGCGGACATTATCCGCTGCGGACACATCAAAGTGTCCCTGCTTTTGACAGCGTTTGTGTCTGCATGCCATCAGCATGCAGACACAAACGCTAATGTGAAGCCAGCCTTAGGCTCTCCTTTGGAGGTAAGGAGGAGTCACAACCACTATTAAGGCTTACAACAGCTGCAGCAGTCCCCAGAGATAAAGCATAACAACCACCAGTGCAGAAAAGGCTATCGACTGCGCTGCTGGACTTGAAGAAACATCAAACCTAGGAGGACATCAATCGCAAGATTATGGCTGTGGATATATATACATATATATGTGCATATATACTCTTACAGCTCCTGCATGTATGTAATGTTAGTTTGTCCTGAGGAATGGGTCCTGGAGCCCTGAAATGTGTTTGCTAATAACCCACAGCCATAATCTTATGATTAATGTCCTCCGAACTTTGATGTTTCTTCAAATGCAGCAGCGCAGTCGTTAACCCTTTCTGCATCGGTGGTTATATATTATTCAAAAGTACAATTCATCCTGCAAAAATCAAGCCACCATAAGTTAGTGGACATACAAATAAATTTTCGCTCTTGAAAGAGTAACAGCTTTTAAAAAATGTATGCTTTAGTACATAATTGTGTGCAACGTAATATAACCATGTAGGAGCATCTTTTCTTAAAGAGGACCTGTCACCAGCCAGGCATGGTGATCTAATTACAGCACTGGATACAGCATGTCTGCAGCATCCAGACAAGGGGTCCCCCAGCACCTGAGCAGCCCTGTACCCTGAGATAATACACTTAGTGGCTGGAGCTTGTAAGTTTTCTAAGGAGGTGGCTAGGGGCTGCAGCCAAGGGCAGATTCAGACCCCCTGCCTGTGTACTCTGCCCACCGCTGCCAATCATTCTCTCCCTGTCTGAAGCATTTAAACAGAGTTTTTTTTTTCCCTCTCCTGTTTAGCCCCGCCCCTCAGGGGGCGGGGCTAACAGACTTTCAGGGAGAGAGAAAAAAAAACCTGTGTTTAAATGCTGCAGACAGGGAGAGAATGATTGATTGGCAGCAATTAGATCACCATGCCTGGTTTCGTGACAGGTCCTCTTTAAGGTCTCCCATACACAGGTCGCCAAATGGTTGATTTTGAAAATTGTGAGTGTTTGTCATTTTTATCTGTATATGGGGGCTTGTAGATCTCTAGTGTCATACTCTCTCCAGTCTTTCTAAAGATGTATAAACGGCATACAGTTGTGTGAAGCATGACTTATTGGAGTAGGATGAGCTGCCAGTAAAGTCAGACAATTCTGTTCATTTTGTCGGTGAAATTAAAAATGATCCTATTTCGCTTGAACGCTTTTTGTTACCTTATTGGTACTGAAAATTACTGTCTCATTAAAGTCAGAACCATCCAACTAAAGTATACTGCTTAAAACAATGCGTATAGAGAACGGTTTTCAAATCTGATCCAACCATTCTCAAAATTGAAAGGAACAGATTTGAGCTCCCCATGTATATTGAGCTTCAAAGCGTGAATGGGATATTGCCACTGGTGGATGTCACTTCCCAGCTGGTGTACTTCAGTGAAAGGACTTACGCCAAGCACAGACCAGCCGGTTAAAATTTTTCTTCATTATTCAAAGATTATAATGTGCAATACCTCTTAAGAACAGGTGATGCGTCTCGAGTATACAATACCCTTTTTCAAAACTTAAATACAATTGAGAAACAGAAAAATATATACAGAAAACAACAAATGGGAGGGTCTTTGAAAACCTCAAGAGCCAATTACTACACAGGACACAATGACATACTAGTCATGTGATTGTTAATACAATTCAAAGGGCTTGGAAGCACATTTTGTGTTTTTGTTTTTTTCTCAAATTTTTTCAAACATGGACACCAGATTAATGGACTATATAGGATGAAACCTATGGAAAATGTTTCTCCCATTGAAGTTATGCTTGGAAAAAGGGTATTGCATACTTGAAACGCGTCGCCTGTTTTTAAGCGCACATTTTAATCTTTGACTAAGAAGACTGAAGAATTTTTACTGTATTGTCTGTGGCGTAACTACCTTCACTTGACCCTTATGTTCTCAAAATGCTTTGTCCTGGAATAAATATTACATGCACCTTACTTTACCTGGCCATTCCTGACTCAAGTGGCAGTGCAGCTTATCCTGTTAGCTGTATTTATACATTTCACGCTGTGCTATTGTGGTCGTCTTTGTCTACTCAGAACTTTAGGTCTGCAGCTTTTCTTCTACCGTGTTTCCCCGAAAATAAGACCGTGTCTTAGTGTTTTATATTTTTTTGGGCACCAAAAGTGGCACCCTGTCTTATTTTCTGGGGAGGGAGGGGGGTCTTATATTGGCAGCCCCAGCCTCCCATCACACACACCCATACACACACACCCATACACACACACACCCATACACACACACACCCATACACATACACACAAATTGCTTCCTACCTTTGTCCCCCGCTGTCCGGTGCCGTCCTGTGTGGTGTCCCCGGTGCTCCTCCGGCCTCCTCTGTGATGCCCTGGTCTGCGGTGTGGTGCGGTCCGGTTCCCTGTTGATCGGTGCTGCCCTGGGCCACTTCCTGATTTACCCGGAATCCTCGCCCAGGTCAGGCCCTGCGCCAATGAGAGCGCAGGACCTGTTATGTCACATGGGCGTCGCTGGGCTGTGATTGGCTCAGGACGCGTGAGCCAATCACAGCCCAGCGGCGCCCATGTGACATCACGGCTCCTACGCTCTCATTGGCGCAGGGCCTGACCTGGGCGGAGATTCTAGGTGAAGCAGGAAGTGGCCCGGGGCAGCACCGATCAACAGGGAACCGGACCGCACCACACTGCAGACCGGGGCATCACAGAGGAGGCCGGAGAAGTACCGGGGACACCACACAGGATGGCACCGGACAGCGGGGGCAAAGGTTAGGCCTTATATTGGCAGGCCTTTCCCTCAGGCGGACTTAAATTCGGGGAGGGACTTATATTGGCCTCCCTCCCCCCCCTAGATGGACTTATATTCGGGGGGGACTTATAATCGGGGAAACATGGTATATACTGTACCTACACTTTTGTGTTATGTATTAGTATGCACATCAGACAGGCAAGTAGTAAAGTAATAACTAGTAATACAACTATTTGATACGAGGCTACACCATGGGGTACCTCATATTTTATTTATATCTAAACTGAATTCAAAGTATTACTGTAGATGCCTTATTAATAGTTTACCCTCTAAGTTGGCATTGTCACTGAATAGTAGAAATTCAGTGAAGGTCCAGTGTCGTTGCTTCAAAAGTGCTTTATTGTGACATATACATTAAAATTGTCACATACCCTGTTTGTCAGGCTGTATGCATTTCGGGGATGCTTCCTCTTAGTCGTTAGCATGATAATACCACATTAAAACAGTTTAAATACATATCACCTACAATACACAGATGTGAACAATTGCAAAAAACACACATTTTAACCCTCTTAGGGTACTGTCACATCAGCGTTTTTTTAAATCGCGGCAGATGCGGTGAAAAAAACGCGTCTGCCGCGATTACCGCATACCGGCTGCACTTGAGGCACAGTTGCGGCAAGCCCCACAGAATGTCTATGCGGGCTTGCGGCAAGTGCGGTATCGGCACTTGCGACAGGTGTGGCCGCAAAAAAAACGTGGCTTACCGCGTTTTTTTTCGCGGCGCCTGCACCTGCCGCACACATTACCGCAAGCCCCATAGACATTGCATGGGGCTTGCCGCAAGTGTGCCGCAAGTGCAGCGGTTATGCGGTAATCGCGGCAGATGCGTTTTTTTCACCGCATCTGCCGCGATTTAAAAAAAAGCTGATGTGAAAGCAGCCTTATACCCACATAGGAGTAACCAAAGTCCACCATATACTACTATCATCTCTCAAATATACCTTGAAATGGAACATGTTTACGTATAACAGGAGAATGCATACCATAGAAATCATATTAGGTACATACTATTATCATATATTTTTAATCATCAAAAAAGTGATCGAAAGCATATGGAGTGCTGAATAAGGATCGTCTCACCCACACATCTCATATTTATCATCATTGGAATAGTTTATCTGAAATTTTGCAACAGTCGACAACTATCAAATAAGATGAATAATCACCATATTGAACCATTAGATTCATTACCGTCACTGCTACGCTATCATAAGTATTGTAGAATGTGAATGTAATAGGGGGAATTGATATCCCTATTAATATACAATACAAAGTAAGTATTAACTTGCCATCTCAGCAGAGCTGCTACTTATCTCAAAATACGATGTATAGTGTATATTGCCTCCACCACTGAATCACTGCACTGCTAAACCGCTACTTAGAATATTAAATGACAATACTGTGTTATTAGAATGGTACCACAAAGTATGTGTTATATTGCCATCACAGCTGAACCGCTGAGATGTGTGTAGTAAGCGATATGGCGAATAATTTATTATGCTGATCACGATATTCCTTGACCAGCCTCAGAATAAATGCCACTATGCTGTTATAATAAATAGTACCCATACAGCTTTCCAATCGTAAAGAGCAAAATTTCCCGATCAATAATCCATAAATTAACATGTGTAGATTTGTGTATATGTTGAACTACTGCTGTCTAACAGGTCAAAAGGTGGTGTAGTCCACAAAAAATTTTTTCTTTATTATCGGGGCAGAAAGTAAACACCCCCAATTTACGTATCTCCTATTGTGCAATAATAAATTGCACTATTGTGAATTCCAAAATTCATCAAAAAATATATATACACATATGAATAGTTTGTGCTGTGTTATGATCGCCAGAAAAAAATCTGCCCCATTGCGATATATAATGTGAGCAGAAGGTTCCCTGAACCCAGAATAAAATAATGACCAACTAAATTCATGTCATATAGCATAAACGTGTATTGAGACCTACAATAGCTAAACATTCCACTATAACTCCAACTATTCTGTAGATGTAAGCCATAAAATTATAGTCCTATGAAAAAGTAGAACTTAATTGATGGAATAATAATGTATGGAGAAACAGACCAAAGCCAGTGCTCCACAATGTCCAACAAAATATACCATTAATCATATGAACATGATTAACTATAACATTTCCCCTCAAATTGTACTTTGATGTCATTTACAATAAGATAGGAGTAAATTTACTGCCGCATCTTAATAAAAATACCATAGATAACTATGGAGGTTCAGGCCTTTGGGACTATGTAATCCCAGCTCCAGAATACATTAGATTTCCCTATTATGGACCACCCTCTCCAAATCCCCCCCCCCCTTTATAGGGACGGACACCCTTTCAATACCTTTCACTGACCGAGACACAGTGTCGCCATTATGTTCTTCCCTAAAATGTCAGGAAAGACCAACAAGCCAGTCCATAGGGCATTAGAAGTGAGACTCGCTGCTGAAATGTGTTCAGCCAAGCGCTTTTTAAGTGAACGTATAGTGCATCCAACATACTGTTTATTGCAAGCCACACAGGATAGCCAAGTTGACTACATGTGTGATATTGCAATTGATACATGATTGTATTGGAAATCTCCTACTGGTACTGCTACTGTAAAAAGAACTATTCTCATCCACAAATTTGCAAAAATTACATCTGTTGCCCCCACACCTGTATGAACCTTTAGATGTTAACCAGGTGGGCTTCTTAGAAGGTTCACTTGAAAAGATGCTCGGCGATATAAAGCTAGCTAAGTCGCCCGCCTTCCTTGTGACAGATCTCCAACCCCCTGCCAGAATCTTTCTCAGGGATTCATGCTGGTACAATATTGAGATATTTCTATCCAATACTCTTTATCTGAGGAAAGTCACAGCTAAAATATGTTACAAATGTTGGTATATGTGACCCCTGATGTTTCCTTAAGCCCCCCTTGGGAATTCCTTCTACTGAGTCCAATGTCATTGGTTACCCTGTTCCTTAACAATGAATTTCTGTCCCTATTGGTAGCAATAGTGCAGGCTTGATTGACTGCCCACATTTTCTATCCCCTGCGTCTAAGCCTTGCGGTCATAGTGTCTGCTGCTTGTAATCACAAAGGCTAGAACAGTTTTTTCTGGCACATATAAATTCGGCTACAGAGAGATTTTTCAAGACATGACCAGGGTGACCGCTATCTGCCCTCAAGATAGAATTCCCACTGATGGCCTTCCTATAGAATTTGGAGCTATCTTACCCATGGTCTGCCCAGTCAATATTAAATCTAAAAAGGGAGCGCTGTCACCACGTACTTCCATAGTAAATGTGAGATTGAAATCATTATCAGAAAACTGATCCAATAGGGAAGAAGGGGTTTGGTATGGGAGACACATTCGACTGGGGGAGGGTGGGCAAATGAGGACCATATCGTTGATGTATCTCCCATACCAGTGAATACAGTTCGCATACGGGGCATCCAAATCATATATGTACCTTTCCTCCCATTCAGCATAAAGAGGTTGGCCAAAGATGGTGAGAATTTGGAGCCCATCGGGCAGCTTCGTTGCTGTACAAAGTAATTGCCATCGAATTTAAAATAACTTCTGGTCAGCAAGTGTTCTGCACTTAGAATACCGTAATAAATTATTTTTTGGTGTCATTGAAAACCCTGGTCTCTTTCAAGATCTCCTTGACACACCAAATGGCCTTCTTATGGGGGATACATGAATATAACTGTGATGTCACAAGTGACCCATGAGGAGTTGGAATTCCACTTTAGGTGTTTTAAACACTGTAGCAAATGTTTGGTATCCTTAATTCTGCCCTTCATGCCCTCCATCACAATTTGAAGTCTGGCATCCACTCACTCTGACAACTTCTCGTGGAAGGAATTTATACCAGCATCATGGTTTGGGCCTGCTTTTCTTCAGCAGAGACAGGGAAGATGGTTACAATTGATGGGAAGATGGACGGAACCAAATGCAGGACCATTCTGGAAGAAAACCTGTTGGAGTCTGCAAAAGACCTGAGAATGGGACGGAGATTTATCTTCCAACAAGACAATGATCCCAAACATAAAGCAAAATCTACAATGGAATGGTTAAAAAACAAATGTATCCAGGTGTTAGAATGGCCAAGTCACAGTCCAGACCTGAATCCAATCGAGAATCTGTGGAAAGAGCTGAAAACTGCTGTTCACAAATGCTCTCCATCCAACCTCACTGAGCTCCAGCTGTTTTGCAATTAAGAATGGGCAAGAATTTCAGTCTCTCGATGTGCAAAACTGATAGAGACATACCCCAAGCGACTTGCAGCTGTAATCGCAGCAAAAGGTGGCGCCAAAAAGTATTAACTCAAGAAGGCCAAATAATATTGCACCCCCACTTTTCAGTTTTTTGTTAAAAAATTCAAAATATCCCATAAATTTTGTTTCACATCACGATTGTGTCCCACTTGTTGATTCTTCACAGAAAAATTTGAATTTATATCTTTGAAGCCTGAAATGTGGCAAAAGGTTGAAAAGTTCCAGGGGGCCAAATACTTTTCACAAGGCACTGTATCCTCAATGTTGTTAATATTCAAACTGTGTGCATCCTTTAACCCTATCGCCTCGTTGCGTTCCAGTTCTAGCGGGTAACAATCAAAATCATGCAAACCACAATTATTTTCTGTCTATGCATTAGCAGAACCATCATGATTGTCCTCATCACATAAAACGTGCTTCTTCACAGTCAAATTGATTTTAAATCTATTCAAATCTTTTAAGAGTCTGAAATAAACTGGCTCTCGTTGTCAGTACAAAATTAGGTCCCTTTTCCAGGACAGATATTTGGGAGTCCGATAAAATATTCGTTGACCGATTAATAACAGTTTATTCTTGACCCAGTTCACTTACTTGTGATGTCGACCCATGAATTGCCGGCCTTTTTGATGTCTTTTTCCTCCTTTTCCTCCTTTGTTTTTTGCTGAGGAAACAAAGCTTGTATGGTAATGCCTCCCTGATGTTGAAGCATTTTCAACTCTGGATTCGGAAGTTTTCTTAGTTACATCTGAGGGTATAGTGGGAAAAGAGAAACTGACATTACGGTTGTGCTTCTTAGGAGGATTCCTCAAAATTGAACGCAGTTTATGTGGAGTACGAGGAGTGCGTGGTGTACTTGGTGTATTGGGAGTAATTCTCCTCCAAGTATAAACAGTGTTTGGCTACATTCACACATTTGCGCATTTTGTTGCACTTTTTTGCGCACGCATTTTGCCGCGGTTTTCGGCTGCACAAAAAAGTGCAACAAAATACGCCGGGGCTTTCACACACTGCGCTTTCTTCACCCACAAAGCGCAGGTGATGTCACAGAGGGGAGCAAAAATCCTGCTTCCTCCTCCCTTGTGTGACATGTGTGACAGCCTCATTAGATTTCGCAGTGTATTATTATACACTGCGAAATCTAAATAAAATAAAGTCAATTGTATGAAAAATAATAAAGAATCAAATACTTCTCGCCGACGCCTTTTCTCTGGTCTCCGGTGCAGAGGCAGGCGATGTATGGTCCTGCCAGGGCCTGCCGTGATGTCCCCGTGATCAAGCGTTGCGAAACGCGCGTAGGGGGCTCTGCTGGGCGAGACAGTGCAGGGGGAGCGGAGTTGGTCACCACAGGCACAACATTATGGGTGAGTGATAACGAATGCACTGGTTGTTATGACTATGATACTACCTTTAGGGTAGTTGATGATCAATTCCACTGTGATACCTGTGTATTGTGGATAAACTCTCTGTACCGCACTGGGACTACTGGTCCTGCAGTATCTTTTGGGATCTCCTGTACAAAAACTCATTGTATTTAACGTATATTTTTCTGCTTTTAATTAATAAAGCTTTCCAGGAGGAATGACTGGAATGATCTAGTGATGGGTCACTTGCGACCGATCTAGTATGAAGAGTCCGCTCTCTTCTGTAAACGATGGGAGCCAGCATCATAATAAGAACTGATTGTAGTTTCTGAATGGTGTAAAATGAAAATGCTTGGTTCCTGAGCTAGCAAAAACCTGCTTAAGCAGCCTAGAAACTGCAGTCATTGGCTGGCTGCAGTTAACTATCAGCCATGGATGGGTGGGATTTTAATTAGTATACTTTATATAAAAGTGTTCTATGCGGGCGAACACATGTTAAATAGGGACCAGTTTTGGATACAAAAAAGCCAGCACTGTCAGCTGCTGAGGAAGAGAAACCACACTATAGCAATATGTGGGTGTGTCTCGGCCCCTCCTTCCCACAAGGAATCAGTGAAAAACTGCTTAGAAAGACAGATCAAGCGAAAATAGGGTCTTATCTAAGCCCCCTTTCACATCAGAGTTTTTGTGGCCGGTCCGGCAGGTGGCGCTGGATCGGCCGCCTAACGGCCGCACTTGCTGCCCGAATCCAGCAAGCCCCATACATTGTCTATGGGGCTTGCGGTCTGGTGCGGCAAGTGTGGTTCTGCCAGATCCGGCCGATCTCTCGTAACCGCACTTGCCGCACTGGACCACAAGCCCCATAGACAATGCATGGGGCTTGCCGGATCTGCTGCCTATCGGCCACACATTAGTGGAAAACGCTGATATGCAAGGGGCCCAAGAGTTAGTATGTCATAAGATTTATTGCAGAGGCTCACCTTGTGTACCTGTGAGCAGTCACAACCACTGCAATAGCATCAAACGGCTGCCACAGTCCCCAGCGGTTAATGAACATCCAGGAGAGGCAAAAGATTGGTTAACGACCGCACTGCATATATCCACGAAACATCAAGAGTTAAAGTTATAACATAGGTTTATTGTCAACATGTTTCACGGCTCTCAGGCCCCTTCCTCAGGACAAACCAATGTGTCCTGTCAAATTCCTCAAGACAATGGTTTGTCCTATGGAAGCGGCCAGAGATCCTTGAAACACGTAGACAATAAACCTGTGTCATAACTTTAACTCCTGATGTTTCATTGCGGCTGTTAACCCATTTTTTGCTTCTCCTGGATCCCCTCAAAGAGTGACTGCGGAGGCCATCTGAACACAGGGTGACTGCCTGTAGGACCCCATGTAAGTTGGGATGTTTGACAGGTTGAGGGTCATTTGAAGCCTCCCACACGTCTACAATTAGGTTTTTTTTTTTTGTTTTTTTTATTTTATTTCATTTCTTCTGTTTTAATAATTTTTTCTTTTTCTTTCTAGGACAATGTGGAACAGACAGCATGCACACAAAGGACTTTGGTAGATGCTTCTGGCTATACAGCCAAACATATATCCTTAAATCCAGGTAACATTTATCTTTTTAATTGTATGTGTATATATTAGCTGATCTTTATTGCATGTTCCATTTTGTTTAAAAGAGAACCTGTCAGGTCCTCAAATTCTACTAACCTTCAGATATGAGGGTCATAGCTGGTGACTCTTTACAGTGCTATTAACCTGCATAAGTTTATAGTAAGCGGAGGCTGTAACTACGCCCAGACACTGACTGACAGCTGGTTTTGTAGTGCAGCAGCACAGAGCTGGCTGTCAAGTCGGTGCCGGGGCAGTGTTACAGCGTTCGCTCACTATGTACTGAGCTAGTGACTTAAGCCACACCTCTTGTGGCATCTGCTGGGAGGAATAGAGTTGAATTTCCATCCAGACAGTAGTCATGCTTTCTGTGCAACTGCACAGCTTTAGCATGCTAAGCTATAGATTAAGTCAATTTCTGCAGGTTAATAGCTTTTAGTGATGTGAACAGTTCCTATCTAAGGAATAAAGACAGTCACATCAATATGTTTGTTATGCATCTTGTTCTAAAGACTTGCCATAAACTGTTGCCACATATTTGCAGCATATACGTACAGTATTTTTCGACTAGAATAGGCACCCAGATTTTAGAGGGGGGAAAAAAATGAAGTAAAAATTGTGGCTATGATTCACTGTAATGAGGGGGATGGGAAAGGGTACTGCTGCTGACACTTATGGGGGTAACGTCTTCATACTGGGCCTCTTCCAGGTAATATATGATCCCACCCCCCCATCCTGGATATCGCCCCTTCCCCCATCCTGATATATAGTTACCCATATCCTGGATATGGCTCCTATCCTGGTATTTCATCCCCCAGCCTGGATTTGGCATCCTGGTATATCTAGGAGACAAAAAGAGAAAGGGGGCGCAATGGTGCAATATCAACAAACACTCAGTAAACTAATGGCTGTGTATTTACTAACCTATTAGTGTTGTGTGGTCCATACATTCCACTTGAGAAAGACGGCACTACACCGTCGAAACATGTCGTGGTGACGGAGGTTTTTTTCTTATTAAACCGATCAGAATCCTGGCTTTGTTCTGAGCGCCCAAGAGACCGTGCAATTGCTTCACTATATTTGTTCTATCCTGGTATATCTGTCACGGTGTAGTGAGAATGCTCATGAGGGATTGGCAGTTACGGGTAGGGTGACCAGGGAAGACTAGTCTGACCCTAGTCTAGGAACCCTGAATGGCCCTGATCCTGAAGGTATCTCTGATGGTGAGAAGGTTTGAGCCTCCAGCCTCTGTCTAAAACTCCTCCACCAGCCCTGTGCTATTTCCCCCTCACCTCCCTCCACAGAACTGGGATACAGCAACTCCAAAGGAATGGACTTCAGCAACACAAACACACAGGTCAGCACAGCACGGCTTCCAGGCATAGAGTGAAACTCTATCAGCAGCACCACCTGGTGGAAGGAGAGGCTACTTAAAGGTAGGGGGAGGACAGTTCAGGTGAGTCACATATTAACCCCTCAACCAGCAGTTGAACCTAATAGTGACTGCAGTTCTGAAGCACAACACAGGAAGAAAAGACCCTTTCAACCGTCAACCATGCAGCTGTTAAAGACAAACACATACACAGCAGCTTCCAGCAATGTCAGCGCCAACTAAGCGCGCAACAGTATCATCCCCCAGCCTGGATATGGCACCCCCCATCCTGGACATGGCACTCCCAGTCACAGTATATGCTCCCCTGCTGCCGCACAGACTATGACATCACTGTGCTGTGCCGATCGGATGGTAGTACACACATATAGGAAAAGATCGATGCTACAGAGGGAGAGACAGAGGGGAGTGGCGGACAGGTAAGGTTAACTATTTATTATTTTAGTCTGTGCGGCAGCAGGGGGGACTTGTACTGTGACGGGGAAAGGGGGCATATTCAGGACAAAGGGGTGAGTAGACTTAGTGCAATGTAATATGTGCTGCTCCCTGCCCACCTCTCAGCACTAAGAGGTGATGGACAGGGGGATGCAGTGAATATTATAGTAGGTTAATGAGCGGGCACACGTAATTACCGGCTGCCTTTGCAGCCCACGCCAGCCTCTTCTAGTCACTCCAGAGCTGCTGGTCCCACCCAGCAGAGCACAACAGCCAGAAAACTGTCCGTAAATTTGAACTAGAAGACACATCCCCCACCTTCCACCAGAATTTGGAGGAAAAAAAGTGCATATTATAGTCTGAAAAATATGGTAGTTCTCTAAAAGTTAATTGTATGCTGTTGTATTAATCATTTCCATACTTGAAACATTCATAAAGCTGCTGATCATTTTCTGTAGCATCTACTGCTAATCTGTAAGGCTGTCTTCATCTTTTGGCTATGTTTAGCATGAGAAAATGCAATGAATCTGTCAAGATCGTTTGGAATGCAGAGTGTCAGATGTTGATGTTAAAATTTTGAATGTCTTAGGTGCCTTTCACATCAGCGGTTTACGCTGTTTGAGGCAGATGCGCCAGATTTATCGCATCTGCCGCCTAACGGTTGCACATTGCGGCAAGCCCCATGCATTGTCTATGGGGCTTGCGGTAAGTGCAGTACAGCCGTGGTTGCGGCCGTGAAAAAAACTGCGGTCAGCAGTGTTTTTTTTTTTTTTTTTGCGGCCGCAACTGCCGGACCCGCGGCTATACCGCACTTGCCACACCTGCCGCAAGCCCCAGAGACAATGCATGGCGCGTGCCGCAAGTGCGCCCATTAGGCGGCAGATGCGGTAAATCTGCCGCAATCAGCGAAAAACGCTGGTGTGAAAGGGGCCTTTGTAGTTTGCAGCTCTGTTAAATCTGCCACAAATGGCGAAAACATGGAACAGGGATGAACCTTCCCAGGAGTAGCCACCTGACCAAGAATTACCTCGAGCGCACCGATGACTCATCCAAGAGGTCACAAAAGATCCAACAACATCATCCAAAGATCTGCAGGCCTCGCTTGGCTCAGTTAAGGCCACTGTTCATGATTCCACCATAAGAAACAGATTGGGCATAAATGTTCTACATGGCAGAGCTACAAGAGGAAAACTACTGCTGAGCAAAAAAACAAATGCTTATCTCCTTTTGAAACAAAACACTTGGTGATAGCCAAGACGTTTAGAAGAATACTCTTCGGAGTGACAAGACAAAAGTTGAACTTTTTTGAAGGTGAATGTCCCATTACATTTGGCATAGAAGTAACACAGCATTTCAGAAAAGAGACATCGCACTACCATTTTGGTGGAGTTGGTAGAAAATGGACCGACTCTGACTCCTAAAATGTATAATACATTGGGTACAGTAGTTCAATGCAGAATGTGCTGAATATAATTATGAAGTATTTTATGTTCTAAGTATCTTGATTATTATAATCTTGATTATTATACCATAATAATGATTAAAGCCTGATGTTCACATTGTACTACAATAAATTTATCACTTAAATATGAGCTATATATGGAGGACTCTGAGTCGGAGGTTTGACATACTGACTCCACAGCCCTGACTACCACCATCATATGTTACTGTTGGTATGAAGGCCTGGGACTGATTTCCTGCTTCAGGACCTCTAAGGGCCCTTTCACATCAGCGTTTTTGAAATTCGCGGCAGATGCGGTGAAAAAAACGCATCTGCCGCGATTACCGCATACCGGCTGCACTTGCGGCGCGGTTGCGGTAAACGCCATGCAAAGTATAGGCGTATTTGCGGCAGGTGCGGCAAGTGCGGTTTTGCCGGTTTTACCCTACCATATCCTGTCATTACTTTTAATGGACTTGCTAATAAAATTAATTTTTATTGAAAACCAGATGATTTGGAGCTAGTCTGACTTCTAAAGTGTTCCTGTGCTACACTGGAGTGTGGACGATGCATCAGGGCTCATGTGAGGTGACTAATTGTTTTAATTTACTTCTGGAAAATGCTGTACACTAGGGCATAACTCTCAGAGAAGCAACAGCCACACAAACCCCAAACCAACTAAGTCACCTCTTTGCTATTCTTCTACCTCCCGCACACATCCCCCATGTATTCAGCAGGAGGCTGCAAACAGCCCCCTGTATTGCATTTACCACTTGTGTATCTCAGCAGAGAGAAGCAAGACTTTAACACATTCTACTTTCTTATAAATAGGAACAGTTAGTTACTATCCTGGGCAACGCCGAGGGTTACAGCTAGTGGAACCATAAATTTTGCTTTCTCCAAAAAAATCCTAAAGGAGAATTTCCATCTGTTTGTGACCTTAAGCTGAAGCACACTTGGGTGATGCAGCAGGACGATGATCCAAAACACACCAGCAAATCCACCTCTGAATGTCTTAAGAGAAATAAAATTAAGACTTTGGAGTGGCCTAGTTAAAGGCCTAACCTTAATCCGATTGAGATGTTTTGCATGATCTTAAAAAGGCGGTTTCAAGAAACCCTCCAATGTGGCTGAATTACAATTCTGGAAAAATTAGTTAAAATTCTTCCAGTGTATCGTAAAAGACTCATTGGAACAATCACCTGACTGCAGTTGTTGCTGCTGAGGGTGGCCCAACCTGTTATTAGGTTTAGGGGGCAATCACTTTTTCACAGAGAGCCATATAGTGTTTTTTATTTCTTTTTCCCTTAACCTCTTAACGACAGCCTTACGTCTACAGACTTTGAGAAAAAAGGGTACTTATGCCTAGCCGACATCTGTAGACGTAAGCCAGGAATAAGCCTTGGTGCTCTGCCCCTGGAGCTAAAATCTCTGGGGTTTCAGCTACCAGGGGTAGCTGAGACCCTAAAGATTAGGTATCAGCTGCTTTTTTCCGGCACCAGTAATGTGATGACGGGTAAGCACCGTTTACCGGTCATCACATTACAAAAAATGTCACTGCCGGTAAAAAGTGCTTTCACTTTAATCCGACATGAAAACACATATCGGATTAAAGTGAAACAGTAACCCCTTAGCCCACCAAGACCCCTGATGTCTGAGATCAACCCCCCTCCCCCATCCCTCCCCCAGACCATCTCAAAATGGCAGCGCATGTAAAAACCGCCACCTCCCCTGCAGCTCCATGCAATCTACATGTCACAAGTCAGATCGCATGGGTAACACATCCCCCTGTGCCCCCAACACTTTCTGCAGCCTCCGACCCCCTCCGCTCCTCCAGCCCCCCATCTCCAGCTCCTCCAGCGCCTCCTCGCTCCTCCAGCCCCCTCCTCGCTCCTCCAGCCCCCTCCTCGCTCCTCCAGCCCCCTCCTCGCTCCTCCAGCCCCCTCCTCGCTCCTCCAGCCCCCTCCTCGCTCCTCTGGCCCCGCTCCTCCAGCTTCCCTTCTCCGCTTCTCCAGCCCCGCTCCTCCAGCTTCCCTCCTCCGCTTCTCCAGCCCCGCTCCTCCGCTTCTCCAGCCCGCTCCTCCGCTTTCCAGCCCCGCTCCTCCGCTTCTCCAGCCCCGCTCCTCCGCTACCCACAGCCCCCCATCTCCAGCACCGCTCCTCCGGCTCCCCTCCTCGCTCCTCTGGCCCCGCCCCTCCGCTCCCCCAGCCCCCCTTCTCTGCTCCCCACAGCTCCCCTCCTCCACTCCCCCATCCCCTCTCTCTTACTCGCCTCCGGTCCCGCTCCTCGATCCTGGCACCGGCGGTCTGTCACCTCTTCTGTGCGTGCCGCTGTCTGTGCGTACTCTCAGGGGAATGATAGGTCATGAACTTAAGAGTTCATGCCCTGTCATTCCCCTGGGGTCACACAGGGGTTAACTGATCTTCATGATCTCTAAAGCAGATCACCATGAAAATCAGTTAACCCTTGTGTGACCTCAGGGGAATGATAAGTCATGAACTCTAAGTTCATGACCCATCACAATCCAGGGGTCATACAGGGTTTAACTGTGTTCTTCATGGTGATAGGCTTTAGAGATTGTTATGAAGATCCGTTAATCCCTGTGTGACCCCAGGATTGAGTTCATGACTTATCATTCCACTGGGAGAGTGCCGTCTCTTATAGCATATGGGGATGCTCCCATATGCTATAACACTGACAAATGTCGTGAGACCGCCCACTGGACTACGTCGGACATCACCGCCCACTGGACTACATCTGACACCACAGAATAATAAAGATGGGGTCTAAATTGTGTTTGTGTTTTTATTTCTAATAAAAAAAAAATCTTTCTCTGTGTTGTCTTCTGTACAATTTACTAGAGATTCCTAATGCCCTGGTCTAATATTGGCCAGACATTATGAATCTCGGGCTTAGTGCCAGTTGCCAAAAAGCAGGAAGAGCTGGATACAGCGCCAGAAAAAGGTGCTTTTATGGATGCGCCATTTTCTGTGGCGGCTGCGGACTGCAATTCGCAGCGGGATGGGGGGGGGGGCAGAAAGCCTGGGCCTCCCTATGCTGAGGATTCCAGTCCCCAGCTGCCTAGTTGTACCTGGCTGGCCCAAAATCATGGAGAAGCCCACTTGTTTTTTTTTTAAAATTATTTCATGAAACAATAAAAAAAAAAGGGCTTCCCTATATTTTTGGTTTCCAGCCGGGTAAAACTAGGCAGAAGGGGTTGGTGGCAGCCCGTAGCTGGCTGCTGTACCTGGCTGGACTAAAAATATGGCGAAGCTCCACGTCGTCTTTTTTTTTTTTTTTATTTATTTAATAAAGAAATTTAAAAAAATGCAGGAGAGGAAACAACCAGGACACAGTATCTCCGGATCTTGTGCACATGCCCTAAAAGTGAAAAATTGTGTGGAAAAAATAATTCAATATGACGACCTATCAAATTCTGTGAAGTGGCTGTATGTTCCAAATGCTCACTATACCCCTATATATAATCCTTGAGGTATCTAGTTTCCAAAATGGGGTCACTTGTGGGGGAGCGCCAATGTTGGAGTGTCCGCTAACAATTGGAGCTAATTTTCCATTCAAATTGTTAGCGGAGATCATGTCACGTATGGAGAGCCCCTGTGTGCCTAAACATTGGAGCTGCCTCCCAAGTGACCCCCCCAAGGAACTTATTTAGATGCATAGTGAGCACTTTAACCCCCAGGTGCTTCACAAATTAGTCCGTAAAAAGGAAAAAAGAGGATTATTGTGAAAAACAAGTACTTTCTCATTATTACGGATCAATTTGTAAAGCATCTGGGGGATCAAAGTGCTCACTATGCATCTAGATCAGTTCCCTGGGGTATCTAGTTTGCAAAATGGGGTCACTTGTGGGGGAGCTCCAATGTTTAGACACATGAGGGTTCTCTATACGTGACATGGTGTCCGCTAACATGTCGTGTATAGCGAGCACATGTGTGCCTAAACATTGGAGCTCCCCTACAAGTGACCCCATTTCAGAAACTAGACCCCCCAAGGAACTTATCTAGATGCATAGTAAGCACTTTGAACCCCCAGGTGCTTCACAAATTGATCCGTAATAATGAAAAAGTACTTTTTTTTTTGTTAAACAAAAATATTCTTTTTTTCATTTTTACGGATTAATTTAAGCAGCTGAGTGTTCAAAGTGGTCACCACCCATCTAGATATGTTCCTTGGGGGTCTAGTTTCCAATATGGGGTCACTTGTGGGGGATCTCCAATGTTTAGGCACACAGGGGCTCTCCATACGCGACATGGTGTCCGCTTACAATTGGAGCTAATTTTCCATTCAAATTGTTAGCAGACACCATGTCATGTATGGAGAGCACCTGTGTGCCTGAAAATTGGAGCTCCCCCACAAGTAACCCCATTTTGGAAACTATAGACCCCCCAAGGAACTTAACTAGATACATATCGAAACACTTTGAACCCTCATGTGCTTAACAAATTGATCTGTAAAAATGAAAAAGTTTTTTTTTTTTTTTTTTTCACACAAATTTTCTTTTGGCCTCAAATTTTTCATTTTCACATGAGCAATAGAATAAAATGCATCCTAAAATTTGTTGGGCAATTTCTCCTGAGTACACTGATACATCATATGTAATCATAAACCACTGTTTGGACGCACGGTAGGGCTCAGAAGAGAAGGAGCGCCATTTGACTTTTTGAATGGAAAATTGGCTCCAAAAGTCAAATTGCGCTCCTTCCCTTCTGAGCCCTGCTGTGCGCCCAAACAGTGGTTTATGATTACATATGATGTATCAGTGTACTCAGGAGAAATTGTCCAACAAATTTTAGGATCCATTTTATCCTGTTACCCTTGTGAAAATGAAAAAATTGAGGCTAAAACAACATTTTTGTTGGATAAATTAAAAAGCCAATTTTTTCCTTCCATTTTGCTTTAGTTCCTGTGAAGCACCTGAAGGGTTAATAATCTTCCTGAATGTAGTTTTGAGTAGCCTGAGGGGTGCAGTTCTTGGAATGGTGTCACTTTTGGGTTTTTTTCCGTCACATCGGCCCCTCAAAGTGTCTTCAATTCTGATGTGGTCACTAAAAAAAATGGTTTTGAGAAATTACTGATGAACTTTGAACCCATTTTTTTTTTTTCCCCAAAATTGTGCTGATGGTGAAGTAGACATGTGGGAAATGTTATTTATTAACTATGTTGTCACACAACTCTCTTGGTTTAGCAGAATAAAAATAAAAATTTGAAAATGGGGAAATTTTAAAAAATTTTGCCTAGTTTTTGATTTTTTTCACAAATAAACATAAAAATTATCGACCTAAATTTACCACTAACATGAAGCCCAATATGTCATGAAAATACAATCTCAGAATCGCTAGGATCCATTGGAGCGTTCCAGAGTTATTACATCATAAAGGGACACTTTATTTATAAACTGCATTTTGTGTTTACGTGTGTTATCTTTGTCTAATATTTACATTTTGTTTGGCGATCTGAAACATTTAACGGTACGTTACACACAGACAGACAATGTCTGCACAGATATCTGTGTCTTACTGTACCTTAAGTGGAACAAACATGCAAAATAATAAGAAATCAGCAAGGGGCAAACACTTTTTCACACCACTGTAGATATTTTGGGCTGCTTTCACACTAGCGTTTTCGCCAAAATGCGGCAGATGCAGCAAATTTACTGCATCTGCCACCTAACAGCTGCACTTGCAGCACATTTGTGGCAAGCCCGATGCATTGTCTATAGGGCTTGCCATAAGGTGCAGCAGATGCGGCAGTTACGGCCGCAAAAAAAAAAACGCTGCTTACTGCGTTTTTTTCTACTGCTGCAGCTGCATTTGCCGCACCTGCTGCACCTTACTGCAAGCCCCGTAGACAATGCATGGGGCTTGCCGCAAGTGCGGCAGTTAGGCGGTACTTGCGGCAGATACGTTTTTTCGTCCGGATGTGAAAGGGGCCAAATAAAGATGAAAAAGAAAAAGGCAAGAGCAGACTAACAACATTAATTAATTCTGGTGCAAAGTCAAAGCAATGTTCAATTGCTTAATATTTACCCCAGAAATTGGACACACTCTCCAAATGGCAGAAAACGTGA
Source organism: Allobates femoralis (assembly GCA_033576535.1). Taxonomy (NCBI): domain Eukaryota; kingdom Metazoa; phylum Chordata; class Amphibia; order Anura; family Aromobatidae; genus Allobates; species Allobates femoralis. The sequence goes on along the minus strand of JARQOC010000005.1, from coordinate 368,865,281 downwards.
GCTTTTTTATTGGCCCATACCGACCTAACGTTTCGGTTCACTCAGAACCTTTCTCCAGCAGTGTCTGGAGTATATTAACAATTAGCACTTTCCCTTAAATCAGGTTGCTTCACTTCTAATTTATTTATATTTGTTTTCCGGAAGCAACTTAATTTGTACAAGTTTGTAATTAATGTTAGAGGGTGGTTAGTTTTTCCTAATCTATTTTGAGCTTTGTGCTGCCAGAAAACCAATTTACAGCACACTCATGCTAGGTTCCTGCTTGGCAAGAAGACACAGGAATCTTTGTGGAACAAGGTAAATGACTGACTACATTGTTTTAATTTATACCTTTAGTAGAGAGAATGTATGGACAATTACTGATGAAGTGATTTTGGTTTCTTTAAAACCATTACTAACTGGGAGGTTTTAAAGTCTGCATAAATAGGAGGCTTCCCCACTAGGTCTTCTCACACTTGGTTTGGTGCTAGCCTATTTCTTTTTCAGTAAATCCGCAGGCCATCTACAGTACAGATGAACAAAACATTAATTGTCACAAAGGTTGCCTTCACGATGACTTAGAACTTTCCAAAATTTTTTAATAGTAAAATAAGATGATGTATGATGTCACTTTGAGTCAAACTGCTCAATTTAAAGGGATTTTACCCATGAGCAAAGTTCATTTTAATCGACAGTTCCTTACAATAACAATTTCATTAAGTGGATGTATCATAAATAATATATATATATATATATATATATATAAATATATATATATATATATACACACATATATATATATACATATATATACACACATATAGATATATAGTATACATTTACACTGCTGTTCAAACATTTGGGGTCACGCAGGCAATTTTGTGTTTTCCATGAAAACTCAGCTTTATTTATCAAATGAGTTGCAAAATGAATAGAAGTATAATGGTGGGTTTACACACACCAATTTATCTGTTCAATATCTGAACAGATCTCTGGTTGCAGTGAAATCATGGATACATTCCATTTTGTGGCTGTGTACAAATGATACGATGTGTCCATGATTTCACTGCAACCAGAGATCTGTTCAGATATTGAACAGATAAATTGGTGTGTGTAAACCCACCATAAGTGTAATGTTAGCTTCATTGAAAAAAAATGTGGTTTTCTTTAAAAAAAAAAAAAAAAAAAAGGAAATTTATATACATGCATACAGTCATATGAAAAAGTTTGGGCACCCCTCTTAATCTTATTTTTTTTTTGTTTAAAATTGGGCTTTTGCAACAGCTATTTCAGTGTGATATATGTAATAACTGATGGACACTGTAATATTTCAGGATTGAAATGAGGTTTATTGCACTAACCGAAAATGTGAAATATGCATTATTTCAAAATTTGACAGGTGCAAACGTATGTGCACCTCAACAGAATAGTGACATTAATATTTAGTAGATCCACCTTTTGCAAAAATAACAGCCTCTAGTCGCTTCATGTAGCTGTTAATAAGTTCCTGGATCCTGGATGAAGGTATTTTTGACCATTCCTCTTTACAAAACACTTCCAGTTCAGTTAAGTTTGATGGTCGCCGAGCATGGACAGCCTGCTTCAAAACATCCCACAGATGTTCAATGATATTCAGGTCTGGGGACTGGGATGGCCATTCCAGAACATTGTAATTGTTCCTCTGCATGAATGCCTGAGTAGATTTGGAGCGGTGTTTTGGATCATTGTCTTGCTGAATGATCCATCCCCAGCGTAACTTCAACTTTACACTGATTCTTGAACATTATTCTCTAGAATCTGCTGATACTGAGTGGAATCCATGCGACCCTCAACTTTAACAAGATTCCCGTTGCCGTCATTGGCCACAAAGCCCCAAATCATGATGGACCCTCCCCCAAATTTGACAGTGGGTAGCAAGTGTTTTTCTTGGAATGCTGTGTTTTTGTGGCGCCATGCATAACGCCTTGTTGTATGACCAAACAACTCAATCTTTGTTTCATCAGTCCACCGGACCTTCTTCCAAATTGAAACTGGCTTGTCCAAATGTGCTTTTGCATACCTCAGGCGACTCTGTTTGTGGTGTGCATGCAGAGACTGCTTCTTTCGCATCACTCTCCCATACAGCTTCTCCTTGTGCAGTGTGCGCTGTATTGTTGACCGATGCACAGTGACACCATCTGCAGCAAGATGATGCTGCAGGTCTTTGGAGGTGGTCTGTGGATTGTTCTTGACTGTTCTCACCATTCTTCTTCTCTGCATTTCTGATATTTTTGTTGGCCTACCACTTCTGGCCTTTACAAGAACTGTCCCTGTGGTCTTCCATTTCCTTACTATGTTCCTCACAGTGGAAACTGACAGGTTAAATCTCTGAGACAAATTTTTGTATCCTTCCCCTGAACAAGTATGTTGAACAATCTTTTTTTTTTAAGATCATTTGAGAGCTGTTTTGAAGAGCCCATGATGCCACTCCTCAGAGAAGATGCAACTAGGAGAACAACTTGCAAGTGGACACCTGAAATGGCTTCTCTCATGATTGGATACACCGGGCTATGAAGTACAAAGCTCAATGAGGTTACCAAACCAATTTAGTGCTTCAGTAAGTCAGTAAAAAGTAGTTAGCAGTATTCAAATCCTGAAAATCAAAAGGGTGCCCATACTTTTGCACCTGTCAAATTTTTAAATAATGCATATTTCAATGTGCTTGTAAATATAAGGCACCCCTGCCCGCCCCCCCCCAAAAAAAAAAAAAAGATAAGGCATACCTAATCTTTGCCAGTTCAGCATGCCACCGATCAGAAGATGCAGCGGTGACCCCCTGTCTGTTGTCCGGTGCCCGCCGCTGCATACCGTGCTGTACGTTACATACCGTACGCTATCTTTTCAAAATTGGGCCAGCAGCCGCGCCACTCACAGAGCCAGAGCCAAGCACCAATCACAGCTCAGGAGCTGTGCTCCGATTACAGCCCCGTAGCCCTGAGCCAATTCGAGGCCAGCTGACATCAGTGCATGGCCTCTAATTGGCGTGTGCCTGATGTGCACTGATTGGTGCGCAATACTGGCCTCTGATTGGTGCACAGTTCCTGGGCTGTGATTCACTAGTGAATACAGCGGAGGAGCAATACAGTACGTTACCAGTAAGAAGCAGTTTGTGTGTGGGTATGGGTTTGTGTGTGTCTTTGTTTTTTTTTGTTTGTTTTTTTGCAGGTACGGTACAAAAGGCTGCGAAGTACTGGGAGGCTGCAGTGGGTTGATGGGAGGCTGCACTGGGATGATGGGATGCGCAGTTCAGTATATATGTTAATACATTTTCATTTTTTTTTGTTCAAAAATATTAGCACATTTTTTTTCATAGGAAAATAAGACACCCTCTGAAAATAAGACATGTCGCATCTTTGGGACCAAAAATTAATATAAGGCGGTGTCTTATTTTCTCATACAAGGTGATATCATTGGCCCGGCGGATCTCCACGAAATAGCACCCCACATTATCACAGAACCTCCACCATGTTTTACGGTTGGGAGAATGCAGTCTTGATGGAATGCTTCTTTCGGCTGTCTCCAAACATACACTCGGCCGGAGGTCGGAAAATGGGGTAAACGATGATTCGTCTGAGAGTATCACATGTTTCCACTGCTCGAGGGACCAATTGTGGAGGTTTTTACACCACTCTAAACCGCTTGGAAACATTTGTCATTGAGAGCAGAGGTTTTCTAATTGCAGCTCTTCTGTGGAATCCACATTTGTGCAGCTCCCGACGAACAGTATTCGTGGAAACTGGATTCTGTAGGTGTTCATTGAGCTCAGCAGTGATTTTCGGAGCCGTGGTATTGCGATTCTCTCTCACAATTCGCTTTAGAGTCCGACGGTCTCTCTCAGTCAACTTTGACTCTCGGCCGGACCTGTGCTTTGCTGTGGACGTATTTCCTTCTCTTTCAAACGCAGTCATTACTTTGGAGATAGAACCTCTTGACACACCAAGCATTCGGGCACTGTGTTACACTAGCGCCTGCCATACGAGCACCAACAATTTTGCCTTTTTGAAAATCCGAAAGTTCTGCCATTGGTATCAGGTTCTCATCAATGTTCTTACAATTCGGCAAAACAAAAAGTTAAGTTACATACACATATCACTTAACATAAATAATCAACTACAAAACATTAACATATGTCACGATTTGCATGTTTATAACATGTTCAAAGATTATGATTCCAAAACATTAGGTGTTTCCATTATTTTGTCCAACCCCTGTATACAGTTGTGGCCAAAAGTATTGACACCCCTGCAATTCTTTCAGATAATACTCAGTTTCTTCCTGAAAATGATTGCAATCACAAATTCTTTGGTATTATTATCTTCATTTAATTTGTCTTCAATGAAAAAACACAAAACAAAATGAAGCAAAAAGCAAAACATTGATCATTTCACACACAACTCCAAAAATGGGCCAGACAAAAGTATTGGCACCCTCAGCCTAATACTTGGTTGCACAACCTTTAGCCAAAATAACTGCGATCAACCGCTTCCGGTAATCATCAATGAGTTTCTTACAATGCTCTGCTGGAATTTTAGACCATTCTTCTTTGGCAAACTGCTCCAGGTCCCTGATATTTGAGGGGTGCCTTCTCCAAACTGCCATCTTTAGATCTCTCCACAGGTGTTCTATGGGATTCAGGTCTGGACTCATTGCTGGCCACCTTAGATGTCTCCAGGGTTTTCTCTCAAACCATTTTCTAGTGCTTTTTGAAGTGTGTTTTGGGTCATTGTCCTGTTGGAAGACCCATGACCTCTGAGGGAGACTCCGCTTTCTCACACTGGGCCCTACATTATGCTGCAAAATTTGTTGGCAGTCTTCAGACTTCATAATGCCTTGCACACGGTCAAGCAGTCCAGTGCCAGAGGCAGCAAGCAACCCCAAAATATCAGGGAACCTCCACCATGTTTGACTGTAGGGACCGTGTTCTTTTCTTTGAATGCCTCTTATTTTCTCCTGTAAACTGTATGTTGATGCCTTTGTCCAAAAAGCTCTACTTTTGTCTCATCTGACCAGAGAACATTCTTGCAAAACGTTTTAGGCTTTCTCAGGTAAGTTTTGTCAAACTCCAGCCTGGCTTTTTTATGTCTCGGAGTAAGAAGTGGGGTCTTCCTGGGTATCCTACCATACAGTCCCTTTTCATTCAGACACCGACGGATAGTGCGGGTTGAGACTGTAGTACCCTCGACTGCAGGGCAGCTTGAACTTGTTTGGATGTTAGTCGAGATTATTTATCCACCATCCGCACAATCTTGCGTTGAAATCTCTCGTCAATTTTTCTTTTCCGTCCACATCTAGGTAGGTTAGCCACAGTGTCATGGGCTTTAAACTTCTTGATGACACTACGCACTGTAGACACAGAAACATTCAGGTCTTTGGAGATGGACTTGTAGCCTTGAGATTGCTCATGCTTCCTCACAATTTGGTTTCTCAAGTCCTCAGACAGATTTTTGGTCTTCTTTCTTTTCTTCATGCTCAATGTGGTACACACAAGGACACAGGACAGAGGTTGAGTCAACTTTAATCCATGTCAAAGGGCTGCGAGTGTGATTCAGTTATTGCCAACACCTGTTAGGTGCCACAGGTAAATTACAGGTGCTGTTAATTGCACAAATTAGAGAAGCATCACATGATTTTTCTAACAGTGCCAATACTTTTGTCCACCCCCTTTTTTATGTTTGGTGTGGAATTCTATCCAATTTGGCTTTAGGACAATTCTTTTTGTGTTTTTTCATTGAAGACAAATTAAATGAAGATAATAATACCAAAGAATTTGTGATTGCAATCATTTTCAGAAAAAAACTGAGTTTTATCTGACAGAATTGCAGGGGTGTCGATACTTTTGGTTACAACTGTATATATATATATATATATATAATATAAAATTATATGTACACACACACACAGGGAGGGCCATTTATATGGATGCACCTAAATAAAATGGGAATGGTTGGTGATATCAACTTCCTGTTTGTAGCACATTAGTATATGGGAGGGAAAAACCTTTCCACATGGGTGGTGACCGTGGTGGCCCTTTTGAAGTCCGCTATTTTGGATCCAACTTTATTTTTTTCAATGGGTAGAGGGTCATGAGACACATCAACCTTATTGAGAATTTCATAAGAAAAACAATGGTGTGCTTGGTTTTAACGTAATTTTATTCTTTTATGAGTAATTTACAAGTTTATGACCACTTATAAAATGTGTTCAAAGTGCTGCCCATTGTGTTGGATTGTCAATGCAACCCTCTTCTCCCACTCTTGACACACTGATAGCAACACCACAGATGAAATGCTAGCACAAGCTTCCAGTATCGGTTGTTTCAAATGCTGCACATCTCTTATCTTCACAGCATAGACAATTGCCTTCAGATGAGCGAGGAGGCAAACTTTTTTTGTGGTATTTGTGATTGATGTCGGATATGTAATCTCAGCTGGCATCAAGCTAAGGGGTTAGTAACTGTGAGACTTCTATCAGATACCCCCACCCATTAAGTAAAAATAAAGATACAAAAACTGATCATCTGCATAAAGACTCGCCCACATTTACCAATTATCAAAAATGCGAAAGCTACTTCGGCAACTGTGAATCTTAGTACAGTACAGCTATTCACAAGTGCTGAGTAGTGACTAAAACTCTCTTCTGAGCCACAAGCTCTATACTGCGCTTAGCAAGTCCTGGGGAGGCTAAGTCATGTAGTCACTTACTGGCCACCTGTAAATGGCTGTATTCAGTTGCTGGAGCTGTATGCGAGGATTGTAGACTACGACGGAGGAACTTTGTGAGAGCATTTTTGATAAATTTGTGAATGAGGGTAAGTGTGGGGCAGTCTTTATTCAAATAAACTTTCTTTTTTAATTATTCTTATTTATTGGTTTAGTAATGTGAATCTCTAATAAACGCCTTTCCATTACTACCCCCTCAGCTTGATGACAGCTGACATCAACCTCAAATACAATTACCGCGAGTGCCACTACATTAGGGCAATCAGGAAGAGACGGGCTAAGCACCAAAATTGGCATATCTAATGTGATGGGCCAATTTGGGGCAGCTGGTGGCTGTTATTGTTTAGGCAGGGAAGAGCCAAATAACGATGGACCTTCCCAGCCTTTAGTACTAGTTCCCAGCTGTCTGATTTACCTTGGCTGGTTAAGGAAGTCAGAGGACCTCACTTCGTGTGGTGGTGTTGGTTGCCGTTTTTTTTTATTTGGTTAAAGAAGGCTAAAAACGCCTTGTAGTGTCAAATGAAAGGCACTAAAGGGTGCAATTATACAACCCACGCCTCTGGGTCTAGTCTAAGACCCGATGATTCAATATGGCTCGCCAATCATGGTAATGCCATTAGCCAATATGGCAGGCAATCCCCTGATGTTTATTGGCTACCTAAGAACTACGGAGCATGCGAGGCGGTGACTCGAGCATGGCCTTGAACACCTTTGATACTGGGATGAGTAAAGAGCACCGCAATGCTTGATCAAGTTTTGAGCAATGCCGAGCCTGCTTGCTCATCACTACTCCATACAATTAGTTTGTTTCATGCCTATACAGAAAATGTATGGTTATAGATTTCAAGGCATATTAAAAAAGCATTCATTTCATAGATCTTAAAATTTAGTAAATTTACCTTTACGTCTTGGCATGGACGCTGTTGTGACTGGTGTTGGCATTACGGTGGAAACTAAGGGCTTTAGTATTTTGGCATTACATGCAGGAGGCCAAAAATAAATTTGTGGCTGATATGTTGCTTAATTATATAACCAAGCTCCAAACTACCTAGTGCAATACAGATCTAGATGCAGTGGAATACCTGAATTTAATTGTATTTGGTCTGGCTTGAGTAGTGTGATCTATATTAGATGGCTATAATGAAATATGAATCACCCCTGTACCAGACCAGCAGCATAACAGAGCAGCCACTGGCTGGAACAGTTGAGTATAAATCTAGAGCAGGAGTACCCAACCTTGGGCTTGGGAGCCACATGTTGCTCACGGTCAGAAATGTTTTGCGACCACTGGTCTACTGGATTAACTGTTCATGTGACCCTGGATTGTAGGAATTTTCACTTAAATCCATTAGACTGAGAGCCCAGTTGACTGCCTAACCAGTTGAACATGATTATAGGGAAATTCATTAAGAACTGCTTATTTAATTGTATGGAACAGAACTGAAACTGGTGATAATTTGGAGGCCAATATATTATCAAATCTATTTTTGTGCCATCAACTACAGCAAAGCCTGTTTCGGGGTTGATCACCTGAAACTTTGGAATACCTTGAAGGATATGGGTGTGTCAAGCCACCAACCTTACTAGGAACTATTACATCAACCAGGATGTAACAGTCCAAACATAAAATGTAAACAAATGTTCAAAGTAGAGCAGGGCGTCAGACACGGCTGCATCCTGTCACGAGTGCTCTTTAATTTATATGCAGGAACTTTCTTTTCTTTTTTTTTTTTTTTTATTGACAGCATCACAAAAGAGTTATCTGCCCTTTAAGGACAGGAAACATACAGGATAAAAAGGGCGGTACCTCTTCCCGCATCATTGGTTTCCTTCCTGTCCTTGAACAAGGAGCCTCTGTGATGAAGCCAGCAGTGTATGAAGAAACAAGAATATAATTAGCCAGCCCTGGTCATGTCAGATGGCAGCACTATTCTCTTTACGTCAGGATTGTGAGTGATCTTCGTATAAGTTTGCATTGTAAAGTGTCTTTGTTTTTGTCTTTTAGTGTCAGGAAAAACTTAGGAAATGTATGGCCAAATCCAAAAAAAATGTGCTCTTTGTAAACTAGTTACCCTCTAGATGGCCCAAGACATTCTGCTGTTCTTGTGTTGAGCAATCCTCGTGTGAGGAGACCCCCGGGTTTGCTTCAGATCTAAAGGCCCTGTTACACGGCATGACATCGTTAACGACATCACTGATGTGTCACGGGTTTGGAGGCATACCAGCGACGTTGTTGCGACCTCGTTGTATGTGACTCTGGCAAATTGCTATGATAAATCGTTGGATCGGAGTTGACAGGTTTACCAACATGTTGTAAAACCTGACGGTATCAACTCAAGCAACCTGCTGCATCGTTATGGGTGACACTGCGATAACTCTGTCGTGGACGACTTCGCCTATTAACAGCAATGATCAGGGATCGTTCACAGGGTTTGCGAACGATATCTGCTCACAACTTCGTTGGCGAGTTGTCCACGATATCTAGGCGTGACATCTCACCAACGATGTCTATACGATGTCTGCAACAACCGTGCGCCCACGAGATCGTTGCTGATATCGTTCCAATGTCGTGCCGTCTGACGGTACCTTAAGATCCATATTTTGGGCAGAAGTCAACAGCTTTCTTAAACCCCTGCCCTATAGAAAAGAAGATTGCTTTAACATAGCCAGGAGATAATCTCCGATATCTGAGGAACTGGGTAAATCTGAATGGGAATGTTCATCTTCGTGTTCTCCTCTGTCATTAGACAGTGGGGGATGTCAGAGTTTTTTTCGTTCTATGTCCAGAATAAAGACCTGGAAGAACTGTACCTCCTTAATAGCAAGAAGAGAAAAGACAAACATCCACTGTATTTATGTTTCATTCCCTGACAGCTGGTTGAGATTTGGAGAAGCTGTAGTGATACCTACACTGGTCTTTACTCTAGAAGACCCAGGAATGGAAAACACTCCAGAGTCTCCCGTACCCGTAGCAACTTCCAAACACGTTTGCCCACTACACCCACTATTGCCCCTGTTCGCCATTCAGAATGCAGTACTCGGTCAGTTACCTGTTAGATACAGGCAGTAACTACAACAGGTGCTTCCTTTCCTGTATACGTCAGTAGAAAACCAAGCTGTTATATGAAATGGAAATGTTTTATTTTTTAAACTTTGTAAGGATCTACCTGCTCTTTCTATGGGTACTAAGGAGTGAGCATGAACTGTACCCATATACCCCGGAAGCTGGCCTCAGCTACACCCAGAGGCCATGGATTCTAAGATGGCCTTCCTATTCCAAGACTTTAATTTCAGTTAATGTTGACTCCTGTGACTGCTTTGTTGCATTTCTCTACATCAAGGGGGAACTCAACTGCAGAACAGACTTACTAAGCCAGTGATGGTCAACCTTTTGAGCTCGGTGTGTCAAAATTCACCGAAAAAACAAGTATAACTCGCGTGGTGTGTCACTTTGAGAAAAACCCATAATTTTGTAATATTTGTAGCTGCAATAACAAAAAGGTATCCTGGATATGGCCCCCATTCTGGTATATAGGCCCCTTATCCAGGATATAGCCCCCACATTGGGATATAGCACCCCCCCCCCATTCTGGATATGGCCCTATTTTCTTGTATATAGCCTCTGATCCTGAATATAGCCCCCACACTGGAATATAGCACCCTCCCATCCTGGTACATTACCCCCTATCCTGGATATGGCCCCCATTCTGTTATATAGTCCCTTATACTGGATATAGCCCCCATCCTGGTACATTACAATCCATCCTGGATATGGCCCCCACCCTGGTATATAGCCCCTATGCTGGGATATAGCACCCCCTATCCTGGTATATAGTCCCTTTTCCTGGATATAGCCCCCCATACTGGGATATAGCACCCCCCCCCCCCCCCATCCTGGCACATTACCCCCCATCCTGGATATGGCCCTTATCCTGGTGCACACACAAAAATAATAAACAATATAACTCACCTATCCCTCGTTCCTCTTCATGCTGAAAGTGTCAGCAGCCTGACGATGATAACATAATCAGCTCTGCTACATTACCATGCCGCCATTGTCTCACCTTCAAATGCTGTGCTGAAACTGTGATTGCATGCAGTCAGTGTCAATCACAGCACCAGCATCCGGAGACCGGACATGGGCGGCACAGAATGAAGATGGCAATCAAAGTGTCATTATCCCGCCTCCGGATGCTGTTGCTGTGATTGACACTGACTGCATGCAATCACAGTGTCAGCATCTGAAGGCGGAACAAGGCGGCACAGTAATGCAGCAGAGTGAATTATGTTATCGGCGGCGGGTGGAGGGGGAAACTGAGCCATGACGTGTGTCAGCAGAAACGCCTCGGCGTGTCACTGCTGACACGCGTGTCATAGGTTAGCCATCACTGTACTAAGCGATGATACTCAGTTGAAACAAGGGGAATGAATAGTCTCTAGATCCTGCAGCGTTCACTCAGATAACAGAGTGATGGGAGGTACCAGATATGGATCTCTTTGCCAACTGAAAAAAATAACAGAAAAGTATCCAGCTTTTGTTCTCTAGATCTCAAGGAGAGACCTTATGTTGTGAATGCTCTTCAGATGTCCTTGTTGAAAGAATAATGGCGGTTTAGGGGCGCTCAAGGAGGAGACAAGGGAAGGTAGTGAAACTTTCTTTTATTTGGCATAAACAAGGGGTCTTCACAACGCGTTTCGGTGGTAGCTCCGCCTTCATCAGGTGATGACCTCACGTCATTACAGACATTTTATAGGGTACACTTACACTGACATCAACTAAACACATCAAAGGAAATTTCTTAAAGAGACATACACACATATAATGTTAACACCTACAAAGTAGAGGAGAATACCTCACTAAGGACCTAAAAATACTATAATCCAATTTTAGTAAAGGAGAAGATAATAATTAAAATATAGAGACCAATAAATATGTAAAAATATATAGATCTATAAATGTAACAGTGTTTAGCAACGTTATCCATTTTGTTTCTTTCTGAAGGAGGCACCATTTGACATCGCCCCCTCTAACACCCATATAAACGCAGTCAATCGCTTTCAACACCAAACCTCGAGGATTAGACCAATGGGCACTGAGGAAATGTCGGGGAATGGTTTTAATTTTATCAAGATCCAAGACACTAGCCGCATTCTTAATATCCCTGACATGTTCCTGAACTCGGACCCTCAGGGACCTTGTAGTCATCCCAATGTATGACAGGCCGCATGGGCACGTGGTATGGTATACCACCGCCTCCGTGCCACACGCCAGGTGGTGCATAATTTTAAATGCCTAATGGTGCTGTCACACAGCACGGTCTGGCCTGCGATGTCGGAAGCGATGCGCGGGTGCACGCTCGCTTCCGACATCGCAGGGCAGCTGTCACACGGCAGGACGTTGCCGGTGACGCCGCAGCGATGCGGGAGGAGCCATCGCTTGCTGGGCTGGGATCAACCCAGCGAGCGATCTGCAGCAATGCTGCTCGATAGGCTGGATCGCCGCCAACATCGCTATGGCGGTGTCAGACGGCGCGATCCAGCCTAGTCGCAGGTTGACAGGTTTACGGTCCTCCTCGTAAACCTGTCAACCTGCGACAAGCGATAATTCGCGATCGCGTCGCGTTGTCGCACATCGCGACATCGCTAGCAACATCGCTGATACGTCACTTTTTTGGCGATGTCGCTAGCGACGTCGCCAGGTGTGACAGCACCATTAGGTCCACCGGAGTCATGAAACTCATGATTCTTAGGAATGTATTTACATATGGAGCAATCCCCACATGGGTATGAACCCCAGTGGGGGCCACTGCTACCAAAGATAAATATGCTTCGGGAAGGCACATAGTGACTGGAAATCAATAGGTCCTTATGGTTCCGCAATCTATGCCAAGTAATGGCAGGTTGTTTGGTTAAGGAACGAGGGAAAATCTTTGTCCGAAAGCAAAACCGCCCAGTGTCTAAAAAATGTGTCCTGAATCTCCTGCCAATTGGTATTGTAGGTCGTGATGAATCTTATAGCAATATAACTGTGTTAGTGAAGCGCTGGTGCAGAGGGGTAAAATTTAATAAACACCTTTAAATAAAGCTTTACACTCTCCCAACCGCAACGCGTTTCGATAGCAAGTCATCTTCCTAAGGCAATGGAGAGTGTATATAATAAAACACTTTTATATAGGACCTTTGTCCAATCATGGTTTACAATTCATTGTGACATCACAGGAAATGAACAACCTATGATAATACAGAGAATTTAACTATTACTCATTGTAAACTTCTAAAACTGTTATTATATTAATACATAGTTTTATCTCAATAAAAGTATTTACCGTATATACTCGTGTATAAGCCGACCCGTGTATAAGCCGACCCCCTTACTTTTGCCCCCAAAACCTGGGAAAACCTATTGACTCGTGTATAAGCCGAGGGTGGACCCCAGCACAGGTATACAGCCCCCAGCAGTGTGGTATACAGCAGCCCCAGAGGTATATACAGCAGCCCCAGAGATATATACAGCAGCCCCAGAGGTATATACAGCAGCCCCAGAGGTATATACAGCAGCCCCAGAGGTATATACAGCAGCCCCAGAGGTATATACAGCAGCCCCAGAGGTATATACAGCAGCCCCAGAGGTATATACAGCAGCCCCAGAGGTATATACAGCAGCCCCAGAGGTATATACAGCAGCCCCAGAGGTATATACAGCAGCCCCAGAGGTATATACAGCAGCCCCAGAGGTATATACAGCAGCCCCAGAGGTATATACAGCAGCCCCAGAGGTATATACAGCAGCCCCAGAGGTATATACAGCAGCCCCAGTGGTATATACAGCAGCAGCCCCAGTGGTTAGTATACAGCAGCCCCAGTGGTATATACAGCCCCAGAAGTACTATACAGCAGCCCCAGAAGTAGTATACAGCAACCCCAGTGGTAGTATACAGCAGCCCCAGTGGTAGTATACAGCAGCCCCAGTGGTAGTATACAGCAGCCCCAGTGGTAGTATACAGCAGCCCCAGTGGTAGTATACAGCAGCCCCAGTGGTAGTATACAGCAGCCCCAGTGGTAGTATACAGCAGCCCCAGTGGTAGTATACAGCAGCCCCAGTGGTAGTATACAGCAGCCCTAGTGGTGTATACAGCAGCCCCAGAGGTATATACAGCAGCAGCCCCAGTGGTTAGTATACAGCAGCCCCAGTGGTAGTATACAGCAGCCCCAGAGGTATATACAGCCCCAGTGGTACTATACAGCAGCCCCAGGGCTGTATACAGCAGCAGCCCCAGGGCTGTATACAGCAGCAGCCCCAGGGCTGTATACAGCAGCAGCCCCAGGGCTGTATACAGCAGCAGCCCCAGGGGTGAATACAGCAGCAGCCCCAGGGCTGTATACAGCAGCAGCCCCAGGGCTGAAAAGTCCCCCCTCGGCTTATACGCGAGTACACAGTATAAGTATACAGCAGCAGCCCCCAGAGGTATACAGGCCCCCTCATCATGATCCAGGGCCCCCCCCCCTTGCGCGGCAAACCTGTAAAGTAAAATCATACTTATCACTGTCCTGTCGCGCTGTCCCATCGCTTGCCGACATCACGATCCTGGGCTTCATTCCGCGTCTTCCAGCTTCCTGTGGTCGCGGGCAATGACGTCATTGCCCGCGACCACAGGAAGGCGGAAGACGCGGAATGAAGCCCGGGATCGTGATGTCGGCAAGCGGCGGGACAGCGCGACAGGACAGTGGTGAGTATGATTTTACTTTACAGGTTTGCTGCGCAAGGGGGGGGGGGGGCCCTGGATCATGATGGGGGGTTGCCTGTATACCTCCGGGGGCTGCTGCTGTATACTTATACTGTATACTCGCGTATAAGCCGAGGGGGGACTTTTCAGCCCAAATTTTGGGCTGAAAAACTCTGCTTATACGCGAGTATATACGGTAATAAAGAATTTGATGATTCGGAGATGTTAGTTCTAACATGTTAATGAGATAATTATAAAAATGCTGACAAGGAAGGGGGGTTGTGGTGATGAACCGGGACTGGTACTTGGGCGAGGGTAGACTGATACTTGATGATGAATTATATCATGAAAAATTGGTTTAAGACCCGTCCCCCACCATTTATTGGAATTACAGCAAATTAATTAAGAATGCCTTTAGTCAAGGAATTTTGAATAAAGGGGAGATGTATTTTCTGAATATCTCCAGATATCTAACCCCTTTTTTTTTTTTTTTCCCTAAAGTCCACAAGGACAAACCCCCACCTGGTCGCCCTATTATCTCAGGGATGGGGTCTATATTACCTGTAATTTGTCCCATTACATAGACCTTTATTTTTTTTTTTTTTTTACAAAAACATGTTTTTAATTTGGATTCTTTCAATAAATGTATTTATTAATTTCAAAAGATTATAAGAGAAAAAGGTAACAATTCAGATATAAAGAATTACACATTCGTACATAGTCTGGGGTATGACAGAAAACACGTTCCATTGCCAAGGCCGAGACCCCGGCAGCCGTCTCAAAAGACCCTGATACATATAATTCACCAATTACATCACATCAAGATGAAGCTTGAAGCGAAGTGTAAGCCAGTTCTCACTATTCCGTAGCCATCTAAACATCTCCGTCACCCCTGCAGACCATGAAATAAAAAAGAGGAAAAAGAAGGGGAAAGGTAATGAAAGAAGACATGAAAGGAGGGAACAGAAGGGAAGAAGGGGTGGAGAGAAAAAAAAAAAAGGGAGGGGGTGGGAGGGAAGAGGAAACCTGGTTAATCTGGCTCAAGAAGGAAGAGAGGATCGCAACAGCCAATCCGCAAACTCCGGGCTCTCCTTGAAAGAATGCCATAGATACCATGTACTGCCCCCGTCTGATCCGGTGCCATGATCATCGGCCATCCAAGACTCTGTGCGACTCATTTTGTTCATCTCAGCTATCCACTCCAGCATGGTGGGAACCTCCGTAGACCTCCAGTGTCTGGGAATGACAGCCTAGCCGCAATTAAACAGAACCTCAAAATTCCTCTTTTTGCTGAGGACACAGCGGCAGGAACCAGAGACAGGAGGGCAATCCGGGAGGAAGGCATATGATAAATCCCAGACATCAGGTGAAAGGCCTCAAACACCTGACCCCAGAAGGGTTGGAGGAGACCGCACGACCACCAGATATGGAGCATAGAGCCCCTCTCTATCCCACATCTCCAACAAGCGTCTGACACTCCAGGGTCGAGCCTGTGTAGGTAAGTGGGGCAACGGTACCAGCGTGTTAAAATTTTATAGTTCCGTTCCTGAGCAGCACATGAGACCGTCATTTTGTGGGTGAGTACAAAAATATTTTGACGTTCAGTCTCAGATAAGGTGATGTGCAGGTCTCTCTCCCAAGCCTCCAAGAATCCACGAGGGTCGGACACCGACCCAGCCAGGACCAGGACATAGAGCATGGAGACCACACGGGACGGGCCCTCAGATGAAAGCATAATCAACTCAAAAGGTGTCGGAACCCCCAAGGAGATCCCTGAGAGATAATCTCGGATCTGGGCGAACTCCATCCATGAGAACGACACCCCCCCGGTCTGGCCCCGGAGCCCCTCCACACCAGTGTGCCCCACCAGTCTGTCCGCAACCTGTCCCAGGCATACCCGGTCACGTGCTGACCAGCACAGAGAGGACGATCTTGTCATCGCAGGGGGGAATGTGGGGTTGTCAAACAAAGGACTCAGTCTACCCGGTCTGGAGGTCAACCTTAGTTTGCAGTTAATCTTGTCCCAATGTCTTATAACCGTCTGGGTGAGTGGGACCCATTCCGTCACAGAGGGACGCGAGGTCTTTTCAAGCCAGAGGAGCCAATACAGAGACACAGGAGAAAGGAGACCCTCCAGGGTTACCCATTGTTTATGGGCACTATTAAACCTCCAGTCCACTAGCCTAGAAAGCAGAACCGCATGATATTTTTTTAAATCGAGGAGGCCCGCCCCTCCCTTACTCTTAGGTCTAGTTAAAATAGAGAAACGGATCCGCGGTCTCCTGCTCCCCCAAATAAAGTTGTTAACCGCCGACTGTAGACGTCTGAAAAAACTATCCAGGATATTTATCGGGGCAGTTTGGAAAAGATACAAAAACCGAGGTAGGATGTCCATTTTAATGATTCATGCGTCCAAACCAAGAAAGTCGAAGTTTGTCATATTTCGCCAAGTTCAGTATTGTCCTCCTCAAAAGCAGAACATAATTTAGCTTTTAGATTTCACTCAACTCTGTGGGAATCAGTACACCCAGATATTTTATTGCAGAGGTTTTCCACTTAAAAGAGGACGCCTGGAGTCGCGACACTAGGTCACCAGACAGGGATATATTGAGTACCTCTGTTTTTGAGTAATTAACCTTGAAATTCGAGATGTCCCCAAAATTCCGAAATTCCCTGATGAGCACCGAGAAAGCTATGATTGGAAACATACAAAAGCAGATCATCCGCATATAGTGATAACTTAAAGTTATGCTGACCAATCCGTACTCCATCAATATCCGGTGATCCGCAGGGTGCCACCGCTAAGTGCTCCATGGCAATGACGTAAAGTAGAGGGGGACGTAAAGTAGAGGGGATAGAGGACAACCCTGTCTGGTGCCATTGTGTATAGCGATGGGTGTCGAGAAAATGCCATTTATTTTAAGTCGTGCCGTGGGGCCCTCGTACAAAGCAAAAATCTTATCAAGCAGTCCAGTCCTCGACCCCAACTGTGCCAAAGGTGCCCTCAGGATAGGCCAGCCCAGGCGATCAAACGCCTGGGCGATCAAAATGGATAGCAAACAGGCTGGAACCCTTCTTGTGCGCAAATATGAAGTAAGAAGCAAGGTTTTCACCGTGTTATCTTTAGCCTCCCTACGCTGCACGAATCCCACCTGGTCATTGTGTATGACCTTGGTGAGAGCTGGGCCCAGCCTGTTCGCTATGATCTTTGCGTAAATTTTCACATTAACGTTAATGAGGGAGATGGGTCGATAATTAGCACACATGCCGGGGTCTTTGTCTGGTTTGGGAATAACCACAATCGTGGCCATCAACGTCTGGGGAGCAAAGGGACATGTCGCTGAGATGGAATTAAATAATTTAACTAAAAAGGGTGACAGGGAATCGGCAAAAATTTTGTAAACGTTGGCTGAGAAACCATTCGGTCCTGGGCTCTTACCGCTCGCCAGTGCCTTAATGGTCTCCGTAATTTCTAATTCCGACATAGGACTCTCCAGAGTCTCAACCTCAGTCTCTGAAATAGGGGGGAGCGGCGTGTCATGAACATACTCCTGCACCCTCGCACGGAACTCCTCTGCGGACATATCCGCAAGCGGGCCCTTAAGATTATACAGTGAGTCATAATACAGCCTAAAGGAGTCTATTTCTATAGGAGAGTGGACCGCCGCCCCCGACCTCGACTTTATGGTAGGGATATATGTAGAAGGTGAGCGAGGATGTAAAAATCTCGCCAATGCTCTGCCTGGCTTATCCGAGTATTCATATAAATATCTATGGAAGCGATCTTGTTGTCTTGCCAGAGTAGTGTCAACTAGAGCACTCAATCTACTCCTAGCCTGCAAGAGGTCAGCCATTGTCTGCACATCTCTCGTTCTCTTGTGAGCTGTCTTTAGGGTCTGCACTTGAGACAACAGTTCAGTAATAGCCGCAGCCCTGTTCCTCTTTAGTTGGGCCCCCTGCTGAATGAGAAGCCCTCTGATAACTCCCTTCAATGCCTCCCACTGAAAGGAGAGGGCCATAGTCGGTCTTATGTATGTCAAGGAATTCTGTAATTGCCTTCCGTACCGCCTGCAGACAAGAAGGATTGCTCAACAATCCAGGGTTCAGGGACCAGGTCCACTCCCCCTGGACGAGCCCGGTAGCCGCAGAGACATCATCACCGGAGCATGGTCCGACCAGATTGTTACATCAATTTTTGTCTGTAGGTCAAAAGACAAAAGACCATGACTCACCAAAAAATAATCAATCCGACTATGGGAATTGTGGACTGTGGAAAAATAGGTGTAGTCTCTGTCCGTGGGGTGCATGATCCGCCAGGCATCTACCAGTCGTAGGTCTGTCAACACGCGTTTCAGGCTCTTCCGTTGCGAAGGGGGCACCACCGACCCGCCCGAGGAGGAATCCATGGCACGTTCCAACACCATATTATAGTCACCCCCCGCTATCACATATCCCTTTGCAAATGCAGCGAGATCGCGAAGGTAACGTCTACATGTCCGAGCCTGGTCCTGATTAGGCAGGTAAAAATTGGCTATGGTAAACGTGTCATTAATAATTCTAATCTTGACATACAAGAATCTGCCGTTTGGGTGCGACTTAGAGGCCAACACCTGAGTCTGTAGATTTTTATGTAATGCTATGCTAACCCCCTTAGACTTGGTCTCTGGATTACTAGCATGGAACCATTGAGCAGGTATCCGTCTTAAAATGCGTCTCCTGAAGTAGGAGAACATCTACCCGCTTCTTGTGCATATGATATAACACTTTTGAACGTTTTTCTAGGACATTAAATCCCCTGACATTCAGGGAACAGAGCTGCAGACTTGCCATCAGAACCCCAGATCATGTCCCACTGTTGATACCAGGACAAACAGAGGTGGATGGGGGGAGGGAAAATGAAAGGGAGAGCGTTAAGGGAAAAAAGAGGTAGGGATTAAGTAAAGAAGAGGAAAAGTACCGTATGTAAAAAAGAAAAGAAGAAATTAGAAACTGAATCAGACAGAGAACAGTAGTCTGTCTGAGGAACCAGGAGGCTCTGAGCCACCAGGTTCAACGTAAACTTAACGAGTCAGAGAAATCTCTGAACAAGTGTGTCAATGACACGCCCTAAGGTGGGAAGTAGTCGGACACCGAGCAACCAGCTCGGCCCCCGCAGCCAACATAACACAAATAATACAAATGCCATAAGCCCTCCTGGACAATTACTAACTAGGACCTTAATAGTGGAGGGTAAGTATGTATAAATATCTAGGCCCCATCAATGGAGCGTGAACTGCATATATTAGGCTAGTTAGGAAGTACATGTATGTATATTTACGTATCAATATTAACCCTCCATGTTTCATGCATATGAGTCCCCAATCAGAGCATAGAACAATTAGCACAGCTTAACTGTAAACAAAACTCACATCCCCCCTCCTCCCCCCATTTAAAGCGAACAGCAAAAGTTCTGAGAACCTTGTTTGTAACTTCACCATATAGAGTTTCTGCCGGAGCCCATAAAAGTCCATGTGTCCTGACTCACAGCTCCCACGGGAGGGGTAGGAAGACCAAAAGACCCTCCAAAAAAAGGGGAAAATATACCTCAAACTTTCAAGGTATTGTTGAAAATCAAGTGTCCGCAGGACGACCAGAAGATCTGCGTTGGCGACGACGACTCCTTTGCCTGTTATTCAAAGGCCCAACAGAGGGACCTCCAGTACGTTGCAGACCCCGTAGGCCAAAAGTGGACAGTTGCGGCCATTCACCTAGTTCCATCAATGGCAAGTCTAAGGCAGAAGTGAAGTCCAGCAGGTCCTCCGGTGATCTCAGTACAATCATCCCCCCCTCTCTCTTCACTTGGAGCTGGAAGGGGTATCCCCAGCTGTATGGAATATGTCTCTCTAAGCGCTTCCAGTAGGGGGCGTAGTGCACGTCTCTTAGCTAGGATGATGCGTGAGGGATCAGCCAATAGCAAGATTTCCGAGCCATTGAAGTCAATGGAATCATGATCCCTGGCTTTAGACATGATGTTGTCTTTAATACGATAATAGTGGATGCGACAGATGACATCCCTTTGTCTGGCAGCATCAGGGTTTTTGGGACCCAGGGATCGATGGGCTCTATTAATCTCAATGTGCATATCCGCTTCTCTTCCCAGCAAGGAATTAAAGATACCATGAAGGGCTGACTCTAGATCACGTGGCGCAACCGACTCCGGGAGACCACGAAGCCGAATGTTGTTTTGACGATTCCTATTTTCCGCCTCTTCCATCACATCCAGCAATAGGTGAAAGTTGTTTGAGTGGAGATCTAAAAGCTGTTGCTGAGACTGTACTTGTGAGGAGAGTCTCTCCACTGTGGCCTCCAAGGTAGAGACATTGGTTTGGAGGGTAGACACATCCTCCTTGAGGGTCCCCAGCTCCCCTCTACACACTGCCTCCAACCTCTGTATGTAGCCCTCCATGTCTATCTTGGTGGGGATAGCATTTAGCCGTGCTGTGAGATCCAGAGCATCCATCGGGAGGTGTGCACAGGTCTCTGCACTCACACGCTTGGGGGAGAGCTGCTAGTTGCCCCGCAGATCCACTTTTATGGGAGACAAATTAGGCATGGGTCTGCTGTTAGAGGGGTCACCCTCAGTGTGGACAGTCCCTGCTAATTGTGGGGATCCTCCAAGCCCCAAGGACAGAAGGGTAGAAGCAGTGGAAGGAGCAGCAATGCTCTGAGTTTTCACTCCCTGAACAAACTGGCTGGGACAGGAGGGAGGGGAGGAGGAGGAAGGGTTAACTCTCACCTCGGCTGCTTCCATTAAGTCTCTGGCTCCCTGCGTCGCCTTAATCACATACCCCGTCACAGATAAGCCCTGGGTCCTGTCTCCAGCTGTAGATTTACAAGCAGCGCCAGAGCTGCTGTGAGGAGCCCGTGCACTCAATGAGGATCGCTTCCCCTGAGGTGGAGGGAGTGAGGGAGCAGGACCCACCACCGCTATTGCTGCAGGCAAGGGTCTTTTTCCCGCGCTGCCAGATGCCGCCAGGTATTTAGTGATACCTGCTCCTCCAGGGCCCGCTGCAGGCTCACGGGGTGCCTGGGAATGGAGGCCAGTCTTCCCTTTCATGTAGACCCTCAGGCAGGCAATGAAAAGCTAATTATAGGCTGTGAGGGCCTTAGATAAGCGGAGCTCCTGGAGAGTGTGTCTTTAAAGCTCCATGTCCAAAGCCACGCCCCCTTTAATTTGGATTTTATTTAAAGAATTCCTCACAACTAATTGGACACCTTCTTGATATTTCCTCAGCCCTGGGATGTTTATTAATGACTTTAGATGTCAATGCATTCTATTCAAACATCCTTCACGACTTGGGGATATTGGCAATTGATCATTTCCTAACTTTAGATACTTCCATGGTGGAGAGGCAGAAAGAATTTTAAAATTGGGGATCTTTTTTATTATAACTAACAATGTATTTTCCTTTGAAGCATCATGTTACAGACAGACTAGGGGCTGTGCGATGGGGACATGATTCGCCCCCCCAGTTATGCGAACCTTTTTATGGGGGTATTTGAGTCCATCTTCATCGCATAGTCCCAGTTTGCTAAAGCCCATATCCGGTTTTATAGACAATCTTTTTTTCTATGAAATGGCAGTAAGGAGGAGGCAATTGAATTTGTCAATGAATACCAATACTTGGTCTTAAATTCACAGCCAATGTATCAGAAACCACCCTCCAGTACTTGGACCTGCTGGTGTGACTTGACGCAGAGGGGAGGTTGTCAACATGAAGTCATTTCAAACACGTTGATGTTAACAGCTATTTAGGCTTTGATAGTGGACACCTCCCCAGATGGGTCTGGAATGTAACATACTGGAAGATCAGAAAAAATTGTACACATACCTCCGATTTTATCAAGGAATCAAAAATCCTGAATAAACGGTTAAACGGTTCAGGCAGAAGGGTTACCCTCGCAAACTGCTTAGTGATGCCTTTCACAAATCCAGTTTATCTCAAGAATCTTGTCTTGAAAAAATACAACTCCGTTCAAAGGATAGTGCAGATGTGGAAAATAAAAATACAAATGAAAACAGTAATAAAAATAATGATTATAAACCCATTATGACAGAATTGACCAAATGGAATTTTGTGACAACATATGTTTAGTCACAAAAAACCATGAAGAAATTATTAGATGGACTGTGGTTTAATTTGAAGAATGATCCGGTACTATCCAGACACACTCCAGACAAGCCAAAAATAATTTTTAGGAGGAATACAACACTCAGTAATATGATAGCCCCTAGTAATTCTTTAAAAAAAAGATCCCTCCAAGGCAATAACAGACACTGGGAATGTCCAGAACAATGGATGCTATGTTTGTGGATCTCCTACGTGTTTGTGCTGTCAAACTATTATCAATGGCTCCAAAACGTTTTCATCTAACACTACGGGGGAGTCATTTAACAGACATGCTCTTAATTGCCAGTCTAAATTTGTGGTATACATGCTGGAATGTATGTGCGGCCTACAATATGTGGGCCGCACAATACAGACCATGCATGCCAGACTCAATAAGCACAGGTCAAACATTTGCAGTGGTCATCTTCTGCATAGTGTTTCAAAGCACTTCACGATGGTACATGGTAAAGATCCAAAATTTCTGAGCTTGAAAATCATACATCCGATAGATGAGACGATTCCAGACCCCTTGGGACGCCTTATTAATCGTTAGTCCTTCTGAAATTAAAAAATCGGTACATTGTTCCCGGAGGGATTGAATTTAACTATAGATAAAGCTATTCATTAACATGTTAGAATCAACAACATCTCTGAATCATCAAATTCTTTATTAAATCCTTTTATTGAGCTATATATCATTATAGTAATACATAGATTAAACTGTTTTAGAAGTTTACAATGAGTAATACTTATATACTCTGTATTATCATAGGTTGTTAATTTCCTGTGATGTCACAATGAATTGTAAACCATGACTGTACAAAGGTCCTATATAAGTGTTTTATTATATACACTCTCCATTGCCTGAGGAAGATAACTTGCTATTGAAACGTGTTGCGGTTGGGAGCTTTATTAAAAGTGTGTATTAAATTTTACCCCTCTGCCTCAGCGATTCACTAACACCGTTCTATTGCTGTATTGCTTATAACTCTTCTCGGTGAGCGGTAGAAGCTGCTCCAGGCTGAAAGAACCTGCCGTGATGTCAGAAGTGAACGCCCACCCGGTCACATGGTTTGTCACATGACCACAACCTCCGGAACTAGGAAACACTGACGAGAGGCGGCTCCATCCGAAGGCTCCCATTTTTTCAGGCGCCTACCTGTGTTGTGCACTGACGGTGCACAACCTGATTAGGTGAGTGAGCCTACAAACAATCCTTAATCTGTCCCCCCAGGTCCTCACTATAGCGCTGTTATCTCTCTTTTTATGTGATGAATCTTACGACATCTTCCCTCTCAGGTTTGGGGCCAGAAGGTGGAGCCAACAGAGATTGCCTATCTTTTTCAAAGGCACGCTGATAGCCCCTCTGTGTGTCATGAAATGGATATATCCTCCTCCTGAATCTACATTCCAAAATATGGGCCTGTTTGTGAAAGGTGTCATCATCTGAACATACCTTCGTGCTCTGAGAAATTGTCCATAAGGAATGGAACATTTTAATGGGACTGCATGTGCAGAGGAGATGTGGAGTGAATTTGTCGATGTGGTCTTACAGAAAATGTCACTTTTTAACTTTCCATCCGTGGACCTTGTAATGGCCAAGTCCAAAAAATCCATGCTCACTCGGCTATATTTCCAGATGACTTTGATGTTTAATTTTTTTATACTCAAATGGTTTAGGAAGTCATCAAGTTACGAAGTGGAGCCATGCCATATGAAGAGTATATCAATATAGCGTATCCAAGATATTGCATGCTCATGACCAGGGGGTTTCAAAGACCGTATCCCTCTCCCACAGCCCCAGGAATTGCGTATGAGGGTGCGCGGGCCGTACCCATCGCTGTACCCTGCAGCTGTAGGAAGGGGCGGTGCTTGAAAATGAAAAACTTATGGCAAAGCAGAAAATCCAATAAATTGGTTTCAATAGCTTTTTGAATCCTCTGGTTGTTTGATTGCCAGGTAATGGTCTGAGCGCATGTCACGCATGCACTGTGCCGACACGGGGTGCCGCATCTGTTTGTGTTGCTGTGGTGACGGTGTGGATGACGTCGATCCTTCACCTCGTCACTTCCGATGCATGGTCTCTACGTGATCTCTCATCATGTCCTAAGGTAATTCTCAAAGCCAACATGAATAGGCCTGTTTGTATTTGTGCATTTTGGATGACGTTTAGGCTCTTGGAGCTTGGGTTGAGCTATATGGTACATATTGGTGGTTGTACTAGTCAATATTGTAAGACCATTGAAGTACCCCCCTTCTTTTTGTTGTTATCTTAGCCAGTTTTATGTATCTCTACCTGGGTGGCTAGTCCACTCACCAGCTGCTTTATCACTGGGTTATGTGTTTTCTATATATATTTGCACTATCTGCAGTTTGATACATTTTTGATTGATTGCATTGGACCTAAATGTTTGTGACTCTTGTTTACTCCAGAACCAGTAGGGGATTTGAGTCCACTATTTTTGTAGTTATATGTTTGTACGGGTCCAAAAACTGGCCTGAGTGGTCAGTATTGTAGGTTTTGTCTGTTTATATCTTTTTAGGGGGCAACCAAGCGGGTGTGTGGTATCAAAGGAGATCATAGCTAGTTGGATCAGGGACACCATAGCACTAGTATATTCATCCAGCGGAGACCCTATTCCATCTTGATTCGATGTCCATTCCACTTGGACAGTTGCTATGTCTTGGGCAGAATAGCGGTTGTACCAATAGTGATGATTATTAGGGTAGCTACATGGTCTTCCCCTAATAATTTTTTTAAACACTGCAGACTCGACCAGCTTCCACAACCGAGGTGACCTTCAGTAAGATGGGTCCTAGAGTCGGTGGTCTCTCCCGAAGTCCTTTTATCTCTGCAATCTCTGTGGTGGTACTGTCGTATCATTGAGGGAAAAATCTAAATTACTTACCGGTAATGGTATTTTCCGGAGTCATGACAGCACCAATATATTCCCTCCCTTAGCACAGTTGTTGTGCACTCTTTTTGGGTGTCTGTTTCTTTTCTTTACCATTTTTATTTTATGTTATTGTGGTGGCATATGCTAATGATTTCTGGAAGTCATCTACAAGCTCTGTAAACCAGCTGATACAGAGGGGAGGTGCCACCTTTTTATTCAAGTGGTTTCTTGTCTTGGATGGGTGGAACCTCTCTGGTGGTGCTGTAATGGCTCTGGAAAATCCCATTACAAAATGAACTCCCTTAGGCTCATTGTAAAAATCCAAAAAGCTGTTCTTTGCAGCAAACGTCTTTGTACTAGATCAGCATTATCACCTACAATCTCTTCCAAAATCACCATCTATGATCAGACATGTTTTTTTTTTTTTTTTTTTTTTTTAAAAGTATTGAAAGCCAACAGTAGATTTGCAAAATACTAACAAAATTATAAAAGTTTTAATTCAGAATTTTTAGGAGTAAAACAGTAAGTGACATGACAAACTTCATAGCTAATCATGTGCTAAGTAGTTGCAAGTCAAATTTAGGTATGATATAGCCAAGATGATTGTCCATAAAATGAAGGTAGTCTCACACTTAAAGCTGTGGTGACATACGGAGCCTGAAAATAAAAGTTTAAACCAGAGGTCTCAAACTTTAGTAATGCCAGACTGTTTTGCTCAATGTAGTGAAGTAGAAATCCTGATCCCCTTCTTGTAGGAAGCTCCCCATCCTGTAGTAATGCCCGATCCCAATATTGCAGTAATTTCCTCATCCTGGTCCTCTACATGTAGTAATGTCCCATCATGGTCCTCATCATATAGCAATGTCCTCATCCTGTACCTCATCATGTAGCAATGTCCTCATCCTGGTCCTCTTCATGTAGTAATGTCCCATCCTGGTCATCATGTAGTAATGTCCCCTTCTTGTAGTAATATCCCCATGCTGGTCCCCTTTTGGAAGTGCATTTTGCTGTAGGTTGGATTTCTGCTAAAGGGAAAAAAAACCTCTTTTTAAATCTTTTTCCTTAGCGAGTGTGACACGATCTGAGTGTGACCAGAGGATAAGTGCGAACGGAAGTAAGTGTGTGACCTGTGAATCGGTGACATTTGATTCGGGGACTTTGGAAGGGAAGAATTACTGAATTGGTGGTTGTGTTTTATTAATACTATACATTCTTATCTGTCTGGTGCAATCCCCATTAGGAAATGAGCTCCATAATTGACAATGCCATCCAGTGTATATCTTGCCACATGTATGCAATCCTTGAACAGCCGCCGGTCGAGGGTGCATACTGCTGTGTGAGAGGTCAGCATGTTGTGCATTTGGAAGCCAGGATACTGGATCTAAATGAGCAGCTGGCAACACTGAGATCCATAGACAATGTGGAAAGGAGTCTGATGCTACTGGGATAGATGTGGGGGAGGATGGTACCATGGAGCTGCAGGACAATGAGGCAGCTAGCTGGTTGACAGTGAGAAGGCTGGGTAGAGGGTAGAGTGCTAGGGAGGGCTAGTCCTGATCTGGCACACCCCAATAAATTTGAATAAACTTCAGGAAGGCAAATTTTCAATGGTTGAGCGATGATCTTAGTGCAATAAACTGGGGCAATGTCCTGAGACATAAAAGTACACAAAGCAAATGGGAGACGTTTATTAGCATCCTCAATAGGACCTGTGCACAATATATACCCTATGGGAATAAACATGGTAGAAATAGGAGAAAACCACTATGGCTAAATAAAGCTGTAAGGGGCGCAATAAGTGACAAAAAGAAGTGTTTAGGGAATTACAGCAAGTAGGTAGTGAGGGGGCATTAAATAAATACAGAAAATTAAATAACATCTGTAAAAAGCAAATCAATGCAGCAAAGACTGCGACAATGAGACTCATTGCCAGAGAAAGTAAAAAAAAAAAAAATAAATCCCAAAATATTCTTTAGCTACATAAATAGTAAGAAACTAAAAAATGATTGTCTTGGCCCCTTAAAAATAATCTGGTTCGTGGATACCCAGACCGAGTCGTCCGGATTGCATTGCATCTTCCGCTCTTCTACGAGATACATTGGGATGGCGCAAGTTCCAAATTTCACCTCTCTGACGGTTGTGGACCGCTGACTCCGCTGTTTGACAATCCTGACTTTCCCCCGGCGGTTCACGCGGAGACGTTCATGGTATTGTCCCGGCAACAACTTACTAAGGTACATGAGGTACTGTTGGGGGGCCTCTCCTTCCCAACCCTCTTGGATTTTCAGTCCCGATATCTGGGGAGCGCAGTTCAGTGGTTTGCCTACCTGCAGCTACGATCTTTTCTTGGCACCGATCGACCTATCTCTGGTCTGACCAGGGATCCTACTATCTTTGAGGCTCTTCTGGTGCAGTAATCAATGCCAACTCATCTCATATCCCAGATTTACACACTGCTATCTGCTCCTGAGGACCTCAAATCGCTCTGGTTTGTTCGGTCATGGGAAATGGAATTGGGCCTTGAATTTTCAGTCCTGGACTGGAAAAAGGTATTCTTTTGCGCTCACAGATTGCCGGTGCCATGCAGGATGCAGGAATCAAATTACAAACTTGTGACAAAGTGGTACAGATGTCCCAGAGATCTTCATAAAATTTTCCCCTCTGTACCGGACATCTGTTGGAGATGTTCCTCAGAAGTTGGATCTCTTGTCCACATTTGGTGGAAATGCCCGCCTATCCTGGCGTTCTGGCAAAAAGTCTTCGCGGTATACAGACACTTGTCTGGTTCATCTGTCCCATGTCATCCTCAGGTTGGTCTTCTGGTGATGATACCTGGAACTTTCCAGGGGATCAAGCGTTGACTTCTCCGACATTGCCTCACGGCGGCCAGACTGACGATCCCAAGGCGGTGGAAGACTACTGAGGCACCTGATATCCTTGATTGGGTCAAAGAAATGGACCTTTTGTGCAGAATGGAGAGGCTCTCCGCCCACTCTACTACCCAGGTTGACAAGTACTTTGTTACTTGGCAGGAGTGGTTACTATTTAGAGATTCCCCTGATTTTTCTGATGTCCTCATGACCTGATGGGTAGCCTTGTGTGGTCAATAATTAAGGGTGGCCATAACTAATAGTGGCCCATGTTCTCTCTATCCACCCTGGGGAATATAGCATGAAGTTTCTCCTCCCTCTTTTCCTCTCCTTCCTTCCCCCCCTCCTCCTTATTCTTCTCTTTATTTCCTTTATTTCTCTCTTCTTTCTCTCTACTCCTCTCTCTCTGACTCTATCTCTTGCTTCCTTTTTCTTTTTTTCTTTTTTTTTTTTATTGAGTTATCATCTGTTTGGCAAAATAATGTTCTCTAAGGAAAAGGATCCCCCGCGACCTTTTGACAAGAGGAATGTAATGTATATGGTCATAAGTATCCACTAACATTTTGTACTTTGATGCCAACAAGTTACTGTCACTAATAATATATGTACTGTTATATGATGATTTTACATTTTGTACTAAGCCTGGCTACAGTAGGTAGCTTTTTTGGTTTTGCTTCTTATGATGTGTGCTATTTTCTGTA
The DNA here is from genome assembly GCA_033576535.1 of Allobates femoralis. Taxonomy (NCBI): domain Eukaryota; kingdom Metazoa; phylum Chordata; class Amphibia; order Anura; family Aromobatidae; genus Allobates; species Allobates femoralis. Next base: position 368,836,202 of record JARQOC010000005.1, on the reverse strand, counting down.
TGGTTAATCTACTCTAAATAAAGATTTTTGAAAAAAAAAAATAATAATAATCTGGTTGATATGGTGGATGAGGATGAGGAATAAGCTAATATGCAAAATTACTTTTTCAACAGTATTTACACAAGAAAATTCCATGACAGACAACATGGTCAGTGATAACAAAAACTCTCCATTAAATATCACCTGCTTAACCCTTCAGGAAGTACGGCACTTCCTAAAAATCTGTAAAATTGACAAATCTGGGGGCCCGGATGTGATACATCCCAGAGTACTGCAGGAATTAAGTACTGTCATAGACCATTTTTTTTAACATTTAAAGATTCAACAATAACAGGGTCTGTACCACAGGACTGGCATATAGCAAATGTGTTGCCAGTATTCAAAAAGGGGACAAAAACTGAACTTGGAAATTATAAGCCAGTAAACTTAACCTCTACTGTGGGTAAAATCCTAGAGGGTTTTTTAAGAAATGCTATACTGGAGTATCTCAAGAAAAATAACCTCATGACCCAATATCAACATGGGTTTACAAGGGACCGTTCCTGTCAAACTAATCTGATAAGCTTCTATGAAGAGGTAAGTTCTTGACTGGACAAAAGAAATGCAGTTGATGTGATGTATATTGACTTTTTAAAGGCTTTTGATACAGTGCCATACAAAAGGTTGATACATAAAATGAGAGCAATAGGATAGGGGAAAATGTGTGTAAGTGGGTTAAGAACTGGCTTAGTGATAGGAAACAAAGGGTGGTTATTAATGGAACACACTCAGAATGGGTCACAGTTAACAGTGGGGTACCACAGGGGTCAGTATTGGGCCCGCTTCTTTTTTTTTTTTTTTTTTTTTTTTTGTAAATCAATGTTTATTGAATTTTTAAGCATAACCAAAACAAACATGGGGGTACACCCCCGACAGGAAGTAAACAGGTATTATAACAGAACACCGTCTGAGTGGGCATATCCCCTGAACAAAAGGTAAGAGTAAGATATATCCATAAGGCAAACATTGTTCTTAAAGTTCAACCCTATCCAATAATAAAGTGCCAAGAAAACACGGTCACTACATATAGGGGACTAGGCTACATCCATCTAGTGGTCTTGTAATTAAGTTGTTGTTCAAAGCAGGCCACTGAAGTGAACCACTTGCATACTTAACATACTATAAACATAAGAGGTGAAAGAGAGAAAAGAATAGTGCAGGAGAAAAGTAGGAAAAAGAAAGGGGAGAAAGAACAACTCTAGACTGGGACTAAGAAAGGTAGTTCTCTCCGGGGCACCCTTATGCCCTCTAGAGTAGACCCTACATACTCTTTAGGATAACCAGGTCACAAGATCAGGAGACACTCGGTACATCAACCATGGGGCCCATGTGCTACAATGGCGCTCAAAACCTTTGGGATCCGACATATTGAGGCTCATTAATTCCTCCATACGGAAAATATGGTTGATCTCATTCACCACTTCCTGACGCGTCTGACAACCCGCTCTCTTCCAATATATGGGAATGAGATGCCTTGCTGCCGTCAGGAAGTGGCAGAGTAATGATTTTTTACATTTAGTGATACATAGGAGCTAAATTCAATAGTGTCAGTTCATGCGTAGGAGGAATGTGCACGGATGTAACCCGCTGGTACAAGTCAAACGCCACCCTCCAGAATGCCCCAACGTGTGGACAATCCCACCATGTGTGGAGATAGGAGCCTCTCCCTCTGCAGTTCCTCCAACATAGGTCTGGGGTCTCAGGGTAAATAACATGAATGTCCGCAGGGCACCTATACCACCTCCTCACCACCTTATAATTGCGTTCTTGGGCTACGGCCGATATGGAGGCCTTGTATGTACATGTGAAGATCCTCTCCCACTCCAGAGGAGAAAACTTTCTTCCGAGATCAGACTCCCACCGTCGGATGAACGCAGGAGCTGCATCTCCATCCCCTGACTCTGCCTCATTAAATTCTCGATAAAGAGAGGAGACCGCGTGGTCCAGGGGTTCGCCCTCCATACACCTACACTCAAACATAGACATTGGGCGGAATAAAGCCTCCTGCAGAATAGACCTGAGGTAGCTTTGGAGCCTAGCATGCAATAGCCACGAATCTGGAGGTGGGCTCACGTCCGGGAACAGGTCAGGGATGGACCTCAAACACTCATGAGTGATAAAGCTATGCAGAGTAGGATAATCCGCCCTGCGAAGGCCCAAAAAGGAGGACCTCCCCATCTCCACTGGAAACTGCGGGTTACCGTATATAGGGGTCAAGGGTCCAGGGCAGTATGTTAGGCCTAGCTTAATTCCCTTACGACGTAGAAAGAGCTGGTAATGTTCAGAAATAAACGGTAGGTCCCTAGGTGATGAGGGACCAGATTATTGCCAGTGGAGGGAGAGGCGTAAATGTGGTCTCTGCCTCTGCCCATCTCTTCCTATCTTTCTTTACAAACAAATCGAGGATGCAGCGTCCCATATTCGCTGAGTGGTACAACTGCATGTTTGGCAGACCCAGGCCACCTCTATGAACAGCTCTATGGAGAGTGCGGATAGCCACTCTAGGGGGCCTATGGGACCAGATGAATTTTAGAAACAAGGATTTTAAACGGGAAAAGAATGAGGCGGGCAGCATAATAGGTATGGCCTGGAAGTAGGGATGGGCGAGTCTACTCGCTAGGACTCGTTACTCGGCGAGTAGTAAGGGACTCGCAGGACTCGGTACTTTGCGAGTTTCCCAGCGATTACTCGCACAGTAACGAGTCCAATGTAAGTCATTGGCAATCCTAGTTTTGTCAGAGTTTACTTTTTCTCACTCGCTAGACTGGCTATATCACATCGCTATGTAGCTTGAATCTCCCCAAATCGTTTAAACAACCACACCGCTTCACGGATACCCGCTGTCAGCAGCGAGTCTGAGCGAGTCTACGAATCCGAGTCCTGTATACTGTATTCGGGACTCGCGAATACAGAATCTGTTATGTTCCGACAAAGCTTCCGAGACAGCCTAGCGTGTTAGGTCAGAAAACTTGTGAAGATGGACAAGCATGTTAGCCAATCATATTCAGTAATGCCACAGCCATGTTGGTTGTGGCAGGACTATGATTGGCTTCTGTCCATCGTGATGCCTATGTCATGTATGAGAGGCGAGGCTGTATATAAGCCTTGCCACGGCCATTTTCTCCACATTCCTGTGAGATCTGACCTAGTGCATGGTGAGGTAGATGCTGGAGCAGATCATAGGGAGTGTCAGTCAGTGTAGGGAAACTTAAAAATTCCTTATATTTAACCCAAACAGCTCTTCTGAGAGCTACCAGGAGGACAGAGGAGTACTGTGTTAGAGGACTGTAGGCAGGCAGGCAGGTGCAGCCTTACAGTGCACACAGGACCGAACTCATAACTTAGCTTACTCACTCAGCTGTCCTAATAGCTGAAGTCAGAGGCTTAGCTAAGGTACTATTTCCTATTTTTTTGCACCTGATAGATTTTGGGTCATAATAACCCCTTCAGTTTTCTTTTCTCTGTGGCAGACCAGTGCGTTGCTGCTCTCCTAGCTGCAAATAGCACGTACGCCACCTACTTGTGCGACTACTTGTGCGCACTTAATAATTTTTGCAGGGACTAGTGTGCTGCTACACAGACACGGACACACTTCTTACTTAGGCTGCCTTCACACTGGCGTTCCCCTCCGCAGCGTTCTGCGGAGGGGAATCGCCATGTGTGCGCAGCCAGCGCAAGCCCCTATGTTTAGAATAGGGACGCACGGTGCTGCGCTTGACAGCGCAGGACCGTGCGCACCCATTCACTCCCATATGTGATCTGTGCGCAGGCATGTCGCGTCCCTGGTGCGGACGAGACTGTGTGATCTGTGCACAGGCATCCGCCTGCGCACAGATCACATATGGGAGTGATTGGGTGCGCACGGTCCTGCGCTGTCAAGCGCAGCACCGTGCGCTCCCACTATAAAGATAGGAGCTCACGGCCGCTGCGGTCACATTGCGGACCCCTCCGCAGAACGCTGCGGAGGGATCCGCAAATGTGAACCCAGCCTTAAGGTGCACTTTTAAAATATAACCTTTAATAAATATTTGTTAAAATAACAAAAAAGTGTTCTCCCACACCTAGTGTCTATAAAACACACATTACAGACAGGGATGGGACAATATCCCTATTAAACCCTGTCTCTTGTTCTCTTGTTATCATATAATTTGGATAAGAAACACAGACACGGACACAGCAGCACAAAACTGTTGCGAGTGGGGTTTCCAAAACGGCAATGCGAGCGCTTTCCGAGACATCTGCGATTTGTAAATCGCACATTACTCGCTATTACTCGCTTCCCCATTCATTAACATTGGACTCGCTAGACTCGCAACGAGTAGCGAGTGCCGGGCTCGGTCTCGCTAGAGTCAAGCGATTCCGAGTAATTTAGGACTCCCCCATCACTACCTGGAAGTAGTATAACAGGCGGGACAGGAGATCCATACCCACTACATGGATTCTACCCAACCAGGAAATGGAAAGCCTGTGTCATATATGATACAGTCTATATAGAGTCTAATGCATGGGTATAATGACACATGAGACATACGCTTCTTAAGCAGCTCTTGTATTGCTTCATACAAGTTAGTGCATCAGCAGGATAAAGTAAATGCAAGTTGCAGAAGGCAAACAACCAAGGACATCAGAGCATTAAAGCATAGTACAAGTCATTCAGTCTATTACTTTCCTGTCAGATGTTGCTGGCAAATAGGAAGCTTCTGTGTCCATAAATGATTCCAGGCAAAGTGAATCCAGGATTCAGAGAGCAAGACACAAACTGGTTTCAGACCTGATTCAGGAGCACAGGTAAATCATCTGAAACTGATTAAAAGGGCAATTGGCAAGGAACAGGGCAGGGACATCAAAGCTGAGGACTCCATCTTGTTTGAGGGCAAAAGTCAATGCACGGGACAGGAAACAAGATGGCCGACGACAAGCTGAGAACTCCATATTGGTTGAGGGCAAAAGTCAATGCACATGACAGGAAACAAGATGGCCGACAAAATACACTAAATGCAAACATAACAACAGATATAGCAAAAAAGACTGAAAACCTTACATTACTCCCCCCTTAGGGACAGCCTCTGGATGGCCCCAGGCCAGGCTTTCCCGGGTACCTCCGATGGAACCGAGGAGCATGGAGATTGGAGGCCGGCTCCCATGAGTTGTCCTCTGAAGAATAGCCCTGCCACTTTACCAGGTATTGCACCCCGTTTCTACGCAACCTGGAGTCCAGGATCCTTTCTACGACAAACTCCTCCTGGCCATCGATGAGTACCGGAGCAGGAGAGGAAGAAGAACGACCAGGGAATGAATTGGGAGTCACAGCCTTTAGTAGAGAAACGTGAAACACGGGGTGAATCCTCATAGATCTTGGAAGTTGAAGGCGACAGGCAACGTTACAGACGAGCTTATTAATCTTATAGGGCCCAACGTACTTATGCCCCAATTTGGACGATGGTACTCTCAATTTGAGGTTCTTAGTAGACAGCCAGACCAAATCTCCTACCTTGAAGGTTGGTGCAGGTTTACGAAACCTATCTGCCGCTTTTTATACCTGTCCTGAGCGGATTCCAGATTCTCTTTAAGCAGATCAAGATTCTGTTGTAGAGAGGTGATTCTGTCGGCCACAGCTGGAGAGGTGTATCTATGGAAGTCGAGGAAGGATGTTAGGATGATAACCCAAATTGGCATAAAAGGGTGACTGCTTGGTGGAAGCGCTCTGTGAGTTGTTATAAGAGAATTCAGCCAGTGGGAGCAAATCCACCCAGTCATCTTGTAGGTGGCAGATAAAACAGCGGAGATACTGTTCTAGGGTCTGATTAGTCCGCTCGGTTTGTCCATTCGTCTGTGGATGAAAGGCAGAAGACAGGTTAACTTTGATGTCCAACGCAGCACAGAAATGCTGCCAAAACTTTGAAGTGAATTGCACCCCTCGATCAGATACAACCTTATCCGGTACGCCATGCAGGCGAAACACGTTTTGAATGATTAAGTCCGATGTGTGTTTCGCAGTGGGTAGACCCACACACGGAATAAAATGGGCTGCCTTTGTTAACCGATCCACCACCACCAGAACTGTGTTCTTCCCTTGAGAGGTTGGCAACTCCACAATGAAGTCCATGGATATGGATCCCCATGGACGGGATGGAACGGGTAGGGGTTGTAATAGACCCGTAGGCGAAGATCGTGGAGTCTTGCATCTGGCACAGACTTCGCAAGAAGTGACGTAACCTAGAACGTCTCTTCTGTATGTGGGCCACCAAAAGAAGCGAGACAGGAATTCTTGAGTCTTCAGAACTCCTCTATGCCCCGCTATCTTAGAATCGTGGACGAGTTGCAGTACTCTCACCCTGACTGCTTCAGGAATATACAGGCGTTGCCCCTGAATCCACACACCGTTCTTACATACAAGACTTACTTCACAAGACGGTTGTGCCAGCCAGGGATCCGTATGGTATGCTTCCTTGATGTCGTTAAGCAAGTCTTGATTATGAATCACTCCCTGGAACCTGGAATCAGAGATAACAGTCTTACGAGACGTGAGTGGAATGGTCTCAGTTGAGTGGAGTCTAGACAACGCATCGGCCTTTCCATTACGCGATCCTGGCCTATATGAGATAACAAAACTGAATTGGTTTAAGAAAAGACTCCAACGAGCCTGGCGAGGAGTCAAGCACTTAGCCGATCTGATAAACTCAAGATTGCGGTGGTCAGTCAACACGATTATCTGCTGTGCAGCTCCCTGAAGGTGGTGTCTCCATTCCTTGAAGGCTGCGATGATGGCCAACAATTCCCTATTACCCACGTCATAGTTCCGTTCTGCAGGAGACAACCGCCGGGAAAAGAAAGCACAGGGATGTAAGACTTCCTTCTCACCTGTCCTCTGGGAGAGGATAGCTCCGATGGCACTGTCTGAGGCATCCACCTCTATTATGAAGGCAAGTTCAGGGTTAGGATGCACCAGAATAGGTGCCGTGGTGAATTTCTCTTTCAAAAGGGAAAATGCTTCTTGAGCCTGGGGGGTCCAGGTAAAAGCAGAATTCTTGCGGGTAAGCCGCGTAATGGGACACACTACCTCAGAAAAGTTCCTGATAAAACGCCTGTAGAAATTAGCAAACCCTATAAAGCGCTGGACCTCCTTCACATTCTTGGGGACTGGCCAGTCTTTAATGGCTTGGATCTTACTCTCATCCATACAATTCCTCGTGATGACATTACATACCCCAGAAATTGGATCTCCGTCCGATGGAATTTGCACTTTTCCAGTTTGATATACAGATGGTTTTGTCGTAGGCGTTCTAAGACCATCTTCACATGTCTGTGATGCTCCTCTGTGGAATTAGAAAAAATCAAAATATCATCCAAATAAATGACAATGAATGTATCCAGGAGGTCCCTAAAAACGTCATTCACCAAATGTTGGAAAGTTGCTGGAGCATTACATAAACCGAACGGCATTACTAGGTATTCAAAGTGTCCGTAGCGTGACCTGAAAGCTGTCTTCCATTCATCCCCAGGTCTAATGCGGACCAAGTTATAGGCCCCACGGAGATCCAACTTCGTAAAGAGTTTTGCATGCCGTACTCTCTCCAATAATTCAGGGATCAACGGTAGTGGGTAACGGTTTCTGATCGTGATTTTATTGAGCTCCCGATAGTCTATACAGGGCCTAAGAGATCCATCTTTCTTCTTCACAAAGAAGATTGGTGCACCAGCAGGAGATGAAGAGGGGCGTATGAAGCCCTTGGCTAGATGTTCGTCTATATAGTCTTTTAGAGCCTTTAGCTCAGGCCCTGCCATAGAGTAAATCTTGCCAAAAGGTATTCCTGCACCTGGTAACAGGTCTATCGGACAGTCATATGGACGGTGAGGGGGTAGTAGGTCTGCGTTCCTTTTGTCACACACGTCAGCATACTCACGGTATATTGCTGGTAGCTCAGAGACTTATGTTGGTCCTTTAGGAATGGAGCAGACTGAAGCTTCTGGACTTATCTGTTTCTCCGGAAAGTGCAGTTCTTTAGTTTCCCAGTTAATCGTAGGATTCTGAGCCTGCAGCCACGGCAGTCCTAGAATAATAGGGAAATGAGGAGAAGAGATGAGCATAAATGACAGACTCTCTTGATGGTCATTACCCATGAGGACCTTTAAGGGCTCCGTCTCCTGGTCCACTGGTCCAGAGTTTAACAGTGAGCCATCCACGGTCTCCATCTGTACAGGAGTAGCCTTCTTTACTGAACGTACACCAAGTTTCTCAGCGAAGGAGATGTCCATAAAATTGCCGCTTGCCCCTGAATCAATCATAGCGGAGGTAGATACCCAGACAGAGTGAACCCTGAGCTTGAGGGGAATAAAGCAATGAGAATTGTTGTGCTTGCAACTCAGCTGGGAAACCGCTGAAAAAACCTGAAAGACTGCTGCAGTGATGCGTGCATCGGGCTCAGAGATAACAGAGTTCAAGTCTGAGTAATAAATGTCTGTATCCTCTACTCTCTCTGGGGTCTGTGGTTCGGACCTGACAGAACCCCTCTCACAGCACTCGCAGTGTATGATGGCTGCAGTTGTCTTACGAGAACGACTGGGGCAGTTTATAATGAAATGTCCTGACTTACCGCAATAGAAACACAGATTTTCCTTTACTCGATGTTCCTTACGTGCATCACTGACCCATCTCTGTAAAGAGTCCACCTGCATAGGCTCAGGTTCAGGTTCTCGTATAATCCTTCTCAAGGACTCCTTAGCTGGAGAGGGAGGAAATAAATGATTAGTGCGCTTTATCTCCGACCATCTCTCCTGTCTGCGTTCAGTAAGCCGAGCATCGATCCGAATACAGTAGTTGATAAAATCTCCTAATGCTGTAGGTGGGTCGGCACGAGCGAGTTCGTCCTTAATCACAGAGGATAATCCTTTCCGGAAAACCGACTTTTTAGCGGAGCTATCCCAAGTGGTGTCGAGGGCCCATCTCGGAACTCCAAAGCATACTCCGCTACCGAGCGCTTACCTTGGCTTAAAGTTAACATGGCTGATTCCGCTGTAGCACCGCGGTTTGGATCATCAAATACCTGCCCCATAGCTGAAATGAAAGCATCAAGATTATTTAGACAGTCATAGTCAGTCTCAATTAGGGGGTTTGCCCATGTGAGAGCTTTGTTGGAGAGCAGCATAATTATTGTCAATACTTTAGATCGCTCAGTAAGGAACTGTGGCGCATGAGCCGCAAAGAACAGTTTGCATTGATTAATGAAACCCCTGAATTTTTCCCGTTCACCGCCAAAGCGGAATGGTGGTAGCTTGGGGATTCCAATACCCGGGGTTGAAGTTGGGGTGTGGACTCGTCCCTCCAGAACCTCAATCCGGGTTCGTAAGTCCTGTGTGGTTTGTCCGAACACCTGCAGATTATGATCACCGCGATCCCGCAGGCTTGCAAAGCTGGCCTTCAATGCCTGTAGGTCAGCAAGGATTGAATCCGTCACTTCGCACAGATGTTTAACGGGGTCCTCCATATTCCCAGAAGCTGTACGGCAGAGAGGCTGGAAAGGAAGAAAAGGAGCACAATAGTGTTTACCTGTGGTAACACTCCTGACTTAAAAGAAGGGAATGTGCTCACCTGGAAAGGTTGTGAGAAGCCACAACCACTATCATCACATATATCGATATCTCGGATCCACGGTCTGCAGCGGCTCCCCAATGACAAAGATCCAGAAATCTCTATGCAGGTGGCAGCAGATGCAGCACTGTCCCAGACCCAGCAGACTCTATTATGGCTCCTGAATCTGTCATATATGATACAGTCTATATAGAGTCTAATGCATGGGTATAATGAGACACATGAGACATACGCTTCTTAAGCAGCTCTTGTATTGCTTCATACAAGTTAGTGCATCAGCAGGATAAAGTAAATGCAAGTTGCAGAAGGCAAACAACCAAGGACATCAGAGCATTAAAGCATAGTACAAGTCATTCAGTCTATTACTTTCCTGTCAGATGTTGCTGGCAAATAGGAAGCTTCTGTGTCCATAAATGATTCCAGGCAGAGTGAATCCAGGATTCAGAGAGCAAGACACAAACTGGTTTCAGACCTGATTCAGGAGCACAGGTAAATCATCTGAAACTGATTAAAAGGGCAATTGGCAAGGAACAGGGCAGGGACATCAAAGCTGAGGACTCCATCTTGTTTGAGGGCAAAAGTCAATGCACAGGACAGGAAACAAGATGGCCGACGACAAGCTGAGAACTCCATATTGGTTGAGGGCAAAAGTCAATGCACATGACAGGAAACAAGATGGCCGACAAAATACACTAAATGCAAACATAACAACAGATATAGCAAAAAAGACTGAAAACCTTACAGCCTGTTCCACGAATTCAGCTATTTTTCCACTCTGAGGAGCAGGGGTTGTAAGTTTGCTTTAAAAGATCTGCCGTATCTCCCGTCAGCTGGATACCAGGTATTGCAGGGAGTCGGACCTCCATTTAAACGGGAAGCTTTTTTTTTTTTTTTTTTTTTAAATCATTTGGTTTTTATTGACTTAAAAGGAGCAGTAACAATAACATGAATACCCAGATGAGGGCAAATAGAAACAATAATAAATTCACAAACTTAACAGGGGGCAAAGAGGGTGGGGGGTACACAGACCATCCAAACAAAGCTTTACAAAAGAGCATTGGCAAGGCATACAAAATTAGTATATAGTCGGCAAAATAAAAAAAAACTATACCCAGATGGGTTCTTGATAATTATCGGTCATCTCAAGGTGGCAAGGTCACAGTGTTGTAAAGGGATGATACCCAAGGATCCCACCAATTCAGAACTTTATTTCTGCGACGTAAGTCGTGAGCTAGCATGATCTCATACGAGAAATGTTGGTTCAATCTCGCTACAACCTCACTCAAGGTGGGAGGGGTAGGCGATAGCCAGTGTGAGGCAATGGAGAGGCGAGCAGCGATCAAGACATTGGTTATTATCGGTCTCAAAGTCGCGGGGAGTGACATCAGGTTCACTCCCAATAGCGCTAGGGGGCCGTCCAGAAGAATAGGCAAACCCGTTGGGGTAGAGAGAAGAGAGCCGACTTCAGCCCAGTACAATGTCAATTGGGGACAGGTCCACCAAATATGAGACTCAGACCCCAAAGAGGAGCAGTTTCTCTAGCAAGAAGCCGTGGTTGAGACTCCGGCCTTCGAGCCGCCAAATTTAGCTAGCCTGGCGGGGGTGAGATACCACCCAAGCATCAGTTTCTTGGATTGTTCCAAGTGTCCGACACAGGAGGTGAAACGGGCAGCGTGGCCCGAGGCGTTATGCCATTGGTCCAGAGAGGCAGTGAAAGTTAAACTAGACTCCCACCTGGACGTATAGGTGAGTTTCGTCTGGGATCTGAGGACTAAAATCTCTCTGTAAATAATAGTTACTCCTCTACGAGTGGAAGAGGTCTGTTTAAATAAGGCTTGGAGGGGTAAGCTAACAGTCATAAGGTCGCAGGTAGGGAGAGTAGTAACAGAAAGGAAGTGTCGGAGACGTAGGTGGTCGAAGAAACAGGAGGCTGGAAGAGAGAACTTAGTCTGCAAACAAGGAAATGGAAGTATTTCCCCGTTGGAGAGGATATCGTACAGCAACACCACACCCCTAGACCTCCACGGCAAAAGGGAAAGGTCAGTTACTAAATTTTCAATCGCCCTGAGGGTTATGTAGCAATAGAGGAAGGGACAATGGTAACGCGCCAACTTAGACCAGGTGTCTAGCACCACTCGATTGGAAAGGAGAAGGGCAGAAATCAAGTGGTGTTTCAAAAGATTAATCTCAAGCCGAAGTCTGGTGGATCCACAGGGAGCATGATGGGCTTCAATTTGCAGCCACAAAGAGGTAGGAGCTTCCGCCCAATAGATTTTGGCAATGTCGAGAGAGATTGCCGCGTAGTAGGCCGCAATGTCAGGGACTCCAAGGCTTCCTTTATTATACGGGAGGGTGAGTGTAGACATGGCGATCCTATGTAATTTACCGCTCCAAATAAATCTGGCCAGGACCGCTTGGATTAAATTAAGATATTTGCGTGGGACACGAAAGGGAATGCATCTCATTAGATACAAGATTTTAGGCAGGGCCATCATCTTCACGGTGTGAATTTTGGCAATCCAGGAAAGTTGCAGGATGGAGTAGTGAGCGAATAGTTTTAAGTCCGTCAGTAGTGCTTCAAAGTTAGTTCTAATCAGTTGCTTCGAAGGTGTGACGTGTATCCCCAAGTATTTGAAGCCCTCAGGAGACCAGAGGAAGGGAAATTTGTCTCGTAGTGCATGCTGGGCAGGGAAAGGAACGTTAACGGGAAATATCGAGGATTTAGTTAGGTTTAACTTATAATATGAGGCCGCCAAAACGTCCAATAGGACCGAGACCAGTGTAGGGATAGTAAGTTCTAGGTGGGTACAAGAGAGAAGGACATCATCCGCGTACAACGATATTCTATGATCAACCGGGCCAACCTCCACACCTCTAAAAGTGGGGTGATTGCGAATAATAGCTGCTAGCGGCTCCATCACAAGAGCGAAAATGAGAGGGGAGAGGGGGCAACCTTGGCGGGTTCCATTGAGGATGTTAAAGGGGGAGGAGGTAAAACCTCCCTCTCTCACCACTGCAGAGGGAGAGGAGTACAGAGCCATAATTGCAGATTTAATGTTGCCAAGGATCGCAAATTTATCCAGAACCGCTGCCAAGTACCCCCAGTGCACCCGATCAAACGCTTTTTCTGCGTCCAAGGAGATGAGCGCACCAGGGACACCTTTCCCCTCTAAAATCTCGAGGAGGTTCAAGACCCTCCTTGTGGCATCTCTCGCCTGTCTGCCAGGTATGAATCCAACCTGATCCAAGGCGATCAGGGAGGGAAGTATGGTCTTGAGACGTTCCGCTAGGAGTTTCGAGTAAAGCTTGAGATCGCAGTTCAAAAGAGTGATAGGGCGGTAGCTGCCTGGAAGAGTAGGAGGCTTGCCCGGTTTGAGAATGGTCAAAATCGACGCGGTGAGGGCTTCAGGTTTGATCTCTCCCTTCCGCTGCTAGTGTTGGAACAACCGGGTAAGGTAAGGGGTCAGAGCCGGGGCAAAGGAGTGATAGTATTGGTAAGAAAACCCGTCCGGTCCAGGGGCTGAGCGCTTCTTAGAGGAGCGTATAATGGCAAGTATTTCCTCCTGGGAGAAGGGCTTGTGGGAAGCTCACCTTCAGCAATTGGACCACCAGCCGCGGCAAGGAAACATTCAGCAATTCCGATTTGGCCATGTTTATTTTAAGATTACTTAAATGACCATAAGTCTGGAGCTCGGCGAGTATGTTAGGAATGCTTATCAAGGGGTTAGTGATATAAAGTCGGAGGACATCAGCGAAGAGAGCCAATTTGTGCTCCCTCCCTGGATCTCCCAACCCCTGAATGGTCGAATTATTACGGATTGCCGCAGCCAGCGACTCCATGCAGAGGACATAGATGAAGGGAGATAGCGGGCAACCCTGGCGAGTACCATTCCGGATTTTGAATTGTTCAGAAAGGGAACCATTAACCCTTACACGAGCAGTGGGGCAGGTATATAGGGCCCCTATACTATGTACGGAGGACTCCGCTAGACCTAGGTGACGTAGGGTCTCCGTCATGAACACCCAGTGCACCCTGTCAAACGCCTTCTCAGCATCTAAAGACAGGATGCACATGGGTAGTCCTCCTCGTCTGGCCCCGTCAATCAGGGCAATGGTCCTGACAGTATTGTCCCTGGCCTTTCGGCCAGGCACAAACCCTGCCTGATCTTTATTTATCAAACCTGGGAGATAGGTTTTAAGCCTATTAGCTATCATTTTTGAATAAATTTTTACGTCTATATTCATTAAAGAGATGGGGCGGTAGTTTCCATACACAGATGGGTCCTTGCCACGAACCACGATATGCGCCATAAGTGCCTGTGGTGGGAAAGGCCCCCCCCCCTCGCCACAAAATTGCAGACGTCTAAAAACCTGGGGGTCAAGATAGATTGAAAGGTTTTAAAAAAGCTGGCGGATAAGCCATCGGGGCCTGGGCTTTTGCCCGACTTCATTGACTGCCAGCAGTCCGTGATCTCCTCTACAGAGAAGTCCCCGGCTATGTTATCCACCGCATCCTGTGGCAAGGTGGGTAGGCCACAACCCCTCAGGTAGGCCCTGATCTTTTCTTTCAGGTGGAGAGCTGACATATCTCCGTAATGGCTGTTGAGATTGTACAAGGAAGCATAGTGTGACAGAACTCCAGCCAAAATCTCGCTGGTCTTGTGCACCCTACGGCCCCCCTCATCCTGCATATGGAGAATCGTGGTCTGCGGACTTCTCCGATGTAAGGCTCTAGCCAACAACTTGCCTCTCTTGTTTCCTAGATAATAGAAGCGAGAATGGGTCTTGGCCTGGAGACCTCGATCGCTCTCGTCCAGGATTGATAAAAGTTTGTATCAAGCCGTAGATAACGTAGAGTATGTTGTCGGCAAAGAGTCCGACTTATGAAGCCTCTCCAGATAAGAGATCTGTGATAATAGGGAGGTAATATTTGCTGCTCTGATTTTTTAAGGTGAGTACCATGTGAAGTAAATAATCCACGTAAGACGCTCTTCAGAGCCTCCCACTGCATGGGTAGGGGGGTGGGATCCGACCCGTGGTCCAGGTAAAAGTCGTGAATAGCCTTCTCGACAGCGGCTTTGCACGCAGAAGTCTCTCAATAGGTTGTCATTCAACCGCCAGGTAAATTCTTTAGGAGCATTTGAGCAGAGGCGCATAGAAAGAAACACCGGGGCATGGTCCGAGTGGATAATGTTACCTATGTCGGTAGACAGGTGGGAGTCAAGGAGGGAGTGCTAGACATAAATCCTGTCTATCCTGGAGTAGGAGAGGTGTACTGGTGAGTAAAAGGTATAATCTCGATATCCCGGGTGCAATATGCGCCAGGCGTCTACTAGGGATAGACCCTCCCACTGCCTCCTAAGATGGTGGAGAGATGGTCCAGGTCTGCTGGACTTACCCGTAGAGACATCCAATATCGGGTCAGCCGGGAAATTGAAGTGCCCCTTCCCCAACACAATCTGATTGGTCTCCGCAAACTCTTCCAGCCTAAGTCTGGTACTGGAGCCAAATCTCCTGGGGTTCCTGTTAGGGAAATACACGTTAGCGAGGACTAATGTATGGGAGGCAAAGGATACCTGAAGAAACAGGAAGCGACCCTGCGGGTCCACCAGATGTTTTAATACAGTTGGAGAGAAGGACTTGTGAAAACCTATGGAGACCCCTTTGGACTTGGAGTCGGGGTTGGAGCTATGGAACCACACAGGGTACAACGGGGTTTCACATTTAGGCACTTTATCTGACCTGAAATGGGTTTCCTGCAACATCAATATTTGAACACGTTTCTTATGTGCCGAGTACAGTATTTGCCTCCTTTTCCTGAGAATGTTGAGTCCCTTTACATTAAATGAGCAAATATGTAAGTCATCCATTATCAACTATAAACCATGAAAACTGGTAACTTAATGGGTATCCTAGTCTATTATAAAGAGAGAGAAGATGGCAAAGTAGGAAAAAGAGTGAAAAGAAAGAACAAGGAAGTGTCATAAATGTAAGAAAGGAAAATAAAAAAACAAAAAAAAAAAAAAAAACACAGTATGTAATTAAGTTCTCCGTGCAACCAAGGACAGAGTGAACTGTCCTGCACCTCTGGGGGAAGGTGGAAGCCAAGGAAGAGGGCAGTCCCACTCCAGTAACTATCCCTAGCATTGACAATCGCCATGACTGGTTCTCCCATCCGCCGGCATAAGGGTGAGGGCAACCTTGGGGGGGACGGGTCCAGGGACCTGCGGTCGCGTCTCCTCTCCTGCCATCTCGCCAGGGGAGGAGGCAACTGGTGGGCTGTGAGCCAATCCGGAAGAGTCATCTGGGGAAGATCAAACGTAGCCAGGAAGGCAGGCAGGTCTCCGATCCTCCTAAAGGTGGCGGACTTGCCATCCTTATGTGCATACAGTTGGAATGGGAATCCCCATCTGTAAGGAATGCCGTTATTTTGCAGAACAGCCAGCAGAGGTCGCAATCCTCTTCTTTGTTGCAGCGTGCGCCTTGCTAGGTCAGGGAACAAAGATATCTCAGTGTCCAGGAAAGGTATAGGGCCCTTCTGCCTGGCCCCCTGCATGATTGCCTCCTTCACGGTATTGTAGTGGACCCTGCAAATGACATCACGTGCTCTGGAGTCTCCCGATGGCTTAGGGGCCAGGGCTCTGTGCACCCTGTCTATAATAATGACGGTGTCCATAGGATCCCCAAGGATGGTATTAAAGAGATCTTGGACCGTCTGCCTCAGATCTATGGCTGCCACACTCTCAGGCATGCCCCTTATCCGGATGTTGTTTCTCCGGTTTCTGTTCTCCATGCCTTCCTGACCATAGAGAACGTCCTCCAGCATGTTGGAATGCAGCTGTAACATCTCCCTGTGTGCCTGCAGTTCATCCAGGAGGCCACTCTGCGTGGATTCCACATCCTCCCTAGCTGTGAACTCAGTTTTTAGGTTCTGACGTTTTCTCCTGTACGACCCCTCCAGCCTGCTCGCCAGTCTATCAAGGTCCCTCTTCGTCGAGAGCATTTTCACTACTTTACTTAGCTCAGGTGAAGATAGGGTAGCCAGATCGTCCAGACCCTCCTGGTCCTGGTCCTCGTCACACACCCACTGCAGGGCGCTGTATCTGTTTCCCCGCTCTCCTCTTTCCCACGCTCCCGCTCCCGCCCCAGGCTGCTGTGAAGGCTTTGCCATCTTGGGAGAGCCGGAGGCCGTAAGTATAGGAACAGAAGATCGCAGAAATCGATCAATATTGCCGCTGGAACTGGTTGCTGTGGATCCGGGGCCTCCCTGTGACTTCCTAGGCTTGCCCATAGGTTAAAGACCCAGCGGTGAGAGGCTGATTATTGCTTACTGGGGATTTCAGGAGCAGAGTGGCACCAGTGTGCGTCCTATCCCTGCATCAGCAAACCACGCCCCGGGCCCTCTTCTTTTTAACATATTTATTAATGACCTTGTAGGGGGCATACATAGTAGAATCTCAATATTTGCAGATGACACTAAACTCTGCAGGGTAATCAATACAGAGGAGGACAATTTTATATTACTGGAGGATTTATGTAAACTGGAAGCTTGGGCTAATAGATGGCAAATAAGCTTTAATGGGGATAAATGTAAGGTCATGCACTTAAGCAGAGGAAATACAATGTATAATTATATGCTTACCGTATATACTCGCGTATAAGACGAGTTTTCAGCCCAAAAATTGGGCTGAAAAGTTCCCCCCTCGGCTTATACGTGAGTCATTACACACGGGCGCCCCCTTCCCCCCCTATCGGTATATCGGCCCCCCCCATCAGTATCCAGGGCCCCCCATCATGCTCTGCAAACCTGTAAAGTAAGATCATTATACTTATCATTGTCCTGTCGCCGCCATCCCCACCGCTGCCATCGCGCTCCTCCGGCTTCATCCGTCTTCTTCCGGCTTCCTCTGGTCGGCGCAGGCAATGACGTCCTTGTCTGCGCCGACCAGAGGAAGCCGGAAGATGGAGGAGCGCGATGGCAGCGGCGGGGACGGCGGCGACAGGACAGTGATAAGTATAATGATCTTACTTTACAGGTTTGCGAAGCATGGGGGGGGGCACTGGATACTGATGGGGGGGCGCCTGTATACCTCTGGGGCTGCTGCTATATATACCACTGGGGCTGCTGCATGCTACCACTGGGGCTGCTGCATGCTACCACTGGGCTGCTGCATGCTACCACTGGGGCTGCTACATGCTACCACTGGGGCTGCTGCATGCTACCACTGGGGCTGCTGCATGCTACCACTGGGGCTGCTGCATGCTACCACTGGGGCTGCTGCATGCTACCACTGGGGCTGCTGCATGCTACCACTGGGGCTGCTGCATGCTACCACTGGGGCTGCTGCATGCTACCACTGGGGCTGCTGCATGCTACCACTGGGGCTGCTGCATGCTACCACTGGGGCTGCTGCATGCTACCTCTGGGGCTGCTGTATGCTACCTCTGGGGCTGCTGTATACTACCTCTGGGGCTGCTGTATACTACCTCTGGGGCTGCTGTATACTACCTCTGGGGCTGCTGCTGTATACCACACTGCTGGGGGCTGTATACCTGTGCTGGGGTCCACCCTAGGCTTATACACGAGTCAATAGGTTTTCCCAGATTTTGGGGGCAAAAGTAGGGGGGTCGGCTTATACACGAGTATATACGGGTAATTGTAAAACACTGGGCAAAACTACCACTGAAAGACCTGGGTGTATGGGTAGATGACAAACTCACATTTAGTGGCCAGTGTCAGGCAGCTGCTGCAAAGGCAAATAAAATAATGGGATGCATTAAAAGAGGCATAGATGCTCATGAGGAGAACATAATTGTACCTCTATACAAGTCACTAGTGCGACCACACTTAGAATATTGTGTACAATTCTGGTCTCCTGTGTATAATAAAGATATAGCTGAACTAGAGCGGGTGCAGAGAAGAGCGACCAAGTTTATTAGAGGACTGAGGGGTCTGCAATACCAAGACAGGTTATTAAACTTGGGGTTATTTAGCTTCGAAAAACGAAGGCTTAGGGGTGATCTTATAATAATGTATAAATATATGAGGGGACAGTACAGAGACCTTTTAATGATCTTTTTACTTACATCTGAGATGGGGACAAGGGGGCATCCTCTACGTCTGGAGGAAAGCAGGTTTAATCATAATCATAGACGTGGATGTTTTACTGTAAGAGCAGTGAGACTGTGGAACTCTCTGCCACATGATGTTGTAATGAGTGACTCACTACTAACATTTAATAAGGGCCTAGATGCCTTTCTTAATAACTATACTATTACTAGATTCTTTGATAGGGTGTTGATTCAGGGAACTAGTCTGACTGGCGTATGTGGAGTCAGAAAGCAATCTTTTTCCCCAATGTGGAGCTTAAGGTACCGTTACACGCGGCAACGTTGCTGCGATGTTGCCGGCAACTTCACAGGAGCGCGCATGTTTTTGGCACTTTTCCAAGATTGCCTTGGCGATGTCACATGCAGAGATATTGTAGGTAACGCAACTATGATGTTGAAAGCAACTTCCGTTCGCTGGCTTTTGTTCAACCCAGCAAGAAACCCTTATCAATGTAGTGAATGGGGGAAGTTGCTTTCAACATCGCTATTGCGGTGACACACAGAGCGATACAAGCAGATCGCCTGAGCAATATCGTCGGGTTTCAGAACATGTTCATAAACCTGGCAACTCCGCTCAAGCAACTTATCACCGTTGAATCGCCCTGTCACACGTTGCAACGCACTACCGATATCAACGGCAACAGCGATGCCTACTTCACTTTTCGGCGATGTTGCCGGCAACATTGTCATGGTACCTTTAAGGTACTGTTATGCACAGAGATCTATTGCTTGCAGCTCACTGGTTGCAGTGAAATCATGGACACATTGTTCCATTTTGTACATGGCAACAAAATGGAACAATGTGTCCATGATTTGACTGCAACCAGTGAGTGGCAAGCAATATATCTCTGTCTGTAAAGGTACCTTTAGTGTTGCCACGTGAGTTTTTTTTTGCCTTCCTCTGAATCAACATGTTAGGCCCCCTTCACACTCCATGATTTCACTTATCAGTGTGTATCAGTATTTGTGAGCCAAAACCAGGAGTAAAGCTTGCAGAGAAAAACTAGATTTGAAAGATTGAAACCTGTTCTGAGTTTTGGAGACACTCCTGGTTTTGGCACACAAACACTGATGGACACTGATCAGTGAAATCATGCAGTGTGAAGGGGGCCTTAGCCTATGGGTTGAACTAGAAAGACTTAACCCCTTCACCTATTTTGGCCCTAAAGACATTGGCATTTTTGTCAATTTTGACCAGTGTCCCTTTATGAGGTAATTACTCTGGAACGCTTCAACGGATCCTAGCGATTCTGAGATTGTTTTTTCATGACATATTGGGCTTCATGTTAGTATTAAATTTAGGTAGATAATTTTTGCGTTTATTTGTGAAAAAGTAAAAAATTTGGCAAAAAGTTTTAAAATTTTCAAATTTCGAATTTTTATTCTGCTATACCAGAGAGTTATGTGACACAAAATAGTTAATAAATAACATTTCCCACGTGTCTACTTTAGGCTGGTTACACACTTGCGCACCCCGCCTCTGCATATTGCGGCGGTGAAGCGCAAGCTGAGCGCAGACACTGTGTGTCCCTATGTTTATCATGGGGACTTTTTTGGGTAGGAAGTGATAAGGTTTGAAAGTTATCAGCAATTTCTTACATTTCTGGCAAAATTTATGACCACATCACATTTGAAGTCCCTTTTGAGGGGTGTACATGACAGAAAACACCCAAAACTGACACCATTCCAAAAACTGCACCCCTCAAGCTACTCAAAACTACATTTAAGATAATTAACCCTTCAGGTGCTTCACAGGAACTAAAGCAACATGGAAGGAAAAATGGACATTTAAATTTTTTTCAACAAAAATGTTTTTAGCCTCAATTCTTTAATTTTCACATGGGGAACAGGATAAAATGGATCCTAAAATCTGTTCGGCAATTTTTCCTGAGTATACCGATACCTCACATGTGGTCATAAACCACTGTTTGGGCGCATGGCAGGGCCAAGAAGGGAAGGACCGCCATTTGACTTTTGGAGCTAATTTTCCATTCAAAGAGTGAAATGATGCTCCTTCACTTCTGGGCCCTGCCATGCGCCCAAACAGTGGTTTATAGAGATTTCCAGGGACAATGTGCTGTCAGTCCGCGCTGCCTCAGAAAACGACAAATCGAAGGCTTCAAGTTATATCACATTTATTGGATCCATCCAAGATGTTTCAGAGCCTGCTATGCTCCTTCATCAGGGAGTGTATGAGGTACCTCATACACTCCCTGATGAAGAAGCATAGCAGCCTCTGAAATGTGTTGGATGGATCCAATAAATGTGATATAACTTGAAGCCTTCAATTCCGTGTTTTCTGTGGAAGCGCGGACCGACAGCGCATTGTCCCTGGAAATCTCTAGATTGTTGACCACATTGCACGTGGAAGTGTGGGTCCAGCAGCAGCTGCCATTTTATGCCTACTATACTGGTTGTGTGTTGCACAACTTTACAAGGTGAGCAGTGTCCATCACGGTTTCAAAGCCTTCTAACCTTTAAACAATAAGACCCTATTTGCGCTTGCTTTCTTTACATAGTTACAAACAGTGGTTTATGACCACATATGAGATATCGGTGTACTCAGGAGAAATTACCCGACAAATTTTAGGATGCATCCTGTTGCCCATGTGAAAATCAAAAAATTGAGGCTAAAAGAACATTTTTGTGAAAACAAAAGTACCTTTTCATTTTTATGGATCAATTTGTGAAACATCTTGGGCTTCAAAGTGTTCACCACGCATCTAGCTATGTTCCGTGGGGGGAGTCTAGTTTACAAAATGGGGTCACTTGTGGGGAAGCTTTAATGGTTAGGCACACAGGGGCTCTCCAAACACGACATGGTGTCCGCTAACAGTTTGAGCTAATTTTCCATTCAAATCGTTAGCGAACACCATGTCGCGTTTGGAGAGTCCCCGTGTGCCTAAACATTGGAGCTCCCCCACAAGTGACCCAATTTTGGAAACTAGACCTCCCACCACCCCCCCCAAGGAACTTCTCTAGATGCATAGTGAGCACCTTGAACCCCCCAGGTGCTTCACAAATTGATCCATAAAAATAAAAAAGTACTCTTCTTAATTTTCTTTTATAATTTTTACAGATGAACAATGTACCATGAATATGTACCATGAACAATTTTGGATTGCAATCATGACGTTTTTGACATGGTGGGGGATGATTTTCAGAAGTGTTGCATTATTCAGTGTCTTGGCCGCACGGATGTGCCTCACGTTCTTCCCCTAACACTCTAGTCTGTAGAGGTGTGAGATATTTGGGACTGCTACATACTGCAAATTATAAACATTGGTGCTACTACAAGTAATGTGATCAGGGGCTGGCTGGCAATTTTTGGCCAGGGGGTCAATCAAAAAGCAGTGGCCGTCGAGTTGTGGTGGCTCATCTTTAGACTGCTCATCTCTGGCCGCTACATTACAGCGGCAGAGGTAAAGGCTTTATGTATAATAGAAGATGGTACATATATATATGGGAACAGAACTGAGATTACTACATGGAAACAGAAACAGCGAGGAACTACAGCACAGATACAGAAATAGAACCAAGCTTTCTACTTCAATATGGAAACAGAACCAAGCCTACTACATAGACACAGGAACAGAACCAAGTCTTCTATATAGATATGAGAGCAGAAGAAGCAATACAATATAGATACAGCAGCAGAACCAAGCCTACTACTTGGATACACTGACAGAACCGAGCCTACTATATGGATACAGGGAAAGAACCAAGCCTACTACATACATATAGGAGCAGAACCAAGCTTTTTGTGTAGATACGGGTGCAGAACCAAGTCTACTATATAGATACAGGGACAGAACCAAGCATACTATTTAGATACGTGAGCAGCACAATCCTACTACATACATACGGGAACAGAATCAAGCCTACTACATAGATACGGGAGCAGAACCAAGCTTACTACAAACATACAGGAGCAGAACTAATCCTACTACATAGATACGGGAACAGAACCAAGCCTACTGTATAGATACGGGAACAGAACAAAGCCTACTACATAGATACGGGAACATAACCAGGCTTACTACATACATACGGGAACAGAACCAGCCTTACTATATACATACGGGAATAGAACCAAGCTTACTACATACATACGGGAACAGAACCAACCTTACTACATAGATACGGGAACAGAATCAAGCTTACTACATACGGGAACAGAACCAAGCCTACTACATAGATACGGGAACAGAATCAAGCTTACTACATACGGGAACAGAACCAAGCCTACTACATAGATATGGGAGCAGAACCAAGCTTACTACATACATACGGGAACAGAACCAACCTTACTACATAGATACGGGAACAGAATCAAGCTTACTACATACGGGAACAGAACCAAGCCTACTACATAGATACGGGAACAGAATCAAGCTTACTACATACGGGAACAGAACCAAGCCTACTACATAGATACGGGAACAGAATCAAGCTTACTACATACGGGAACAGAACCAAGCCTACTACATAGATACGGGAACAGAATCAAGCTTACTACATAATATACGGGAACAGAACCAAGCTTACTACATATATACGGGAACAGAACCAAGCTTACTACATATATACGGGAAGAACAAGTAAACCAGAACCCTTACTACATAGATACAGGAACAGAACCAAGTTTACTACATAGATAAGGGAACAGAACCAAGCTTACTTAACAAATATTGTGCCAGAACCAAAATTACTACATAAAGAACAAAAAGCTTAATGTATAGATAAGGGAGCAGAGCCAAGTTTCCTACATCGATACTGGAACAAAAACATTTACAGATACGAGAAGAGAACTGAGCTTAGTACATCAATATGGGAACAGAACCAAACTTATGCACAGCTATTGTTCCAGAGCGGAGCTTACTGGAAAGATTCAAGAGCACAACGAAGCTTACTACTATGGAATGCTATTGTATTCTTTAGATATGATCTATATACCATTACATATTAGGACCTGTTTTATATTACATTAATGTGGATCATACACTGAAAATATTCACTGGTATCAAATAGCAATGGATAATACCAGCAATAATGTATATAAATGTGCATGATAGAGATTTGTAGGTGCAAAAGACTAGTGTATAGAAAGACAACTTACATATATATCTGTCTCCAGTACTGGATGTAAGGTAGATCAGGCTCTAACACTGTATTGTGATCTATGTACCGTAATTCCATAGAATTTCATAGGCACTAATATCTTACATTTACCCATGGTACCTATAATGCTAATTTTAATAAACATTTACATTTTTTGGATTAAATCTATAACATCCCATTGAATATCATAAGCACTAATATCTAATCAACTTACTATTGCTTTTTTTATTGACACCATTTTTGTCAGGCACACGCATGCACAGGAATGCACAAAGGCACAGCAGCCACAAGAATGCAGACAGGCATACGCATGCACAAGATCACAGAAAAGCACATGCACGCACAAGAACGCAGACAGCATACACATGCATGCACTAGAACGCTGACAGCATACACATGCACTAAAATGCAGACAGCACGTGCACGCAATGGAATGCTGACAGGCATACACACGACCGTGGCACTGTCTGCTAATTGTGGGGAGGCCGTGCCAGCACATGCACAATTGTATGCGCAGTGCAGTACAGTGCAGCGGCCCCTGCTGCCCAGAGATCTACGCTGATGGAACAGGAGCAAGGTTGCACATTATAATGAGGGCAATATCACCATAGGCCCCCTAGCCCAGATTTCCTTTATTATAATAATCCCCTGTACCCTGTAATGATAGGACCCTGACCCCCGGCTACAGGACTACACCACATGATATATACAGAATATGAAGAGGGAAAGAGACGCATGTAATCTGTGGTGTCTGTAGCCAGGTCACATCTATTAGTTCAGGCACCACACTGTGCAGTGATGTGTGTAGTTTCTGAGACCCCAGGAGATTTATGGCAGCTGCTCTGAAGTCTCATACAGATCAGGTGATGCCCGGGCGACTCACACCGATGGTGACACTGATCTGTATAAAAGTTCAAGCAGCTTCCATAAATCTGTCCGTGTGCCAGACACAGCATACCAAACCATCAATGACATGTCAGGAGGAGAGCAGCGGCCTCCTCACTGCAGTGTAACACTCTCCAGTGGCTACTCACCTCTCCCTGACTGGTCTCCCATTCAGCTCCGCTTTGGTGGGTATGTGATGGAGCAGGTCGCACTGCATGACGTCAAAGCTTGCACTGCAGATATGGCCACGCTCAGAGCCCTGTATGCTGACAGTGCCGTGGCCGGCCAGGCACATGGATAGCATTACCGTGTTTCCCCAAAAATAAGACACTGTCTTATATTAATTTTTGCTCCGAAAGGTGCACCATGTCTTATTTTCGGGTGGTGTCTTATAAAAAAAAAAAAAAAAATTGACAGAAAAGCCTCCATCCAGTACCGTATCCACTGCAGCAGCCTCCATCCAGTACCGTATCCCACTGCAGCAGCCTCCCATTATCCCAGTACTGCATCCCACTGCAGCAGCCTCCCATCCCAGTACCGTATCCCACTGCTGCAGCCTCCCATTATCCCAGTACCGTATCCCACTGCAGCAGCCTCAAATCCCAGTACCGTATCCCACTGCAGCAGCCTCCCATTATCCCAGTACTGTACGGTATCCCACTGCAGCAGCCTCCCATTATCCCAGTACTGTACGGTATCCCACTGCAGCAGCCTCCCATTATCCCAGTACTGTACAGTATCCCACTGCAGCAGCCTCCCATTATCCCAGTACTGTACGGTATCCCACTGCAGCAGCCTCCCATTATCCCAGTACAGTACTGTATCCCACAGCAGCAGCCTCCCATCCCAGTACCGTATCCCACTGCAGCCTCCCGTGTGTACACACACACCTACACTTTCACTTTCTTACCATTCTTCTTTCTTTTCACTTTCTTTCCTCTGCGGTGCTGCTTTGGTGGTGCACAGTGCAGGAGCCCTGGGCCAATCACAGCCCAGGAACAATCTGAGGCTACTGACGTCAGCTGGCCCATGATTCCTGCGCTGTGATTGGCGCAGGGCTCATGGGCGGAGACCGGCACAGAGCTCCGGAGCTGTGATTCATGGCTGCGCTCCTGGGCTGTGAGCACTGCAGCGCGGCAGAAGAGCAGTACAGAGTGGCGGGCACCGGTCAGCGGGGAGCGAGACACAGATACATGCCCCGGTCTTGTGATCGGTGGCATGCTGAGGAGGTACGCCTTATAATCGGGGGGGTGCCTTATTTTAGGAGGTAGGGCGCCCCCAAGCATGCCTTACTTTCGGGGGGCGCCCTATTTTTGGGGAAACACGGTAGGTGCAGTGGCTGCCGATCAGCCGAGGAACAAGCGGAACAGCTGCTGGGGAAACTTACAGGCAGGGAATGGCCCATGCAATCTGCCGAGTGCCAGCCTCTCATGCGCCTGTTTTCACAAGTGCTCGGCTCCCGCGCTCTGGAGGGTGAGCGTGCTATGTCAGGACCATGCCACAGCCTTAAAGGTAAATCACCCCCTAACAGCCGCCAGGTGCATTATCAATGTTGTCAGCCTGTCTACACAGTTAATTCTCCAGCGGCCGCATCCCGAACTATTAGAATAGCCACTTCTGTAGAAGAATTAACTTTGCAGTCTTGATAATAATGCGGCCATGAACTGCTGATAAGTCGCCAGCCCGGGGAGCAAATGCCTTCCTGCCCCCTGGCCCAGTCCGCCCCTGAATGTGATGGTTAGTTTTGTATTGGCTGTCTCAAAAGTAATACTGCGTGGTACATTGGTGCATGCCAAAGAGTGGCCACAATGGAAACATCTATAAGGCTACTTTCACATTTGCGTTCGGCTCTGCTGCATCTGGTTTGCAGATGGGAACGCAGTGCCGACTGCATGATTTATTGTGTCGCTGTGTTCTCATTCACCCCAGTGTATGATTTGTACGCTTGCAGAGCCATGAATACAAATCATACATTCTCCGATGCACAGAAAATGCAACATGTCGCGTTTCTGTGCGCCGAGAATTGTGGACAATGACTGCATGCAGACGTGAACGCTGCCATTTGCGGGCGACCGCTTACAACGTGCATCCCCATGTTAAACATAGCGATGCACGATGGATGCGTCACAGCATGCGTTCGGCTGCTCACATATGCAGCAGAGCCAAACGCAAGCGTGAAACCGGCCTTAACCTTTGGACTCAAGGTTCAGATATACAGGTGCATGTCAATGAATTAGAGATCATCAAAAAGTTAATTTATTTCAGTAATTTAGTACAAAAAGTGAAACGCATATATATTATATAGAGTCATTATATACAGAGTGATCTATTTTAAGTGTTTATTTCTGTTAATGTTGATGATTATGGCTTACAGCCAATGAAAACCCAAAGGTCATTACCTCAGAAAATAAAAGTAGGGAGGGTAAAGGGTTAAAATCCACGCTGCTGTATTCCACGAGACATCAAAAGGTGAATAGAATATTGATTTATTCTTTAACACGTTTCAATGCTTTCTGAAACGCCCTGAAACATGGGATATGATATTGCTTTATCCTGAGGAAGGGGCCAGGGAGCCCTGAAATGAGTTGACTAATCAATATTATATTTACCCTTTGATGTCTCGTGGAATACGGCAATGCTGTTTTAATCGTTGGGGACTGCAGTAGCCATGATATGCTTTTATAATGGTTGTGACTCTCACAACCACACAAGGTGAAGCCTCTGATACCTATTTAGGTAATATTTTATCTCTGACCCTTAATCCTCCCTACTTTAATTTTCAGAGATAATGACATTTGGGTTTTCATTCACAAAAAACTTGAGTCACAGCACCAAGGCTTTACCGGGTACAGCTGTTACCCATAACAAGGCGCACGTCCAATTCCAGGAAGTCCAACCTGGACCATATATACATTTAGATAAATAAGACAGCACCTCACCGGTTGGTATTGGTTCAAAGTGTCCTCTTTATTTCTGCCCCCAAACGAGCGACGTGTCGATCACAGATCTATATCAAGCAGCTTGATATAGATCTGTGATCGACACGTCGCTCGTTTGGGGGCAGAAATAAAGAGGACACTTTGAACCAATAGCAACCGGTGAGGCGCTGTCTTATTTATATTGGGTTTTCATTGGCTGTAAAGCCATAATCATCAACATTTATAGAAATAAACACTTTAAATAGATCACTCTATTCGTAATGACTATATGATACGTGTTTCACTTTATCTATTGAATTACTGAAATAAATTAACTTTTTAATATTCTAATTCATTGAGATGCACCTATATGTGACACATTGTGACTTTGACAAGCTTTTCTTTTAGGTTTTTACAGCGCTTTGATGTCATTAACACAAATTTATGTAACTATGTTGCTGAGGACTGTTTGGTGAGTAATATGGACTTTATGGTCTGCCAATTATGATTAGAAGCTGAAGTAAACCTTATTTGCCAATCTGATTTCCCCATTTATAAATAGAATGAAAAGCTGATTACGTGGATGGATTTGGGTTCTTCTATAGGCTTTTATTTTTATATATATATATATATTCATATTGTTCTACCCCTTTTTTCAAATCTGATGCTCAAATCCCTCGGCTGGCCGTCACATTTCACAACTGATGGTCAGTTCCATGGGATGAAGCACACTTCAGTACATGCTGAAAAAGGATTCTAATTTACTTCATACAAATAATTGAATTTAATTTTAGCTAACAATCTCCTTTTTCTACTTGTATAGTTCTATATACAGTGCCTACAAGTAGTCTTCAACCCCCTGCAGATTTAGGTGGTTTGATAAGATGCAAATAAGTTAGAGCCTTCAAACTGCAAATGAGAGTAGGATTTATTAACAGAAGCATAAATCTTACAAACCAAAAAGTTATGTTGCTCAGTTGAATTTTAATAAATTTTAAACATAAAAGTGTGGGTCAATTATTATTCAACCCCTGGGTTTAATATTTTGTGGAATAACGCTTGTTTGCAATTACAGCTAATAATCGTCTTTTATAAGACCTGATTAGGCCGGCACAGGTCTCTGGAGTTATCTTGGCCCACTCCTCCATGCAGATCTTCTCCAAGTTATCTAGGTTCTTTGGGTGTCTCGTGGACTTTAATCTTGAGCTCCTTCCACAAGTTTTCAATTGGGTAAGGTCAGGAGACTGACTAGGCCACTCCATCACCTTGATTTTTTCCCTCTTGAACCAGGCCTTGGTTTTCTTGGCTGTGTGCTTTGGGTCGTTGTCTTGTTGGAAGATGAAATTACGACCCATCTTAAGATCCTTGATGGAGGAGCGGAGATTCTTGGCCAAAATCTCCAGGGAGGCCGTGCTATCCATCTTCCCATGGATGCGGACCAGATGGCCAGGCCCCTTGGCTGAGAAACAGCCCCACAGCATGATGCTGCCACCACCATGCTTGACTGTAGGGATGGTATTCTTGGGGTCGTATGCAGTGCCATCCAGTCTCCAAATGTCGCGTGTGTGGTTGGCACCGAAGATCTCGATCTTGGTCTCATCAGACCATAGAACCTTGAACCAGTCTGTCTGAGTCCTCCAAGTGATCATGAGCAAACTGTAGACGAGCCTTGACATGACGCTTTGAAAGTAAAGGTACCTTACGGGCTCGTCTGGAATGGAGACCATTGCGGTCGAGTACGTTACTTATGGTATTGACTGAAACCAATGTCCCCACTGCCATGAGATCTTCCCGGAGCTCCTTCCTTGTTGTCCTTGGGTTAGCCTTGACTCTTCGGACAAGCCTGGCCTCGCACGGGAGGAAACTTTCAAAGGCTGTCCAGGCCGTGGAAGGCTAACAGTAGTTCCATAAACCTTCCACTTCCGGATGATGCTCCCAACAGTGGAGACAGGTAGGCCCAACTCCTTGGAAAGGGTTTTGTACCCTTGCCAGCCTTGTGACCCTCCACGATCTTGCCTCTGATGGCCTTGGAATGCTCCTTTGTCTTTCCCATGTTGACCATGTATGAGTGCTGTTCACAAGTTTGGGGAGGGTCTTAAATAGTCAGAAAAGGCTGGCAAAAGAGATAATTAATCCACACATGTGAAGCTCATTGTTCTTTGTGCCTGAACTACTTCTTAATACTTTAGGGGGACCAAACAGAATGCCGGTGGTTTGAGGGGTTGAATAATAAATGACCCTCTGAATTAACTTTTATCGCTTTAAAAAAAAAAAAAAAAAAAATTTAAAAATGTTTTTGGCTGCAATGCATTTCCCACTTCCAGGCTGATCTACAGTCCAAATGTCACAATGCCAAGTTAATTCCGCATGTGTCAACCAGCTAAATCTGCAGGGGGTTGAAGACTACTTGTAGGCACTGTAGTTTTATATAGTTTGGAGGATTCTTAAAATCTGGTGTCTTTCAGACATTCAAGCTAATTTTCTTATCTGATGCCTCCCTCTCTGTAGTTGTCTTCGGAGCATCAGTCATATATGCAAGACCAACATTCTGTGTGTGCTACATCTTGACTGTTATGGCCACTTTACACACAACCTATCTGTCCAACTTCTGACCAACTTGCTGGTTGCAGTGAAATCATAGAGACATTGTTCCATTTGTACACAGTCACAAAATGGAACAATGTGTCCATGATTTCACTGCAACCAGTAAGTTGGTCAGAAGTTGGACAGAAAGTTGGTGTGTGTAAAGTGGCCCTTATGGTGGGTTTACACGTCGCGATATCGGCGTCCAACTCCGACCAAAAGTCACGTGGTTCAGGCGTTGGAGCCGATATCGTTCCTACGTTGTACGGTCTGAACATCCGATACGATGCAGGAACGATGGCAAACCGATATCGGGGGTCGAATGAGCGTGCTTTTCAACCGCCCGATATCGGATGCCAGTTGTAGCCGCATCGTCCCGTCTGACAGCCCAACTCCGATGTGTACTGCCACGTCACCCATTCACTCCCATGTTAAATGGTCGTTCCTGGGTTGGGGGGCATACACATCGTCGGGACGTTGTATCCCGATATCGGGCTGTCTAAACCGGCGATGCGATGGCGGGAAAAGCGCACTCAAAAGGCGCGCTCCTGCGTCGTTGGCTACGATATCGGCCAGATATCGCGACGTGTAAACCCACCATTAGTTTTGCTAAATCCCTTGCATTAGTGACATTTTAACAGTGAGAGAAAATCTGCAAAAATACAGATACACCTTGCAGACAACAGCTGTTATTGGGTAAAAAGTTGCTAATCTGATCATTTTGGAATGCTTATAGTTTACATTCCTACACTATAAATATTTTTTCTATGTAACTGCAGATATACAATATGCTATTCTGATATTCTAATAGGAAGTTACAGTTAAAGGTGTGTTAAAGGAACGTCTAGTCACAAGTGTTTCCATTAAGTCTCTTGCATTTGAAAATACACTCTGCATTTTTTTTTATAAACTACTTGGCGTTTCTATGCAAATTCTAACTAATAATGTCAGCTTTAGTTTTCCTTTGTATAATCTAATTCCGTTGCTTATACCTTGTTCATATGAAATGTGAAAAATAGTAAATGTTAGTCATCAATTAAAACAGTGAAGGAAATAATTATTTGATCCCTTGCTGATTTTGTAACTTTGCGCACTGACAAAGACATAAACAGTCTATAATTTTAAAGGGATCCTGTCACCTCCAAAACGCCTCCTAAGCTAGCAAAACATGTCTCTGCACCATCCCATCACTAATCTCACAATACTTTTGTCTCCTAAAAGCATCCTGTGAAAGTGCATAAAAACGTTTTAATACTCATTAGTGATTATAATTAGCAGTTACTATATTCTTTAGTCACCAGGGCATGCTGTTGTGCAGCCTCGAGAATCCACCCTCTCTTCTGTGCTGCTGTGATGTGCAGCTGAAGGCAGGACTAATGATTTGCATTCTGTGAGTGATCGAGAGGGGGGAGGGCAAAGCCTGCACAAGCAGAGCACACAGACAGAGAGAGGGTGGATACCTGGAGCCTGCAAAACAGCCCGCCCTGGTGACTAAAGAATATAGGCTCCTGCTACTTATAATCACTAATGAGTAAGTATTAAAACGTTTTTATGCACTTTCACAGGATGCTTTTAGGAGACAAAAGAAGTGTGAGATTAGTGATGGGATGCTGCCGGGACATGTTTTGCTAGCTTAGGAGGCGTTCTGGAGGTGACAGGATCCCTTTAAGGGGTAGGTTCATTTTAACAGTGCAACATAGAATATCAAAAATAAAATCCAGAAAATTACATCTAAATTATATAAATGTATTTGCATTTTGCAGAGAGAAGTAAGTATTTGATCCCGCTGGTAAACAAGACTTTAAACTTGATGGCAAAACCTTTGTTGGCAAACGGAGCAGTCAGACGTTTCTTGTAGTTGAATAATGAGGTTTGGTAACACACATGTCAGGAAGAATTTTAGTCCACTCCTCTTTGTAGATTGGCTAGGCCACTCCATGACCTTAATGTGCTTCTTTTTGAACCCTACTTTGTGCATTGGCTGTATGTTTTGTGTCATTGAAGTGCTGGAAGACCCAACCATGACCCATTTTTAATGTCCTGGCAGAGGGATGGAGGTTGTCACTCAGTTCTTATGGTACATGGCTCAATTCACTATCCCATTGGTACGGTGAAGTAGTACTGTACCCTTAGCAGAGAAACACTACCAAAACACAATGTTTTCACTGCCATTCTTGACTGTGGGGATTGTGTTCTTTGGGTTGTAGGCAGCGTTACTCTTCCTCCAAACATGGAAATTTGAGTTAATGCCAAAGAGCTCAATTTTTGTCTTATCTGACCACATCACCTTCTCCCAATGACTCACAGAATCACCACGGTGTTCATTGGCAAACCTCAGACACGCCTGCACATGCGACTTCTTGAGCAATGGGACTTTGTAGGCAGGATTTTAATCCATTACGGCGTAATGTGTTACCAGTGGTTTTTCTTGTTGACAGTATTCTCACTGATTAATGGAGTGTGTGGACAGGATTCTTTTATACAGGTGATAATTTAAGACAGCTGTCTTTAATGCAGGTAATGATTTGATTTGGAGCATCTAACTGGTCTGTAGGAGCCAGAATTCTTAATGGTTGATAGGGGATTAAATACTTAAATCTCTCTTCAAAATGCAAATACATTCATATGATTAAACACTGTGATTTTCTGGATTTATTCTTGATTTTCTCTCACTGTTAAAATGAACCTTCCCTTAACATCATAGACTGTTCAGTCTTTGTCAGTGGGTAAACTAACAAAATCTGCAGGCATCAAATAATTATTTCCTTCACTGTAAGCAAACAAGTATTTTTGAGTTGGGTGATATTCTTGGGGAAGAATACATTCAATGGGTTAGCTTTTTTTCTCTTTTCATTCCTAGATGACGATGTTGACCTAGAGGCTTTGGTTAATGATATGAATTCTTCGTTGGACAGTTTATACTCTACATGCAGCAAGGTGACTGATTCTGTGCCACTTCTAAAAAATGGTCAACTTAATCGGAGCCCACTGTCAAACTCGGGAGCCAACACTCTTCCGTCCATGCTACAGAGACAGAAAATGCAGCGCTCCCAACCCATGCAAATTCAAGCAGTAAGGTACATTGACCAAAAACCTGCTCACATTTTTTGTATAAATCTGTTTACAAACCCTTTTTCTTACTCGATCTGATTTTATAAAGCCAAGATATTCAAAAGTTCAAAGAAAACATTCAAGTTTTGTTTTTTTTTGTTTTGTTTTGTTTTTTTGTATGTTGACTATTGTCCAGTGTTTTTTTTTTTTTTTACATTTTGAGGTTAATTAAAGGGAAACTGTCAGCTTCCCCCAAACCTATCACTATCTTTCCTCGCAGCTTCCTTAGTACATACCTAACCATCCCTGATCTAAAAGTGAAGTACAATGGTTGTAAAAACGCAGTTCAGAACTTACATTTTCCCCCATTACCTAGACCTTTGGGCTAAGGGTGCGCGGTCTCTCACCTTCCATGTCTCTCCTCGCTCCGTTGTCATCATGCCCCAGTGGGCGTAATAATCCATTTAGAACTGCTGTCCCGTGTTTCAAATTTGTGGGTGGCTTCTTCTGGTATGACGCGCCAGAAATGTCATTTCCAGTCTGGCGCATTGTGGGGTAATATTGGATGTACTCACCAACTTCGGAGCATGCGCACTGAGTATTCTGAAGCTGGAGAGTAAACCCAATAATCCTTCACAATGCATTAGACCGGAAATTATGCATGTGCTACTTTTTCCCACAGGTCTAGACAATTGGTGGAAAATGTAAGTTGTAAACAGCATTTTTACTACCATTACATTTTACATCCATCTCAGACAGGGACACTTAGGGATGTGCTAGGAAGCTTTAGGGACAGATAGTGATAGGTTTGGGGCATAAATAACCTGACAGGTTCTCTTTAAATAAAGCAGTATAACAAGACTAAGTAGTTCAGAATAACGAAACAGACTATAATCGTAAGAGTAGCAATTGGTGCCAATTAATATATTTATAATGGATACAATTCATAAGTGGGCATAATCGAAATGCATTACATGTAGAATATATAAATTGTAGATGTTGACAGTAATGATGGATGAGCATGCTCACCACTGCTTGATACTCAGTCGAGCATCGCGACGATCAGGCACACTTGTTAGTAAATAATGTATTTGCAAGTGCTTGAGTAAAAGCTCGTGTCACCACCCCGCGTGTTTCGTGGCTTTTTCACAGCCAATAAACATACACAAATTATTTGCAATGCAAAATTTTCGTGTACATGTTGCTGACTGGCAGTATCTGTGATTGGCCAACTGCGATGCATAATCAGGTCCAATCAAAAAAGAAATAAACCAGGGCACTGCGAGTAGACGTAGGATATTGCACGTATGTCAATCCTATGTTGGATAGTGTGGACACAGTCCTCGGGCGGTGGTGCTCGCAATAAGAAGTTTATGTAAATCAACAAGTAAAGAAATAAAAATATATGCGGCACTCACCGTGGCTGAGATCTTCCATTTATTATATCCATGTACAGGAATAAACAGTCATTTGCAGACTTGGGGGGAGGGAGTGAGGAGTGAACGACAACGGGCACCGTTTCGCGGCTGGTTGCCGCTTCTTCCGATCGTGTCCTGGACACGACCGGAAGAAGCGGCAACCAGCCGCGAAACATAATCAGGTCTTATGAGATGTGGGTGCATGATGCTCGGCACACTGCAGTTCAGGGAGAATTAATGTTAGAGGGAAAGCTTGTACCAGGGGTGGTAAAGACCTTTTCTCCAGCCCCACGGCGGGGCGGATTGCGGGGGACCGCAGTGCTTAGGACAGCAGCCGCACTTTATGACTACCGGCCCTTCACACCAGTGAGTACCCCTACGAAGATGTAGCATTCAATACTGAATGCTACATACACAGGATTGAAGGATCAAATCCACGCCGGCCAGTAACTGCATGAGGATGTAGTCTCTGGGTGAGATTGGCTCGTTATGTTCTCTTGACCTACAGATGAAAAGGGGCGGTAGTACAAGCTGTGTATGTGCCCCCATTCCAGCAGCCTATTTGCGACCCCCCTCCTCCTCAGTGTATAGATGCCCTTGACCTCCGCATTGATACATTGGTCCTCTATAGCTCCCTGTGCTGTATTTGCCCCCAGACTTCCCCAGTGACAGTATATGCCCCCAGGCCTCCCCAGTGATTGTGTATGACTTCATCTCCAGTGCTGTACCTGCCCCCACCAATGTATATGCCTTCAGCATCTCCTGTGTGTATATGTGATTTACAAAACCTATCACAAAGAATTAACTCCAAATAATCAGACCTAAACATCACATCTGCACCAAAGAGAAGCAGCTCCAGCTGTCACATTAGGGGTGTGCTAATTAATTGTGTGACCAAATATAACAGGGTTATTGTCAAGTGATAATATTGTGCAGCCCCTGAATGATGGTAGAAATTTCCAAATGGCCCCTGGCAGGAAAAAGGTTCCCCCCACCACTCGCTTAGATTAAAGCAGGCATATAGGCAGAGTTGTAAACTTGCACTCTTTGCAAATGAAAACAAAACAAAGCACAAAAAAAAAAACAGCCAGTGATCTCTCCTATTTCTTATAACCAGGCTAGGGTAAAGCAGAAAGCTGCATGTTTCTATTACCAGGCTGGCAAAGTTCATGGCTATTTTTCCCTTCCCAGCTTTAATATGCCAGTCAGCATCTGCCCCAGGATTGTGACATCACATCAGATTGCCCTGGTGTGTTGGTAATCTGGGTAATATTTTTTGGGTGGTTGATGTCAGGTGGCACCAATCCCAATGGTTAATTGAGTGCTTTCTATCAGTCACCCCCATTACTAACCTAATACTCACAACCTTCATAGGTCACTCCTGATCAGCACCAGACCCGAATTTTCTTAAGCACAGGGACTTCAGTAACTTTGTGATGTCACCGCGCTTGAGAAATTCCTGGTTTTGTGCTGACTGTAAGTGACCTGTGAAGCCTAATTTATCATTGCTGTGCTACCTTGAGGTTATTTGATGATACCAAGCTACAGTGGCCTGTTAGATCCTGCCGAATATTTTTTCCATAAAGTTATGAAATGTCCTTTAAGTGCCTGTTGTATTTCTGATATAAGAATCTAGGCTTTAGGTGGAGACTTTCTGGAAAAGGGGTAATGGTAGATCAAGCCACTCAATGGGGCTAATTAATGATTGCTTGAGCTGAAACCCTTTCTTGTAGACATGGCC
Organism: Allobates femoralis; assembly: GCA_033576535.1. Lineage (NCBI taxonomy): Eukaryota > Metazoa > Chordata > Amphibia > Anura > Aromobatidae > Allobates > Allobates femoralis. Next base: position 368,799,746 of record JARQOC010000005.1, on the reverse strand, counting down.
AACACTCAGGTAACACTGAATGAAGTTTAATGGACACAGATGGCTGAATTGAAGGAATTGCTTCATCATCAGTTTAAAATGGCTAAAAAAATTACAAACTGAAGATTTATCTCCTGGCATTTTCATAAAGGAGTACAAAGACTTGTTGTTTCGCCTGTCCCAAAGAGGAGGTTTGATGACAGATAGTGGTGCTGCTTCAATGAAATAGGAAAAGACATTGCTATTCCAAAATAAAATTCTTCTGGCTGCTGTTTGTGGACCCAAGTCATTGTATATTGCTGGATGATCAACAGATTACTAAAGGAAAAGCTCTCACAGAGGTAGCACTTGGGATGAGGGGGCTACAGAACTGCCAAGATCAAGAGGAATTGGATCTTGCTAGTGCTACTGCTGCCATATCTTCAGCCTCATAACTAGAAAGTAGGAAATAAAGTGCAAATATGGTCTTATCTGTGGTAACGTCAATACATAAAAGAAATAAGGCTCACCATTGAGGGTTGTGAGAAGCCACAACCACTATCCAAGTTGCAACAGCTGCAGCAGTCCCCAGAGATGAAAAAATACAAACCAACGGTGCAGAAAGGGTTAATCAATCACGCTGCTGAACACGAGGAGATATTAAACTCCGAAAGACATCGATCATGAAGTTTTAACTGTGGTTTATTAAGCTCCAGGGCCCTTTTTCAGGAAATACCAACATGAATGTTGTAGAAGGGGCCCTGGCGCCCTGAAACGCGTTGACTAATAAACCACAGTTAATACTTCATGATCGATGTCTTTTGGAGTTTAATATCTCCTCGTGTCCATCAGCGCAGTCGATTAACCCTTTCAGCACCGTTGGTTCGTATATCTTCAGCCTCATCAGATGAGTCTAATTTTGAAAAAGTATTTGGATGACATGAGCAGGCAAAACATTATAAAGATTTCAATTCCATAACAAACAGACCGTATTTAAAGGTATCCTGTCACCTCCAAAATGCCACCTAAGCTATCAAAACATGTCCCTGCAGCATCCCATCACTAATCTCACACTTCTTTTGTCTCCTAAAAGCATCCTGTGAAAGTGCATAAAAACGTTTTAATACTTACTCATTAGTGATTATAATTAGCAGGGGCTATATTCTTTAGCCCCTAGGGCGTGTTGTTTTGCAGCCTGAAAGATCCATCCTCTCTCTGTCTGTGCTGCTGTGATGTGCAGCTGAAGGCAGGACTAATGATTTGCATTGTGTGAGTGATAGAGAGGGGGGAGGGCAAAGCCTGCACAAGCAGAGCACACAGACAGAGAGAGGGTGGATCCTGGAGCCTGCAAAACAGCCCGCCCTGGTGACTAAAGAATATAGGCCCTGCTAATTATAATCACTAATGAGTAAGTATGAAAACGTTTTTATGCACTTTCACAGGATGCTTTTAGGAGACAAAAGAAGTGTGATATTAGTGATGGGATACTGCAGAGACATGTTTTGCTAGCTTAGGAGGCGTTCTGGAGGTGACAGGATCCCTTTAAAGGAAATCTGTCAGGTCAAAAATCCATATGTAACTACTATCATTTTCTAATTCCTCTCTCTAAGCTCTCTATTTATTTTTCTTTGATTTATACTTCCCTCCTATCTTCTGTAAACTTCAAATAAAGAGAATCATTCCTTCTGTCATTCACAGTGACATAGTTCTCTCCTGACCACTCCCCATAGGATGAATATTCATATCACATATTCACATCACTGCACAGGAGATTAGTGGGGGGGGTTGTACCCTCCTCTCTGCTCTCTTTGCACCAAAACCAAGAGGTCAAATAAAACACAATTTCTCACAGCACAGCAGTGATTCCTGCTTAGAGAAACAAATGAAGTCTAGACCAGGTAAGGCAGACCTGCCATATGTCTTTCCCTCTGTATCCTCAACAGAATAGACGCTCCTGAAAGTGAAGCATGACACTGCACTGATAGCAAAGGGAGGAGGGAGGAGAGAGCTGCAGAGAAGGAGTGCATAATTAAATGTCAGTTTATAACACAGCCGGATTATTCCTCTGTGAATATAATGGAGAGGACTAATGCAGGAGCTCCCTGCAGGTTATGAAAATACTGATAACATGTAAACTACAAAGGGGAGAATAATGATTTTACGTGTTTTTGAAGGCATGTCCAGACCCTACTTAAGGGAATATTAGTATCATACTGAAAATTGACTTTACAGTGTTCCTTTAAGCAAAATGTTTCACTTGCTCTTGAAGTAGAAGAGTTCACCCATTCATCAAAGCTGACTGTCGATGAGGCAATTCCTTTATTCCCTGGAATTGTTAGATATGTTGCCAGTTAGGTTTCCGCTTTGCTACCAACTCAAGTTGGTGTAGAGAGGTTGTTCTATAGTCTTAAAATAGTTTAATCAGATTTGAGGTACTCTGACTGAGGAACTGATGGAGGCAAGACTATTTCTAGACTGTACAAATGTTTTCTACTACTTTTGTTTGAAAACTCTTTTCTCTATTTACCGCATAGTGGATTGCAGATTTACAATTTATTAAGTATTTGTATTCTAAAGTTGTATTCCAATAAAAATATTTTATGTTCTAAATTTATTTATTATCTAATATATGATCACCAATAATATGTGTCACAGACTTCCGGCTCTTATGTTGCTATCCCACAATGCATCGCGGCACCATTGTGGGATAGTGACACAATTGCCAAAAGTAAGTGACACAGACCTCATCACTACCGTTGGGAGATGAGCGGCGCTAGCCATGGCTCATCACCCGCCGCACGAAGGTCAGCAGCGATGCAGCCGGGAGATGAGTGTCGCGAGCTGCTCATGTCCCGGCTGCTCACAGCGGAAGTGCCACAACCGCCATGTTGGAACACCCAAGTTATTCTGATAAGGCGGCAGTGATTCAAATCCCCCGCCAAAGCTGTCGTCACGCGGCAACAGCTGTTGGCGTGTGATATAAATCTCGCTTTGCTGATTGGTCGCCGCGATGACATCAGCGAAGCGACGTACAGGCTTGGTGGGAGATTTGAATCCCCCGCTGCTCAGCCAATCAACGGTGTGGGATTCAAATCTCCCACTAAGACGCGCACTGCTTCACTGATTGGTCACCGCTGCGGCGACCAATCAGCAGTCTTGGCGCGTAATTTAAATGTTGCTTCGCTTATTGTTCGCGGCTGACCTCTGCAACAAATCAGCTGAGCAGTATTGGCGGGCAGGCTTAAATCTCCCGCCAATACCGCGCTGCTCAGCTGATTGGAGGCGCTCTGCCTAGCTCTTGACCAATCAGCTGAGCAGCGCGGTATTGGTGGGAGATTTAAAGCTAGCTCAGCTCATTGGTTAGCACTGTATGGGTGGCTCAGTGGTAAGCACTGTATGGGTGGCTCAGTGGTAAGCACTGTATGGGTGGCTCAGTGGTAAGCACTGTATGGGTGGCTCAGTGGTAAGCACTGTATGGGTGGCTCAGTGGTAAGCACTGTATGGGTGGCTCAGTGGTAAGCACTGTATGGGTGGCTCAGTGGTTAGCACTGTATGGGTGGCTCAGTGGTTAGCACTTATGGGTGGCTCAGTGGTTAGCACTGTAACTGTGGCTCAGTGGTTAGCACTGTACACTGTGGCTCAGTGGTTAGCACTGTACCTGTGGCTCAGTGGTTAGCACTGTACACTGTGGCTCAGTGGTTAGCACTGTACCACTGTGGCTCAGTGGTTAGCACTGTACACTGTGGCTCAGTGGTTAGCACTGTACACTGTGGCTCAGTGGTTAGCACTGTACACTGTGGCTCAGTGGTTAGCACTGTACACTGTGGCTCAGTGGTTAGCACTGTACACTGTGGCTCAGTGGTTAGCACTGTACACTGTGGCTCGTGGTTAGCACTGTCCTGTGGCTCAGTGGTACACGCACTGTGTAGTGGTTGCATGCCTCTTGCGGTAGCACTGTGCGCTGGCTCGCGGTTAGCACTGTGCGCTGGCTCTGCGGTTAGCACTGTGCGCTGGCTCTGCGGTTAGCCCTGTGCGCTGGCTCTGCGGTTAGCCCTGTGCGCTGGCTCTGTGGTTAGCCCGGTACAGTGATTAAGTAGTCTGCACTCTACAGTAGCTCAGTGGTAAGCCTTATATGGTGGCTCAGTGATGGGAGGCAGGCACACGGGAGCCAGAAGGCACAGAGGAGGCAGGGGCACAGGGGAGGGAGAAGGCACAGGGGACGCAGAAGCAACAAGGGACGCAGAATGCAGAGGGGAGGCAGAGTCATGGGATGAGACCGCGTACACAGAGCGGAGAGAAAGGCACAAGTAAGATAGAGCGCACAGCGGAAGAGACAGCACAGACAGCCCGTTACCATTTTACTATAGTAAATGAGTCACTTAAACATGAGCAGTGTTTGAAGGAGTCGGAGATTTGGCTTACCGACTCTTAAGTACAGCAGTGAATGAGACCAGTGATTAAACAAAAAATATTCATGTCCCCTACAGGGACCAAGTGAAAATGTAAAAAAGATATTGTGGGGGTTGGAAGGCGCACAAAAATCAGAAAATACCGTTTTGCCACTTACGGTAAATTGCAGCTTTTGTGTTAAAAGAAATATAAACAAACATACACCTTATTGGTAATGCCATGTCCGGAATTTTTTTTTTACAAAATATGCCGAATATTGAGTTATTTCCATCATACTAAGAAACAAAAGTGAATAAGTGATCAAAAAGTCATGTTAAAAAAATAATAGTAATGATAATGCCAATCTATCCGCCTCACAAAAAACAAGAGATTATATTATTCATTCGGAAAAAGTTAAACCTCCCAAATTGCGACAGGAAAACAATTGTGATAATATTAAAAAAAAAAGCATTTTAACCGCGGCTGACCGCGTTTTTTTCGCGGCCGCACTTGCGGCAAGTGCCGATACCGCACTGGCCGCACCTGCTGCAAGCCCGCATATACATTGTATGGGGCTTGCTGCAATAAACCGCAAGTGCAGCCGTTAGGGTGCTTTCACACTAGCTGCACTTGCGGCACGGTTGGGCAAGCCCCATACAATGTATAGGCGGGCTTGCGGAAGGTGCGGCCGCGAAAAAAAAAACGCGGTCAGCCGCGTTTTTTTCGCGGCTGTACCTGCCGCAAGTGCCAAAACCGCACTTGCTGCACCTGCCGCAAGCCCGCCTATACATTGTATGGGGCTTGCCGCAAGTGCGCAATGCCGGTATGCGGTAATCGCGGCAGATGCGTTTTTTTCACCGCATCTGCCGCGATTTCAAATAAACGCTGATGTGAAAGCAGCCTCAGGCCCCTTTCACATCAGCGGCTTTTTTAAATCGCGGCAGATGCGGTGAAAAAACCGCATCTGCCGCGATTACCGCATAACCGCGACACTTGCGGCACAATTGCGGCAAGCCCCATAGAATGTCTATGCAGGCGTGCGGCAAGTGCGGTATCAGCACTTGCAGCAGGTGTGGCCGCAAAAAAAACGCGTTTTTTTTTGCAGCCGCACCTGACGCAAGTGCCGAAACAGCACCTGGCGCGCACTTACCGCAAGCCCCATAGATATTGCATAGGGCTTGCTGCAACTGTGCCGCAAGTGTCGCGGTTATGCGGTAATCGCGGCAGATGCAGTTATTTCACCGCATCTGCTGCGATTTAAAAAAAACGCTGATGTGAAAGGGGCCTTATGCGGTAATCACGGCAGTTGCGTTTTTTTCAATGCAACTGCCGCAATCAGCGCAAAACCGCTGATGTGAAAGCAGCCTAATATGGCCAAACCCTGAGAGTTGAGCTCTATTATATTTCTTCAAATTATTTAATGTTTTATGTAGGAGTGGGAATGTAGTTAAGGGAGAATACATCTTCCAGCTCCTTGAGGATGAGGATTCCCAAGTATTTTAAGGCCCTACTCTCTCACTTAAAAGGAAAGGAGGTCCAGAGCCTGTGAACCAGTTCATCCCCCCACCCTTCAGTTTGCCCCACCCCCAGTACCTCTTGTTCTCTGATTCCCCATGTGCCATGCGATCAGTACTCCAGCATCGCCCTCATGCGCATCGTCTTCCGGGAATATGTTGCCTGCGCAGAGCAGTCTTTGCTCTGTCAGGAGCCTGACGTGTGATGAACGCAGTGAGTGATCTCATGGTGATCTCCAGTGCGATCTCCAGTGCCTGCGCCAGACATTATCATGAGATCACAGTTAACCCCTCTGTGACCCAAGGATCGTTAACTGTAATGACGTCATTGAGGTCATCACACATCTGTCTCCTAGCAGGCTGTCTGCTCTTGTAGTATATGGGGGGGCCTTCCCATATACACATAATATATACATATATATTTTTCTTCACTAAATACAAGACTAAACATCCTATAGTGCCACATGAAAGGCACTAAAGGGTGCATGCTTACAATATGGTGGAGGGTGAGACATTACATAGCTGTTTGTTATCTATCCTAGCTTTTTAGAGTATGTAAAAGATGTAAAAAAACCTTGTGTGTTTGGTCCGAGTGCCACGCGTTTTTCTCGCACCCATTGACTTGGGTTGGCAAGATACGCAGCCACTAGCAGCATGCTGCCATTTGCCCTGCATGCCAAATTTTGTAAATGGGAAAAAGTAGCAGATATGCTCCGACCTATTGGTGCGAGTGCTATGCTGTGTTTTCTTGCATTGCTCTCGTAGATTTTATACACATCAGTATTTGCAGTGTTTTGGATGCAGTGTGTTATCGCTATGTTCAAACCTCTGCGTTGTACAGTACAAGCACAGTGGATGGAATTTACAAAAATCCCATGCTCGCGGTGCTTGTTTTCTTCGCAGCGTTACCTGACCTACAGGACGGCTTTCAGTTCCACCACTTTTCCACTGCATGTAAGTTTAACGCTATGTAGTCTGAGGCAATCTCAGTGGGTGAATGCAAGGAAAAGCTGCCGTGTGCCAAATGTAGATCGAGGGCACGGGTGGCTGCATTCATCTGTGGAGATTCCCGGCGTCCCCACTGGAGAGGAAAGCTGTGTCCATGACGAAATGTCTCAATTGTGTGCACATATAATAAAGTGAAAAATTTGGTGTGAAAAAAAGAAAATGTTCAATATGATGACCTATTACAATAAAATTATGTGAAATACCTGTGGGCTCAAAATGCTTACTTTACCCTTGGATAAAATCCTTGAGGGGTCTCAGTTTCTAAAATGGGGTAGTTTGTGGGGAGGGGTCCCTGGAAATGCGACATGGTGCCCACAATCTGTTTCAGCTTTTCCAAAATTCAAATTTTATTTGTCCAAAGAGAGGCTTCTGACCACATGTGGAGTATCGCTGCGCTTATAAGAAAATGGGTGATGAAGTATGTGGTCCAATTTTTGGTGTTACTTCTTGTAAAAGTAAGAAATGCGTTGCTACAGCAATTTTTTTGTACAAGAAATATATGTATACTGTATTTTTGCTTTATAAGACGCACCCCAAATTTATTGAAGGAAAAAAGTATTTTTAATATTAAATGGGGTCCAATTTGTAATGCCAGTATCTGTCTTACAATTCATATATATGTCCCTCATCCTGGTATATAAAATCCCCATTCTGGTACATTGTCCCCTACCCTGGACATGGCCCCTTTATCCTGGTTCATAGCTCCCCCCCCCCCCATCCTTCATATAGCCCCCTTGTACTGGCACATACATGGCCTCCTTGTGCTGCCCCGCACACACTGAAAAATAATAAACGCTGTTACTCATCTTCCGTTGCTCACTCAGTGTTCTCAGCTCAGCGGTGACTTCCTCCATCTCTTCCGGGCATTGAATCATGTGACCAAGGCGCACAGTAATGACATCAGAGGTCACATGATCATATGCTGGGCACAGAGACAGGAAGACGCTGAGCTGGGCATGGAGCGAGTGACGGAAAGTGAGTAACAACGTTTATTATTTTGCAGTGTGCGTGCCAGCAGGGGGAGCATATTGAGTGATGAAGGGGCTATATCCAGAACGGGGAGTGAGTAAAGACACATATAAATTATGCTCCGCTCCGTCTGTCCATAAATTACTTTAATTATTCTTTGTTGAATCTTGTGGCTTATTATAAAACTACCTTCTAATTCAACACTTTATTAAAGAATTTGTGAAGAAAGTTGTCTACTAAAATATACTTTATTAAAAAGCTGCTAATTTTAACCTTTTAGGCGCCTTCAAGAGGAACAACTGCGCACATCATCTTTACCAGCTATTCCAAATCCTTTTCCAGAGCTTTGTACACCTGCAAGCTCCCCAGTTCTTGCACCAGGATCCTTACCTCAAAATCAGCCCACCAGCAAAACTGTAAGTATCATACATATTCTGTTTAAAAAGCAAGCAAAAACTAAGCTCTCAAGTGCTTTTAATAATACATTGTAGACTTTGTCCTTGAAATTATACCAACCATATTTATTTATAGCACTGATTTACGGATGTTAAACCCCTTCACGACCAAGAGCGTATATGTACCTTCTTGGCTGTGTACTCTCCGTTAGATGCAAGCTCACGCTGAGCTCGCATCATCCCCCTTATATGTCAGCTGATCTGATCAGAAAATGTATGTGATGTGTAGCTATCCTGTTTCCCCGAAAATAATTCAACGTCTTGTGTTAATTTTTGCTCCCAAAGATGCAACATGTCTTATTTTCAGGGGGTGTCTTATTTGTCCTTGAAGAAAAATTAATATTTATTGTTGAACAAAAAAAAAATAACATTTATCATCCTTTTGCAGCCCCCAGTACGGTATCCCCATCATCCCCTTGCAGCCCCAATACAGTATCCCTATCATCCCCTTGCGGCCTCTAATAAGGTATCCCCATCAACCCCATAATCCCCCCAATATGGTATCAGCAACAATACACACAGAGACGCACACACATTCAGGGACATATATACAGGGACACACTCAAACTCAGCCACACTTTTCACCAGTCCACTGGTGCCGCTCTCAGCTCTCTACAGGTGTCCCAGTGGGGCCGATGCATGAAAAACGTTACCCCTCAGATGCAGTAAGTGTACGGTGTGGCTGTCCCTGCCAATCACAGACCCTGCCACCACCTGGACAGCCAATCACAGACCAGAAGCTGACGACATGCGCTGACTGGCCTGTGATTGGCCACCGGGCAGCTCCTGGCCTGTGAGTGGCTGGGAAAGTGGCGGGGGGCAGGGAGAATAGAACGATGTCGAATTTTATGCATCTGAGGCATCGGGACAGCAGTGGTACCGTAACAATAGGGATGGGGGGCTGGAGGAGTCAGAGCTGCATGCCCCAGTATTCTGATCAGTGGCATACTGTTGTTAAAAAATAAAGGTATGCCTTATTTTCGAGGGGTGCCTTGTATTTACAGGTTAACTAAACCCCCCCTAGTATGTCTTACTTTCGGGGGGCGCCTTATTTTGGAGGAAACACGGTAGCAACACCAATCAGATCGGCGATCTGATTGGCACTGTTAACCCTTTGGATTGCGCGGTCAATCACAATGTGATACAAAGCACCATGACGAAGATCACGCTGTTCCCCTCCAGCATCGGCGGCCTCCTGATGCGATCATGGGACCCTTGATGCATTGCCATGACAGCGCGGGGTCAGCCAGTGGTGTTACGATCGCGGTTGCAGCAGTCGCAGCTGAGACCAGGCCCGGACCTGTAGGGGGGCCCTCGCCTCCAGCCGCCCCCGCGATCGCAGTTCAGCTTCGACACTCCGTGTGTCAGAGGAGAGGAGGAGCAGCTTCCTGCTGCTGATCCCTCCTCTCCTCTGATCTGCTGCCGGCTCCCTGCCCTGCAGTGTTGCGATCCACTGGGGAGCCTGTGGTGGTAGAATTACCGTATATAATCGTGTATAAGCCGAGTTTTTCAGCACAAAAAATGTGCTGAAAAGTCCCCCCCTCGGCTTATACACGAGTCACTATACGGCTGAGTGTGGGGGGGCCGGTGTCCGGGGGCTGGAGCAGGCGGGGGGAGGCTGTAATATGAGCGCCCGGTCACGTGGGGCCGCTCATTAGTGCAATGCAATATGCACTGCATCCCCCTGTCCATCAGCGGCAGGGGGAGCTGTGCATATTACATTGCCCTCCCCCCGCCGTGGTAAATACAGGCCCCCGCTCTCCCCCCGTTGTATATAAAGACCCCCGCTCCCCCCCCTCGTGGAATATACAGGCCCCCACTCCCCCAGTAGTATATACAGGCCCCCCGCGGTAAATACAGGCCCCCCCCCGTTTCCCCCCCGTGGTATATACATGCCCCCGGTAGATGCCGCACACCTGTAAAAGAATCGCTTTCATACTTACCCTCCTCACTGTCATCGCGCGTCCTCCATCCAGTCTCCTTCCTGCTTCTACCCGGTCATGTGACCGCGCAGAAACAATGACGTCATTGTGGATGCGCCGGCCGCCTGGTAGAAGCGGGAATGAGACCGGAGGAGCGCGATGACAGTGAGGAGGGTAAGTATGAAAGCGATTCTTTTACAGGTGTGCGGCATCTACCGGGGGCATGTATATACCACGGGGGGGAAACGGGGGGGGGGGGGGGGGGGGGCCTGTATTTACGCGGGGGACCTGTATATACTACTGGGGGAGTGGGGGCCTGTATATACCACGAGGGGGGGAGCGGGGGGGCCTGTATTTACCGCGGGGGGCCTGTATATACTACTGGGGGAGTGGGGGCCTGTATATACCACGAGGGGGGGAGCGGGGGGGCCTGTATTTACTGCGGGGGGCCTGTATTTACTGCGGGGGGCCTGTATATACTACTGGGGGAGTGGGGGCATGAATATACCACGAGGGGGGTAGTGGGGGCCTGTATATACTACTGGGGGGAGTGGGGGCCTGTATATACCACGAGGGGGGGAGTGGGGGCCTGTATATACTACTGGGGGGAGTGGGGGCCTGTATATACTACTGGGGGGAGTGGGGGCCTGTATATACCACGAGGGGGGGAGCGGGGGTCTGTATATACATCGGGGGGGGGGGAGCGGGGGTCTGTATATACCATGGGGGGGGGAAAGCAGGGGCCTGTGTTTCAACCAGAGCTGGGGTGCGTGGGGTACTCGGTCACCGGGGCTTCTGTGTGGGATGTCACGGGTGGTCGGTATCCCCGGTGCCGTGCCCTGGCGAACAACTATACCAGGTGTTGTTGGTAAACGGTGGGGGTGAAAGGGGGTTATTTACAGGGGAACGTGACGCCACCTGTAGGGTCTGGTAAGGTGGTACCAGCGCTGCCAGCCGGCCACTGAGGTGATGGAGGGGGCAGCAGTGTGTGGTACAGCTCCCCACAGGTGGAGCTTTACCTCAGGGCAGCTATGATGGTATATGAGACGGTGAGGGAGGACAGTGATGTTAAATGGTGGTGCAGTTCTTACCCTTCTGCTGTTGATGTTGATGATGATGAGTCCTTTGAGCTGCGGCAGGAAGAATAACAGAAACCAGTTCTTGTTTAACTTTGCTTTACTCGGTACCGGATGATGATATAACAATACACGGTACAGTTTGGTTTAGAGGGTTGTCACCAACTCAGGATTTTCCTCTTAAGGAGTCTATAGATGTTCCTTCTTTGTCTTTCAGGGTTTCTATTCTCTTTCTAGATCTTTCCTTCTTTCCCACCTTCGCAGAGCTCACCCGCCAGTCCTGCAGTCTGTGTCTAGTAGGATTAAATTGACTATTACCAGTCCAAATGGGAACAGCAGGAACGCACAAGTTTCCCACTTGACACCGGGTTTCAGTCTTTCCTCACTAGTGTAGGACCGTCTTTTGGGCATGAGGGGTGAGGTAACTTGTGGTGCTGTCAGCAACCCGGTCTGGTTGGGCCTGCAGCTCGTCGGCTTCGCAGTCAGGGATGAACTCCTGGCTGCCTCGGTAGTCCGTGTCACCTGTGAACCCTCAACATGACCAGCTGGTTCCTACCAGTCAGGGTCAGTTGCCATCTGTCCTGGGCCCCCACATATAGTTGGGGTACCCTCCACTCAGCTCAGGCTGCCAGGCGTGACCACACTGTCTGCCTTCCCAACGCCGTCTGAGGTAAAATCTTAACTGTCACTCTACTCTAACCTAAGCTCCGCCCACCACCTGTGGAACCTACCATAAAGTCAGTTTCCCCTACACTAAGTGGTGTGGTCCTAGGTGAGTGCTAAAAATAGACTCCATAAGTATTAAATCGTAACCTGGCAACTTACAAGTAAAAACACATTTTATATTCAAGTGTAATACCATTCTGTGGCGCATACCTGCAGGGGCGCCACACACCCCCTTGGTGAAACACACCCGTCCGCGGGTGTCAAACCAAACCTGGAATAAAATGCATTTTACATATAACATTGAACATTTAAAACAGATATCAACAATAAGATTGCTTCTTTTCTTCCCTATTAGGGAGGCGCATTGCTTATAACGTTGCATCAAACTTTGACTATAATCTAGTCCATACTGGCCCAACTGGGACCAGGTAACAAGTTCTTTGGTTACTGTCCATCAAGTGCTGAAAAGGAAAAAGAAATAGTGCAATTCCAGAAAAATATGCATTTTAAACAATTCTGCTCACACTTTGAACAGTGCAATACCGGGTTAACTCTTTACTGCTCAAATTACTGACCCGGATTGTAAACCTTCCCCGGGGGCCTGCGTGGCGTTCATAGGTGATCACATCACCACGATACAGGTCCCGTTTTGGATGGCCCTGGGGAACTGCAGATAGATGGACTCTCCTCTCTCCAACCGTTGCTGCTGATGCTGGTACCGCGACCCTCCATAGCTCGCGGGGCCCGGCCTCCTCCGTACCACCGGCTCCTCCTCCGTCAGCTCGGGCTCCTTCAGGAACTGGATGAAGTCCTCCGCCTCGGTGATATCCTCCTTTCCGGGCTCCACAAGGGGTGCATAAACCGGTCCCAGGGAATCAGCAGCTTGGACTGCCATTGCCTCACAGCCGGTTACAGGTAACAGGTCCGGAGCCTGACCAGGTATATTGAGTCCGCTCCCGGCCGCATCCTGCTTAGTTCTTATAGTCCATAACCAGTGTGGGCTGGCGCTCGACCCGCCCCCTTGGTTGATTGAGAGCAATGGGGGCGGGGAGACTTTTTGGCGCCTCTTGAATGGCCTATGTTTGTTGAGGGGCCGAGGCACGCCCCTAGGCCGGCACATTGTTGTTTATGCACTTTTAAGCCCGCCCACCACGAAGTTCCTGTGGGCAAGTCCTTCGGGCTTTTCCGGAGCCCGCCACTGCCTTCGTCACTCCTCGGCAGAGCGGAGGGGGGCGGGGCTTATCTTCCCGCTCTTTCTCCTGCTGTGACGCAGTTGTAATTTCTGAGGCGATGTAATGGCGGCTCGGCACAGTTTTTATAATCCACACAGTTAGACAATAATAAAGTTCTTAAGGCACACTTCACCTGGTAGATACCAGGCTGGCTCATCCTGTTCGTGACGCCAATTTGTTTCAACCAGAGCTGGGGTGCGTGGGGTACTCGGTCACCGGGGCTTCTGTGTGGGATGTCACGGGTGGTCGGTATCCCCGGTGCCGTGCCCTGGCGAACAACTATACCAGGTGTTGTTGGTAAACGGTGGGGGTGAAAGGGGGTTATTTACAGGGGAACGTGACGCCACCTGTAGGGTCTGGTAAGGTGGTACCAGCGCTGCCAGCCGGCCACTGAGGTGATGGAGGGGGCAGCAGTGTGTGGTACAGCTCCCCACAGGTGGAGCTTTACCTCAGGGCAGCTATGATGGTATATGAGACGGTGAGGGAGGACAGTGATGTTAAATGGTGGTGCAGTTCTTACCCTTCTGCTGTTGATGTTGATGATGATGAGTCCTTTGAGCTGCGGCAGGAAGAATAACAGAAACCAGTTCTTGTTTAACTTTGCTTTACTCGGTACCGGATGATGATATAACAATACACGGTACAGTTTGGTTTAGAGGGTTGTCACCAACTCAGGATTTTCCTCTTAAGGAGTCTATAGATGTTCCTTCTTTGTCTTTCAGGGTTTCTATTCTCTTTCTAGATCTTTCCTTCTTTCCCACCTTCGCAGAGCTCACCCGCCAGTCCTGCAGTCTGTGTCTAGTAGGATTAAATTGACTATTACCAGTCCAAATGGGAACAGCAGGAACGCACAAGTTTCCCACTTGACACCGGGTTTCAGTCTTTCCTCACTAGTGTAGGACCGTCTTTTGGGCATGAGGGGTGAGGTAACTTGTGGTGCTGTCAGCAACCCGGTCTGGTTGGGCCTGCAGCTCGTCGGCTTCGCAGTCAGGGATGAACTCCTGGCTGCCTCGGTAGTCCGTGTCACCTGTGAACCCTCAACATGACCAGCTGGTTCCTACCAGTCAGGGTCAGTTGCCATCTGTCCTGGGCCCCCACATATAGTTGGGGTACCCTCCACTCAGCTCAGGCTGCCAGGCGTGACCACACTGTCTGCCTTCCCAACGCCGTCTGAGGTAAAATCTTAACTGTCACTCTACTCTAACCTAAGCTCCGCCCACCACCTGTGGAACCTACCATAAAGTCAGTTTCCCCTACACTAAGTGGTGTGGTCCTAGGTGAGTGCTAAAAATAGACTCCATAAGTATTAAATCGTAACCTGGCAACTTACAAGTAAAAACACATTTTATATTCAAGTGTAATACCATTCTGTGGCGCATACCTGCAGGGGCGCCACACCTGTATAAACCACTAGGGAGGCTGCTGTATACTACCACAGGGGAGGCTGCTGTATACTACCACAGGGGGAGGCTGCTGTATACTACCACAGGGGGAGGCTGCTGTATACTACCACAGGGGGAGGCTGCTGTATACTACCACAGGGGGAGGCTGCTGTATACTACCACTGGGGAGGCTGCTGTATACTACCACAGGGGGAGGCTGCTGTATACTACCACAGGGGGAGGCTGCTGTATACTACCACAGGGGGAGGCTGCTGTATACTACCACAGGGGGAGACTGCTGTATACTACCACAGGGGGAGACTGCTGTATACTACCACAGGGGGAGGCTGCTGTTTACTACCACAGGGGGAGGCTGCTGTATACTACCGCAGAGGGAGACTGCTGTATACTACCACAGGGGTAGACTGCTGTATACTACCACAGGGGTAGACTGCTGTATACTACCACAGGGGGAGACTGCTGTATACTACCACAGGGGGAGACTGCTGTATACTACCACAGGGGGAGACTGCTGTATACTACCACAGGGGGAGACTGCTGTATATTACCACTGGGGAGGCTGCTGTATACTACACTGCTGGGGGCTGTATACCTGTGCTGGGGTCCACCCTCGGCTTATACACGAGTCAATAGGTTTTCCCAGGTTTTGGGGGCAAAAGTAGGGGGGTCGGCTTATACACGGGTCGGCTTATACACGAGTATATACGGTAACCCCCCTCCTGCTCCTCACTTCATCTGCGGCGGCCAGCAGCACCCAACCCCCCGCTCCTCACCCGCGGCATGAGGGGTGATGCATTCCTGTGGTGGGGCCCCGGTCTAAATATAAACATCGGGGCCAGCCAGACTCCGGTTACGCCACTGGGGTCACCTGATGACAGGATACTGTCATAAATCGCTTCCTGTCAGCAATGCCCAAGTGTCGAAGCTGGCAGAAAATGATCACTTGTGTTATGCCGAGGGATGCTGAAGCATCTCTGCATAACACTCATAGACTGTGAGCCCTCGTGGGCAGGGTCCCTGCCCCTCCTGTACTTGTACGTCCTGATCGCCTAGATTTAGTGTACTTGTTCTTGTCTCCCTTATCCTCATGTAAAGTGCCATGGAACCTAATGGCGCTATATAAATAAATAATAATAATAACACAAGCGATCACACTGTGCAGTGCTAAGGCACCCTAAGGGGCATTGTAAAATAAAATAAAAGTTAAAAAGATAATTTTAAAAATTAGAAAGATTTAAATCACCCCCTTTTGCCCCAATGAAAATATAACTATATAAAAAAATACACATTTGGTATTGCTGCATTCAGAAATGCCAATCAAAATCTAAAATCAATTATTCAGATTTGTAAACTGTAAAATGTAGAAAAAAAAAATATGGTTCCTGGAAGAAGGGAAGGGAGAAATGGAAAATCGCAAAGCCTATAAAATCTGGGAAAAATGCGGGCTCAAAGTCAGGGGCCTGGCATTTGACATAACAGTTGTTTGTAAGTGGTAATAAATCCTAGAGATTAAAACCCTAATGAACATCCCAAAACTTAAAAAAAAAAAAAAAAAAAAAAAAAAGTTTACCTGCAGTGTTTATTTGCGCATAATCAATGTAAGTATCAATGTGGCTTCCTCCCACCATGGTTGTAGTGAAGAGTCCATAATCATATGGATCTATAATCATATTACAATGACTTGTTTTTTTAACTCATTTGTCAGTAACATTTTTGTGTTTCCTTTTTGATCCTCCATGAGACAAAAAGAGAAAAGCCCTTATTTGACTTGGATGTAGTTTTACATGACACCCTTCCCTTTACTTTATGATGTACTACATAATTCAGAAAAAAATCTTGTTTGGTGTGGGTGAGTATTAAGTATACTTTATGTTGTAGGCTATGGTTTTTATAGTATTCAGTGTGCAATTAAAATAACCTGCAACATACTATATTTTTCAAACTATAAAACGCACCGGGTTATAAGACGTACCGTATATATTCGAGTATAAGCCGACCCAAGTGTAAGCTAAGGCCTCTAATTTTACCCTCCAAAACTGGGGAAACTTATTGAGTCAAGTATAAGCCTAGGGTGGGAAATGCAGTAGCCCCTAATCATAGTATATAGCGCTCCATCACTGGTATACAGCGTCGCTATCACAATACATAGCCTCCCCATCACTGGTTTATAGCCCCTTATCACTGGTTTATAGCTCCTCATTACTGCATATAGCCCCCATCACTGGTGTATGGGCCCCCATCACTGTTATATGCAGCCCCATCGCTGGTATATGGTCCCTATGCTGGTGGTCACAATAAAATAACTGTTTTAACTCACCCCTCCGATGCTTCTGTGCAAGCTCCGTGGCGTCCTTCCTCCGGTCTTCCTGCTTATAATCATGTGACTGGTGCAGTAGCGATGATGAAATTGCGGCATCGGTCACATGATTAGAAGCAGGAAGACCGGAAGAAGGACGCCATGGAGCCTGCACGGAAGCATCGGAGGGGTGAGTTATTTTATTGTGACCGCTAGCGATAGGGGGGCGAGTATAATTAGGTATAATGTAATATGCACTGCTCCCCCTGTCGGTGGTGGACAAGGAGATGCAGTGCATATTACATTACACTAATGAGTGGGACCACGTGACATCCCGCTCCTGCCTGCTTCCAGCGCCCGGTCACTGCTTCCCCCACTGACACTTAACACTGCCTTGAGTATAAGCCGAGGGGGGTATTTTTCAGCACAAAAATTGTGCTGAAAAACTCAGCGTATATATGGTACCTGGGTTTTAAAGGTGAAAAATAGGGAAAAAAATATTTGAAGCAAAAAATGACAATGATATGACACTCAGGCCCTGCGACCAGTCATTGATGGCATTCAGAAGCAGGAGCAGCATGTGGCACGTGCCGCTGACTTCTTGCTCCAGTGTCTGATGGCGGGGAGATAGACGCCAGCACTCACTGACGCAGGGCCTGAGTGTCATATCGGAGTCACATGGGCACAGAGTATGCAATTTCTGACAAAGCTGAAACCACCACAACATCAGTGGTGAGTATGGTCTTTATTACTTTTACAACAGCCTATATGGAAATTGAGTTAGGGTTTGTAGTGGACAACCCCTTTAAGAACTATAACTCCCAGGATCTCCTGTAGATCCTATGGCATGCTTGGAGTTATACTTCAGCCCAGTATTGGTATTGTTTATTTTACTTTACTTTATTAGGGGTTAATGTTGAGTAGAAATAGCTTTTCCAGCTAGGATATGTGTACTCACTTTGTGTCTTGCTTTGCCATGTCGCGCAAGGTAGTGGTCAGTCTGCTTATAACGTTTTGCTGTGATGTACTATATAATGTAGAGGCCTGGTCCTAGGAAGGGGGCTGTGATGTGTGATGCTTATTACAATACATCACAGTAGCACTCGATCTGAAGAGGCTGAGCCTGGGATCTGTGCACTGTGCTGTGTGATGCTCCCTCCAACCCTGCTCTTCATTCACTGCAGCACTCTGGAGTCCGACCACTTCCTGGATTGAAGCATGGTGACGGGGCTCAGCAGGACACATTAAAGTGAGCAGAGGGACCGTGAAACACTGTAACGAGGTACCTGTCATAAGGTATCGAGCCTGCCCTACTCTGCCTCTTTCACAGCAGTGATTCAACACAAGTGCAGTGCTGATTCAGATGCCGCAGCTGCACCCGCTGCTCTGTTTCTTAAAGCCAGCACACAATCTCCCCAACAGCTGCAGGAAGCTGGGAAGCAACCACATGTGCCCCCTATTAGAGAAACTGGGTACTCCCTGCTCCCTGTGTTCATCTCTCAGCACTTTCTTCAGTGCTGAGAGGTGGGCGTGGGGAACAAGTGAGTATTCATGTCCTTAATGAGCGGGCACACATGCTTGCTCCAGCCTACGGAAACTTTGGAAGGGACCCTTTCAGCCTGTTTTGATCCCACTTCAACAGCTCACCCTCCTACACCCTCTCTTATATTTGGACCATAACATGCACCCACCCCACTTTCCTCCAATGGGAGGAAAAAGTGCATCGTATAGACCGAAAAATACAGTAATACTTCTGAGAAGTATGAGTATGCCAATAATGAGCTTGAATAGTGGTGTTTTGTTTTTTTTTTTTGTTTTGTTTTTATTCTTTTATAGTAGTGCTTAAAAAACATTACCTTTTATAGTTTTCCAAAAGGAGTTTGATATAGAAAACTTCTACAGATGTAGTAATGTCAGATGTTCTATTCTTTATTTTTGTCATATGAATTTCCTTATTTTAAAAGGGGCGTAAAGCAGGGCACCTTGTGGCTTGAATTTTGAGAGGGAGGGAGACTGATACAGCTATCGATAGCGAGGGATATATAGAGAGAGGAATATAGAGATAGATGGATATAGATTTGATAAAACTTTCTCAGGCCAGTCGCAGGGTTAAGTCATCTATCTATTATGCTTTATAATAGATGACATTTTTCTGTTAGAATTTATAGTATTACTTGCTGTAGTGCTCGGTGTTGCCTGGTATAGTAAGTAAGTGTTCTTAGCTAAAAAAAAATAGAATAGGTTAACAAGGATATGCTTCTCTCTACTGAGATACACAAGCTGCAAGTGTAATACAGGGGCTATGTGTGGGCTCCTGGTGGATACAGGGGCTATGTGTGGGCTCTTGGTGTAATACCAGAGGCTGTGTGCAGCATCTTGCTGTAATCCTGGGGGCTGTGTGGCCTGTTGCTGTATGCAGTGGCTATATGTTGACAAATGACTTTAAAGCACCGGGTTGAAATTTCCCCTCAAAACATTATCTGACGTTCCTTGAGTCAAATGGGGTGGCTGTGCAAAATTTCATGATTGTGAATGCAACAGTGCAGATTCCTTTAGTAGACACACACACACACACACACACACACACACACACACACACACACACACACACACACACACTTAACTGTATATAGTAGATAATTGTACACAAAATCATGTGCCCAACTGATCTGTTTAAGATAGATATGTCTGTATACAGATGACTCTTGAAATATCTGGTCAGTGGTATGGGTTTTGAATGCCACTATTCTTTTAAAACTAGAAGTAGGCCCGATGCTATTGCATCGGGAGGGCAGTCTCTGTGCCTGTCCCCCCTTGTGCGCGGTCTCTCCCTGTGTGTGCGGTCTCTCCCTGTGTGTGCGCTGTCTCTCCCTGTGTGTGCGCTGTCTCTCCCTGTGTGCGCTGTCTCTCCCTGTGTGCGCTGTCTCTCCCTGTGTGCGCTGTCTCTCCCTGTGTGCGCTGTCTCTCCCTGTGTGCGCTGTCTCTCCCTGCGTGCGCTGTCTCTCCCTGCGTGCGCTGTCTCTCCCTGCGTGCGCTGTCTCTCCCTGTGTGCGCTGTCTCTCCCTGTGTGCGCTGTCTCTCCCTGTGTGCGCTGTCTCTCCCATGCCTTCACCCTTCCCTGTGCCCCTGCGTCCCATCACTGAGCCACCGTACAGTGCTTACCACTTAGCCACCATATACAGTGCAGACCACTGAGCCACCATACAATGCTAACCAATCACATCAGCTGCTAGCGGTATTGAAATGTGGCGCCAATACCGCCAGCAGCTGAGCAGCAAGGTAATGGCGGCCAGCTTTAAATCTCCTACCAATACCACGCTGTTCAGCTGATTGGTCGCACATCGGGCAGTGTGTGACCAATCAGCTGAGCGTATTGGCGGGAGATTTAAAACTGGCCGCCGCTCATCTCACGCCGCTCACTGCTATTCCGCCGGGATATCAGCGGCGGGCGCCGCTGACCTCCTGGCGACGAGAGATAAGCGACTGCCACCGCCGGGATATCAGTGGCCCGCCTTTCACTGCTATTTCACTAGGAGATCATCGGCGGGCGCCGCTGACCTCTCGGCAGGATAGAGGTGGGATGGCATTTTTAAATCTCCCGCTAATACCACGCTGCTCAGCTGATTAGTTGCGCGCCCGGCAGCGGGAGATAAGTGGATGCCACCGGCGAGCGCCGCTGATCTCTCGGCGGCCCGCCGCTCACTGCCACCGTCGGGAGATCAGCAGCGAGCGCCGCAGATTTTCAGGCGGAATAGCAATGACATGCATGTCACTTGCGGAGGTGCCACGAACTGCGCCTTACGCAAGTGACAGTGCTGTGGTGCCTTATGGGATTCAGCGCCCAACTGGCAATTATGTACCGTAGTAGATGAAACAACTGAAATGTAATTGAAGTGTAGACTTTCAGGTTTAATTGAAGGAATTGAGCAAAAATATCTTGTGTAATGTTAAGAAATTGCAACACTTTCTACAAAGTCTCTATTTCATGGGCTAAAAAAATTGAACAAAAGTTCCTTTAGCTCAAAAGCTTATATAATTCATGTAATTTAGGATTGGACTAAATAGGTTTTAGAGCCCTATAGTCATTAAATCTCTTTCCCACAGCTTGTACATTTGAAAGTAGGGTCAGGCAGATGTGTTTTTGCACCTCTTATAGTAACTTGGCACATTGACTCCAATTTGTGAGTTTTTAAGCTATAACTCTGGCGTAAATCACTTTAACCCTGATTCCACCGGAATCCCCTGCAATTGACAGACTGGATGCACCTGCAGCGGTATTGTCACTGATTGTTCTAATGGATCAGTGATAATATTGGTGCGTGTGGAGACAGTTGCATCCGGATGTGTACCTCTTTTTTCTGGATCTGGTGGAAAATTATACACCACCCTAGGGGGCATGTCATTTCTAACTTGTTTCTAGGCATGCTTAGACCAATAATCCAGATTCCGACAGATCTTGGTTCAATAGAGCCCCATTGTAATTTAACACACAATGGTTTGTATCCAGGTATTCACAGTTTTGTCACAGAAACCAAAATTGCTCCAAAATGCATTTTTTGGTCTCAGTGCAAAAACCGGGACACTCAGATCACCTGCGATACCATTAAAAGTCAATCTGGCCGAAAACTGATGAGGGTGCATCCAGTTTCAGTTGGTTTCACATGGTTACCAAAAAATGATAGTGTGAACCAGCCTAATATAGTAAGGCCACATGCACACAAAGTATTTGAGTTTTTACCTTATACTTTTCCCCTGATTGTTTCACTCCTGGTTTTGGCTACAAATCGTAATAGAATCATGTGCACCAAATGGCTGCATCGATTTGTAAGGATGTTAAAGAAAACTGAAGTGTAGGAGTAAAGGTCCCTTTCACATCAGCGGTTTTTTTCAAAATGCGGCAGGTCCGGCAGATTTACTGCATCTGCTGCCTAACGGCCGCACTTGCGTCAAGCCCCATGCATTGTCTATGGGGCGTGCGGTATTGCCGCGGTTCCGGCAGTTGCAGCCACGAAAAAAAAATGCAGTCAGCAGCGATTTTCTTCATGGCTGCAACAGCAGGAACAGCGGCAATACCGCACTTTCCGGACCTGCCGCAAGCCCCATAGACAATGCATGGGGCGCGCCGCAAGTGCGGCCGTTAGGCAGCAGATGCAGTAAATCTGCCGGACCTGCCGCATTTTGAAAAAAACCGCTGATGTGAAAGGGGCCTTAATCTGCCGATGTTCTAGTTTAATAGAAAACAAAATGGCAATAGAAAATGATCATGTGCTGTGAAAATGTATGTGAAGCAAAAGGCTGTAAAAGGGTCACATGGGGTCGGTGGTTAGCACAGTCTTTTTTTTGTTCCAACAATTTTTGTTGAGGTTATGCAAAGCAAATACAATGACATAAACATAGACAAGAATACATAAACAAGAAAACAAAACAGCCAAGGGAAGTAGATGGAGGGGGGGGGTGTTTGGATGAGACAAGGACCACCAGGGACCTAAACGCAGGTACCACATACATTGTGAACAAAGGCAGAAATAGCAACATGAATAACTCCGTGAACGGCCAGCATCAAAAGTCTAAGTCTCACACAATCAGAACTGCAGACGAGTGGGCCGCCCATCGTGCCCAGTCGTCTATCACCCTGTTTCTGGTGGCATTATCTAAAGCTAGGTGGTATTCATTGTGGAATATCACATTCAGACGATCAGTGACCTCTGCAATAAAAGGTGGGGAGTCCGCCCGCCATTTAGCTGCGATGCTCAACCTTGCAGCAGTAAAAACATGAGAAATCAGTGTTCTAGAGTCCCTGGGAAAGAGATCGATCCCTACATGTAAGGGCGGCGACACCTGGACACGCATGCCCGTTACCGACCCCATCAAGCCAGAGATGACTGCCCAAAAGGGGGCCAGTCTGGGGCAGGACCACCACATGTGGGCCAGTGTACCTCTTTCTCCACAGCCCCTCCAGCATAGAGGGGATCGATCCTGGGAGAAGCGCGCCAGGGTCACCGGAGGGTAATACCACCTCATATGAATTTTCTTCAGGATTTCCAGGTGATTAACACACCTGGAAGCTGCCTGTAAGACCCTCAGTCCCCTATACCAGTCTTCCTCCGGGGCCGTGAACCCCAGGTCTTCCTCCCATCTGTTCACGTAGCTTGGTTTATTGGGGAACAAGGCCGCAGTCAAATGTCTATACACTCCCGACAAAGCTTTTTGTTTAGTGGGGGGAAAAAAGGAACTTTTGAAAATGGGAGACCTCAGGGGGAGGGCGAGCCCCCCACGTCCCCCAAGAGAGCTACAGAAATGTGAGATCTGCGCATATTGGTAGAAAGTCCTCTCTATACCCGGAAATCTCGCACAAAGGCTCGAAAAGGGGCTGAGACAACCCGACTCAAGGAGGTCCGCACAGTTGCGGATCCCCGCCCGCGTCCAAGGACCAATGTTCAGGAAGGGGATATGAAAAGGCAAAGCCCTAATGTCTATATCCTTAGGGGATAATGAGATCTGCTTCCCCACCTCTTCCCTCCAGGTTCGCAAGAGTGAGACCATCGTGGGGAGCTGCAGGGACACACTTGTAGGGGCCAAGCACTCCGCCTCCAAAAGGTGGTGCAGAGAACCAGTCCCAAGGAGAGCGGACTCAAGACCCACCCAGCCCCCCAGTGCCCCTTGCCATCCACCAAAGCTTGGCCTCTTGAAGCAGTGTAGCTCTGTAGTATGCCGACAAATTAGGAACTCCCATTCCCCCTTGACTGTAAGGCAGATACATGATATTCCCCAATACTCTGGCTCTTCGGCCTGCCCAGATGTATGCATGCACGGCTCGTTGCAAGCGCGTTAGTAGGTTGGAGGGAATAGACAGAGGCAGATTGCGAAAGAGATATAGAACTTTCGGGAGGAGGAACATTTTAAAAGCATGAATGCGCGCCACCCACGACAGGGCTGGCAGGGGGTGAGTGCTTGTTTTTCTGCGCAGGGAGGCCAGGAGAGCATCCACATTAACTGACACTATCCGGTGAGTGTTTGTTAGGGTGATCCCAAGGTACGGAACACCCTCCTCCCTCCAAACGAAGGGAAACGTCTGACGCAGTCTGGCAGCAAGCGGGCCTGGGACACCGATGGGGAAAATCAACGATTTAGTCGCGTTCAATTTATAATATGATAATTTGGTGAACAGGGCCAGGGTGTCCATCACCGCCAACAGGGAGGTCTCTAAGTCAGTGCAAGCTATAATAATATCATCGGCGTAGAGCCCAATTTTATGGGATATCTCACCGACGGAAAACCCAGTTATAGCCGGGTTTGATCTAATAGATTCCGCCAGCGGTTCGATTATCAAGGAAAAGATAATAGGAGACAGGGGACAACCCTGGCGGGTACCGTTGGTCAGAGAAAAGGCAGAGGAGAGAAATCCGGAGGAGAGCACTCTGGCGTTCGGGTTGGAGTACAAGGCCAAAATGGCCGAGAGAACAGGGCCCCGAAACCCAAATTTCTCTAGGACAGAGGCCAGGTAACCCCAGTGCACCCTATCAAACGCCTTTTCAGCGTCAAGTGACAGGAGGGCACTGGGGATCCCAGCCCTTTCAGCCACACTAATCAAATCAATAAAGTGCCTTGTGCCGTCCTTCGTCTGCCTCCCGCTCACAAAGCCCACCTGATCCACATGCAGCAGCGACGGGGTGACTCTCTGGAGTCGGCATGCCAGGAGTTTTGAGAACACCTTCACGTCGCAGTTGAGCAGTGAAATCGGACGGTAGCTACCAGGGTCGTTCAGGGGTTTCCCCTGCTTTGGAATAGTGACAATAGTCGCCGTGAGGGCACAGGGGGAGATGGTACCCGCTCCCTGCCAGAATTTGCACGCCCTCGTGAGGAAGGGAGCCAACAAGCGGGCGAATGTACGGTAATAATCGTTGGGGAGACCGTCCGGGCCCGGGGCGGAGTGGCGTTTAGTGGAAGAGAGAACCCGTAAGATTTCAGCGTCCGTTATAGGGGAGTTCAGGTCGTCCAGTTGCTCCGGCGACAAGCGGAGAAGCCGCAAGTCGCCCAGGAACCTCTGGAAGTCCTCCGGGGTCGGGGCCGGTGCCGAAGGGTCATCTTTAATGTTATAGAGTTGAGAGTAGTAGTGTGCGAAAGCATCTGCGATCTCGATGCGGTTAGAGCGAAGCACACTGGAGTGGTCTTTCAAGGCCGAGATAGAGGATATAAGCTCTCTTTTCTTAATACGCTTGGCCAGTAGGGCCCCGGCCCGATCTCCTGCGGAGTAGAAGGACAGCTTGGACCTGCGGAGGCATTTCTCATGCTGCGACAGCAGAAATGCCCGCAACTGTGTCCTAACCGCATACAACTGCTGACTCACTCCGGAGAGGGGGTCGTTTTGTAGATCTCCTCCAGGTCTTGGAGGCGGGCCAATAGTTCCTCTCTGCGCCTTTCTCTTTCCCTTTTGAGACGGGAGGCCTGTTGGATAAACAGTCCTCTAACATACGCCTTATGGGCCAGCCACATCGTCTCGTCAGAGACCTCCCAGTTATCATTATGGAGAAAATAGTCAGAGAGCGCACGTTCTATATCTGTAACCATCTGCTGACATGATAAGAGGTCTGGGTGGAGCCTCCAGGAGTAGGGTGCCTGAGGTCTGCCCGCCAGGGAAAGGGAAAGGGAGGTAGGAGCGTGGTCGGACCACGTAATGAGTCCCACGTCCGCTTTGGTACAGACAGGCAGGGTCCAGTGGTTAGCACAGTATTGAACCCCTGAGGGCCTAGGTTTAAATCCCACCAAGGACAACATCTGCAAGGAGTTTGTATGTTCTCCCCGTGTTTGTGTGGGTTCCTTCTGAGCACTCCGGTTTTTTCCCACACTCCAAAGACAGACTGATAGGATGTTTAGATTGTGACCACAGTGGAGACAGTGTTGATGATGTATGTAAAGCACTGTGGAATTAATAACAATGTATAAATGAGTAAATCTATTATATAATCACGAATGGGTTTTTTGCCCCTTCTGAGTCCGCTCACGCTGCGAGTCAGCGTGGTCATGTGGATACGCCCGAAGCATTGGCCGCGCAGCGGCCATTGCGAGCAGTTCTAAGGCGACTCGCTATGCCCGCGCAGCGGGCATGGTGAGTCGCCTTAGCAGCGCGAAGCATTGGCCGCGAAGCGGCCATTGCGAGTCAGAGACTCGCTCTTCTAGAATCCCGATGCATGTGCATCGGGCACCCAGCTAGTATTAATATAAAAGGTAAGAAGTTCTGAAGCAGATAGGAGTGTTCCTGAAAGCATAAGACCATGTTCATGTTCATATGTTGCATATTTTAGTTTTTACCTCAGTATTTGTAAGTCATATCCAGGGGTGTGTAATACTCAATGCGAACATGTGGCCTAAGGGGGAAAGATCATTGTTTTCAAAAAAGAACAATGAAAATATATTTTAGCAGAAGCTTAGGTTATTTTTTTATTTTTTTTATCTTGTTTCGTGCACAAATGTGTCCAAAGTGTTTAACCACTTAAGAGCTAACCTTATTTTCACCTTCTTGATCAGGGAAAATTTTTAAAATCTAAACTTATCGTAGATTATACATAAAATCTAAACTGTCACATTGTGGTAATAAAGCTGAAATAATTCTGCATATCTCAGTGATAGAAGGTTGTTAGTTTTTGTTTTTTTAACATCCTTTGATATCTATAATTTTTTTTTACTTTTTGGTCCAACTTTCATGTGGGGGTTTGTTTATTGTAGGAAAGTTAACATTTTTATTGGTATGATTTTGGGCTGCTTTCTCTTCTGATTTTATTTTTGGAAGTCCTAATGATCCTAAAGCACCAATTAAGGAAGTGAAATCTGGTGATGTTGATGTCGCTGGTCAGAGGTGCCATGATCCCCGACCCCAACTCCACAGGATGACCCAATGTAAATTTGTCTCACCGCTGCACACAGCCCAGAGTGTGCCGAGAAATCTTTACTGTCATCAGTCCTCAAGAGTTTAAACTATGGTTCAATTGTCAACAGTCGTATGTAAATTTATGACTTTAACAATCTATGCCAAAAGTAGAAACCAAAGGCAGTTTTTTCAATTCCTTCTCGACCAAGTAAAGTGATTAGTACTAGCGAAGTTGTGTAGGGAATTATTTACTTTTGGCATCAGTAAAACTGCATATCTAACGAATTGTGAAATGAAAAGCTCAATTTTGCTAACTTTTACTAGAGCCATCGACTTCTTAGGCTGCTTTCACACAGTGTTTTTGTGCTGTCTGAGGGGATCAGACTTTTTGCTGCACCCCTCGGACAGCAACGAATCCAAACTGATGACTGCAATCGGATGCCAAATAGGCATCCAATTCCGATATTTAGCAGCATCCGTTTGGATCCTCTCTCCTATCCCTGCTCCTCCTGTCACCTTTCTCCCCTCCTCTCTCTGCTCCCTCTGTCTCCCCTCTTTCGCCCCCTCTGTCTCCCCTCTTTCGACCCATTTTTGTCCCCTATTTCGCCCCCTCTTTGTTCCCCTCTTTTGCCCCCTTTGTTCCCCTCTTTCCAGGCCTTTAAAAATAAAAAAAAAACCTTTATTCTCACCTATCCACGACTCCCGCGGTGCTTCAGCTGTCTTCTTCTGATGCACAGGACCTGGCGTGATGTCACAGTCACATGACCGGTTACCGCGGTTAGCGCAGGAGGCATCGCTGGATCTCCGGAGAGGTGAGAATAAAGTTTTTTTTTATTTTTAACCCTTTATTTTCACCAGATGTGATATTAGATGGCACAGAGCGATTTTAGTGTACTGAGCATGCTCAGTACACTAAAATCAGGTCCGAGGAACGATCAGCTGTTTCCTCGGATCTGCGCTCCATAGGCCCCATGTTATTTGGCGCGGATCAGGTCGGATCCAACTCGGTCCGATTTGACCCGCTCTGCCAAAAATCGCAGCAGGCTGCAATTTTGGGCACAGCAAAGAATCGGCCAGAATCAGTTCCGACAAAAATCGAATGCCAATAAGGCCAAATCTGATGTGATCCGTGCCCATAGACTAACATGGGGCCAAAATCGGATCCGTGCTGTCGTTTTACAACGACAGCCATAGATCACAGAAAAACACTGTGTGAAAGCACCCTTAGGGTATGTGCACATCAGTCGTTTTGTGGGCTGTTTTTTAGCGTTTTCCGCTGAGTTTTATGTTAATTTATGTTAATCCTAGCCACCGGTTGGATTAACATGCTAGTCAATGGAGTTTAGAAAACGCTGTCTACATTAGAACGGTTTTTTTCATTGTCGTTTTCAGTTTATTCACCGGGTTTCCACCGGTTTTCAAAGATAGAGCAAGTGACTTCTTTTCAGCGTTTTTCCAGTGGTTCCAGCTGAACAAGTGCACCAAAGACCAGTCTGGAACTCGCTAAGAAAAACGCCGGGGAAATCGCCAAGAACACGCTGTCCAAACGCTAATAAACCGATCGCAAAACGTTAGCAAAACGCTAACAAAACCAGGGACACTGCTGAGCTCAGAAAACTCAGTTCTGCCATTCTCCACCGGTTCCCGGTCGGTCTGCAAAGATGCAGAAACGACTGATGTGCACATACCCCTAGCGTTCCAAAAACAATGACAACCATGCAGATGGTTTAAGCATGATTTGAAAAATGGGCTACGGTTGACCAACTAAAGCATCTAGGGTGTAGGACTGACCTTCCAGTGTGACTGTTATTTTACATAAAGCTTCATGGGCTGAGAATTTTTTTATTTTTTTTTAGAATGAAAATAATGATGTACGTATTGTAGGAAGGATGGTAACGTCCATGACCCAATCAGTTGCTTTTCCCCATGGGACAATGAGGTGTACTCAGAAACTGCAGATTCATGAAGTTTGACTATGATCCCATTAGTACAGTGCTCTCCAATGAACACTATGTCGGGATTCCTTTGGACTCTCCAAAGAAAGCCTGAATTCTGAGGGGAAGCCTGATGGAGGCAGTCACTGTGGACACCTGTTCAGTCCTTGCAGAATGTGTTTGTTTTTTTAGACTTTTTAGTGCTTGATGATTCTTTTGAGTATTCATTTTAATAGTTTTTTGCCCCCACCATTTGCCATCATTTACTTTTGTCATTCTAACATCATCTCAGCCATCCTACATATTCATATTGGGTCCTTATTCTGTATAATAGAAGTAAAATGTATTCTTTACATTAGGAATGCAAACTCTTATGAAAATAACACTGGTACATGTGTGTTTGTGTATAAAAAAAACAAAAAAACCCAAGTCTAGATAATAACACACAAACCCATTTGTAATAGTTTCAATGAGCCATCTTTTATGAGATTCGTGCAGTTTAGAGAGTAGGAGCTGTAGGCACCAGTCTTAAGCACTTCATATAGGGGTGATTTACACTATCAGGACCTATTCAGTTTTTGGTTCACTACTTTCCTGTACATGTGTTTTTCTTGGTCTCACAAGTAGTTGCTCATTTTAGAAGAACTCTGGAGTCTATAAAATGTATTAGAAGGCAGTTTACACAGTGCACAACTTGATTAAGGCATTCATTTTTAAGCCATTGCATTGCACTAGAGCCAAAGTGTCCTAGCTAATATGAACTGACACTTTTTGGAATTATTGGCAAGAAATGCATTTCTGACTTTTATTCTCCAGTTCTGCCCACATGGAGATCCAGTCTGGGTGGCCGCACTGACCTACATTTTCCTGGAAAACACTCTTGTGCCATTTCTTTTTGTGGTTGGGCTCATTTTAAATAGACAATAAAGATGCTTAGGTCATTCTTGTGTAGAAGATCTTGGAGCATGAAATTAGAAAGTACTGCACCCTAATTGCCCCAATATATTTTAGCAAATGTCTACTGATTTTTCTTTTTCCTACATAAAAGTAAGTTGAGGTTTTAAGAAGTTTACAGTTTAAAAGTTACGGTCAATGGAAGATATATTTGTGGATAGACCTGTTAAAATGGTTTGATAAATCATGTACAAAGTGGACTTGTCACTCTGCACAATGATTCTCCTGCATGTCAATAGTATCTACATCAATATGGCTTCTTATGAATTTTGATTTATTCTGCCCCATTTTTTAAATACCTTTTAAAGAGAATCTGGCAGCAGGTTTTTGCTACTTCATGTTAGGGCAGCATTATGTAGCCTAAGAGACTGATTCCAATGATGTATCACTTAGGCTGATTTCACATCACAGCAAGATCAGATCCGGGGCTGTCCGGTGTAAACTTGACAGCCCTGGACCCAATTTTGTGGTAATGTAGCCCTATGGAGCCGGATGGCAGCTATTTGCCATCTGGTTTCCATCTGTCCGGGAGAATTCTGATTTTTCTCCTGGACACAAAAACGTTGCTTGCAGCATTTTTTGTCCGGGGCAAAAATCAGACAAAATCGGATCCTCCCGGATCCGGTGCCCCCTAACATGGGAGTCTATGGCGCTGGATCGGACGAAAAAATCGAGAGCGCGCTGCTAAACTTCAGCACCTGAAGCTTTTCCCTGCAGAGATTTCAGGACCATGGCTAGCGTGGAACTAGAAATTTCAGCTCCCGCTGCAGCGATCTCCTGAATCTGGCTGCAAACCGGACAGGAGGGCATATTTTCCCTCCGGTTCTGTCTCAAAATTGGGTCCGGACTGTCCGGTGGGAACCGGACAGCCCCACACCTGATAATGCTGTGATGTGAAGCGATTTAGACACATATTTTAGATTTGGTAATGCAGCAGAGCGGGAAAATGCTGCTGCTGCTGCTGCTCACACCAGACCCCCTATGTACAATGTCTTTGGACAAATGATCTGCTAATCACAAGTGCAGAGTCGGCCAGCCTGGCATGAGACAGCAAGTTACAGCATTAATAATTTCCTAGTGATTAAATGCTCAAAGAGGTGACATGTGAAACATCATTGAATTCTATGCTGTCCACAGATTTCAAAGTAAAACCTTGCTGACAGATTCCCTTTAATTTACCTGCTTCTGCATGCCTACACAACAATGTCACACTATATCCCCTTACTACATTACACAGACAAGTGTCAAATAAGTGTGAAAATGGGGCACAAAGGATAATGATGTGAGGAATTTGTTGAACTTTTTTGCAATCCTCATTGAATCCTTTTAATGTCCTTTTCTGAGGTATGTGAAGATTGAATTATATTTGCACTATATTGATCAGGTGGCTCTGTTCAGATTGATTAGCTCTCTCCTTTATATACTGTACTAGTAATAGGCCCAATGCTATCGCATCGGGAGTGCGATGAAATGAAGAGGTGCCATAGAAATAGCCACTGCCCCAGTCCTCTGCCTCAGTCATGTGCCCTTGTCCTCTGCCTCTGTGCCCATGCCCTCTGCCCAAGTCCTCTGTCCTGTGGCCCAGTGCTCTGTCCTGTCCTCCAGTGCTGTACCCCTGACGTGTGCCCTAGTCTTCTGTTCTGTGCCCTTGTCCTTTCCTCTGTCCTGTGCCCCTGCCCTCTGTCCTGTGCCCCTGTCCTCTGTTCTGTGCCCCTGTCCTCTGCCTTGTGGCCCTGTCCTCTGTCCTGTGCCCCAGTCCTTTGCCCTGTGCCCAGGTCTCTGCCCCAGTCCTCTTTCCTGTGCCCCTGTCAATTGTCCTGTGCCCCTGTCCTCTGCTCTCGGCCCCTGTCTTCTGCTCTCGGCCCCTGTCTTCTGCCTCTCGGCCCCTGTCTTCTGCTCTCGGCCCCTGTCTTCTGCTCTCGGCCCCTGTCTTCTGCTCTCGGCCCCTGTCTTCTGCTCTCGGCCCCTGTCTTCTGCTCTCGGCCCCTGTCTTCTGCTCTCGGCCCCTGTCTTCTGCTCTCGGCCCCTGTCTTCTGCTCTCGGCCCCTGTCTTCTGCTCTCGGCCCCTGTCTTCTGCTCTCGGCCCCTGTCTTCTGCTCTCGGCCCCTGTCTTCTGCTCTCGGCCCCTGTCTTCTGCTCTCGGCCCCTGTCTTCTGCTCTCGGCCCCTGTCTTCTGCTCTCGGCCCCTGTCTTCTGCTCTCGGCCCCTGTCTTCTGCTCTCGGCCCCTGTCTTCTGCTCTCGCGGCCCCTGTCTTCTGCTCTCGGCCCCTGTCTTCTGCTCTCGGCCCCTGTCTTCTGCGCTCTCGGCCCCTGTCTTCTGCGCTCGGCCCCTGTCTTCTGCGCTCGGCCCCTGTCTTCTGCGCTCGGCCCCTGTCTTCTGCGCTCGGCCCCTGTCTTCTGCGCTCGGCCCCGTCTTCTGCCTCGGCCCCGTCTTCGCGCTCGGCCCCTGTCTTCTGCGCTCGGGCCCCTGTCTTCTGCGCTCGGCCCTGTCTTCTGCGCTCGGCCCTGTTTGCCCTACCCGGTGTTGTCATTGCAGGCTGCAGGCTCCACCATGCACTCAAGATTGTGTGTAAGGCGGATCACATCACTGGCGGGCTGATGTGACGTCACACAGGGCTGTCGCTGACCCGCCTTACACAGAATTCTGCGTGGTGGAGCTGCAATGATAAGAACACCGGGTAGGGGATAACAGAGCGGCAAGGGGGTAGGACAGGAGCGGCAATGGAGGAGGGAGAGCGGGTGGCGGACGCGCATACTGGCCACACTTGGGTGTTCCAATATGGCGGCCAGTACTTCTGGTGGCGCAGACGCCGCTCATCTCCTGGCTCGGTGGCGGTGTCCACGGCGCATGCGCTGGGGTTGCCAGGACGCCGCAAGTGTCATCACGTAATCGGCGGCTCGCGATGGCACATGCCGGAATAGCGGCACAGTGGCCGGACCGTATGCCAGAAACTGGCAATTATTATATAAGATTCTTTCGGTAAAGATGCTACACGTGTCACCTGTTGGGTCAAACCCTGTGTAGCTGTCTGAGTGGTATGTGTATTTCCCATCTCTGTGTTTTTATAAAATTTTATTTATGAATAAAAATGCTTGTATTTTACTCAATTATGTTCTTGGTTGTGTCATTTACTCCACTTTTTAGTAGATCCTACTTTAAGAAATATAATGTAAAGACTATTGCATTACAAAAACCACTCTGCAGATTTTTGTGCTTTTTTAAAACAATTCTGTTATGTCCAATATTGCCATTAACCTGCAGCTATAGGCTTAAAGGGACCCTGTCACCTCCAAAATGCCACCTAAACTACCAAAACATGTCCCTGCACCATCCTATCACTAATCTCACTTCTTTTGTCTCCTAAAACCATCCTGTGAAAGTGCGTAAAAACATTTTAATACTTACTCATTAGTGATTATAATTAGCAGGGGCTATATTCTTTAGCCCTTAGGGTGTGTTGTTTTGTAGCCTCGAGGATCCACCCTCTCTCTCGCTGTGCTGCTGTGATGTGGAGCTGAAGGCAGGACTAATGATTTGCATTCTGTGAGTGACGGAGGGCAGAGCCTACACAAGCAAAGCAGCACAGATAGAGTGGATCATTCAGGCTGCAAAACAACACGCCCTAATGGCTAAAGAATATAGCCCCTGTAATTATAATTCCTAATGAGTGAGTATTAAAACGTTTTTATGCACATTCACAGGATGTTTTTAGGAGACAAAAGGAGTGTGAGATTAGTGATGGGATGCTGCAGGGACATGTTTTGGTAGCTTGGGTGGCGTTTTGGAGGTGACAGGATCCCTTTAATGCCTTCATGACCAAGGACATAGAGGCATGTCCTTGGCAGTGTTCCCCCCCCCCCATCCTTCTTTGATGCAAGCTCATGCTGCAAGCTTGCATCATTCCCTGTACATGTCAGCTGATCTGGTCAGCTGACATGTACAGCTTACAGGGCAAAACATCAGCGATCCGACTGCCACTGTTAACCCTTTAGATTGTCAATCACTGAAAGCACAATCTAAAGCACTGTGGCAGGGATCGCGCTATTCCACCTTGGCATCGGTGGCCAAGTGATTAGAAATTGGGGCCTCTGTGGTTGCCATGACAGTGCAGGGTGTCATCTGTTAAAGAGGACCTGTCACCCCCTGGTGCTTGGCAAACTGAATGCAGCATGTCTGCTGCATTCACGGAAGGGGTCCCCCATGTCTCTAATCCCACTGTAAGCTTTTAAAGAGACGTATGAAACCTTACAGTTAAGAAGTCGCCTGGGTGGGATCTTAAGAGGTCCTGGCTGCTGGCACAGTCCTCCCTGCCTTCTCCTTGTGTGTTCCGCCCCCTGCATGTGTCTGCAGTCGCCTCCTCTTCTGCTGGGTCTGCCCTCCTCTTCTGCTCCTGACGTCACTTGCCGCGAGCCCCATAGAGAATGCATGGGGCTTTTGTCGCAAGTGTACCGAAAGTGTAGTCGCTAGGCGACAGATAAGGCAGATGTGGTTTTCTGTTCGGATCTGCCGGATGCGAACAGAAACGCAGATGTGAATGGGGCCTTAGCCTTGATTTAAACCCTTCGAAACCAGTGAAAACGTAAAAATATCTACATAACAACCAGGATTAAGTTTTTGTTATTTAAAAAAGAAACAAGCTATGTTTCATGAATGTCAAGAGTTTCTTTGCCCCATTCTTGGACTGAGAATGAGTTTTTCAGGGGAGTCTTACTTTATCAGAGTGCTAGTGATATTAACCCCTTGTAGTCTGCAAACAAACAGTTAAAAAGAATGAATAATTTTACCCTGGTTTTGCCTATCAGTTTATCTGTTGATAATTAAGGAAGATGCTCTGTATTCTTGCCTTTTCATGCCTGGAAGTTCCTCCTAAGGACTTTACAATGGACTCAGATTGCTCTTCAGGTAGACACCAATTAATATGTGCAAAGACCGGAGAGGAAGATTATAACTTGGGCATGGAGTCCCTTGGGGCTTTTCAGCCAAAATTACAATAACCCAGGTTTTCTAATTCATACTTAACACCGTAATCTATTGTCTTGATATGATCTAATGATTTGTTTTCTCTTATGTATCTTGAAATTGTTAATAAAATTTATAGTTGAAAAAAAAAAAAAAAAAGAATGAATAATGAAAAACTCTTTGAAAAACAAGCAGATTCTCTAGAGTGATTTTCTGAGCAGGGGGTACCCCAATATAAAAAATAAATAGACGGAGTAAGGGAAGAAGACAACAACAAAAAATGATGAGAACAAATAGTTTACTTTTAAGTTCGTTCCTATGTAAGATAGGATAAAATCAGTTATCTCTAAACATTGGCATTTATTTGAGGTGGATAACTTCCTTGGGCATTGTACCTCCCCTTGTTACCTCTAGGAGATGTTAGGAGATGTAACAATTTGAGAGATCTCTTGATCATGAATTGTATTAAAAAAGAAAGACCCAATGAAATATGGCTGGACGCAAAAGACCGAAAGAAAATTTTAGATGTAAAAATTGTCAGATCTGCATCTTTCACAATATAGAGAACTCAGTTCATATTGGGAATAAACACCACACTGGAAGCTCATCTATATCGTGCAAATCAAAATGTGTCATCTATGCTGTACTTTGCCCTTGGAGAAGATTCTATTAGGGAAGACGATAAGACCAATCTATATGAAATTTAAAGAGAATTACAACTCTCTCACCTCAGGTAAAAAATACCTCCATTTAACCCCTTTCCGACCTATGACGTTGTGGGATGTCATAGAAGTCGGTGTCTTCCTGACCTGGGGTGTCCCACAACGTCATAGTGGGATTCCTGTCTTGTAGCCCCGGTGAGCGGAATCGGCGAAATCTCAGCAGGGCTACAGGAAGCCAGGGACCTTAGGGTGACGTTGGGGGGGTGGCTTTCCCACCCCTCATCTGCCATACCTGTGATTGGCTGTTGGAACTTCCAACAGCCAATCCCAGTAATTGTGTCAGCCAGCTATGGAAGGGGCTCGCACCGCCCCTTCCATAGCATGGAGTGCTGGTGGGGGCGGATATTGCCCCCTCCAGTGATGATGTGAATGATCTGATGGGATTGATCACTCCCATATCACTCCTATCATTGCCGCTGCGCCCTCTCTCCCCGATCCTCCGCACTTCCCTGCTCTCCACCAATCCTCCTGCTCCTGTGCGCGCTCTCCCCGGTCCTCGGCTCCTATGTCCTTCTGTGCCCGCTCTCCTCTGGGAGTGGGAGGACCAGAGGAGACAGCAGAGTGGGCGCAGTGTGGAGCGGCGATGATGAGAGTGATCATTCCCATCAGATAACTCCATCATCACTGGAGGGGGCTATACAGTCCCCTCCAGTGATTGACGAGATTCATCACTGCTCCACACTGCATCCAGTCTGTACCTCTGCAGTCCTGTGCCCTGCAGCCCAGCACCATTGCGCCCGCACGCACCCTGTGTCTGCAGCCCTGTGCCCCACTCCCCTGTGCCCTGCAGCCCTGCTCCCCGCGCCTCTGTGCCCTGCATGCCTGCACCCCTGCGTCCCTGCAGCCCAGCACCCTTGCGCCCCGGACCCCTGTGCCCCACAACCCAGCACCCTTGCGCTCCACACCCCTGTGCCCTGCGCCCCCCACCTCTGTCCTCTGACGCCCACAGCCCTGCATGCCTGCACCCCTGCGTCCCTGCAGCCCAGCACCCCTGTGCCCCGCACCCTTGTGTTCCGGACCCCTGTGCCCCACAGCCCAGCACCCTTGCACCTGCAGCCCTGATCCCCCTACCTCTGTGCCCTGCAGCCCACAGCCCTGCACCCTGTAGCCTGTACCCCTGCCTCCCTGCACCCCTGTGCCCTGTAGCCCTGCACACTTGCGCCCTGGACCCCTGTGCCCCACAACCAGTCACCCTTGCGCCCCACATTCCTGTGCCCTGCACCCCACACCTCTGTGCCTGCAGCCCACAGCTCTGACACCCGTGTCCCGCATCCCCACACCCCTGTGCCTTTCACCCCTGTGCCTTTCACCCCTGTGCCTTTCACCCCTGTGCCTTTCACCCCTGTGCCTTGTCACCCCCTGTGCCTTTCACCCTGTCCTGCGTCCCGCACCCTGTGCCCCGCAGGCCGCACCCCTGTGCCCCGCAGGCACACCCTGTGCCCAGCAGCTCGCACCCCTGCGTCTCTGCACCCATGCCCTGCAACCCTGCGTCCCTGCAGCTCGCAGCCATGTTCCCTGCACCCCTGTTGCCTGAAGCCTGCGTCTCTGCACCCCTACATTTCTGCAACCCTGCACGTCTGTGCCCTGCATCCTTGTGTCCCAGCGCCCCTTGCTCGGCGCTTTTACACCTATGTGTTCCTATGCCCTGCGACCTTGTGTCCCTGTGCCCCTTGCCCTGCAACCTTGTGTCCCTGTGCTCCTGCACCTGTTTTCATGTGCTCCTGTGCCTTCTTCCTCCTCTGGTCACCCCCTCCCCTCCTGTGCCCCCCTACCGCCTGTGCCAGTATTCTCTGCAGTGTCCTCTCCCTGCATGGAGATGACGCTGCAGAGGAGCGATGTGACAGCCAGGCACAGCGATATGTGTTATCACTGTGCCGTGGCTCTGTGTCACTCCCTAAGTTCTGTGAATCCTACCAGTCACAGTACTTAGAGTCCGGGGAGAGGGAGCACAGTCTCGTACCTCTCCATGTGGTGATCAGCCCATCGTTATAAGCCGATCACCATAGTAACTAAATGTTGCCATGACAACATCCGGTTACCTGACCCAAGCCTCAGAGATCATGTGATCTTTGAGAGTTGGGTTTGCCACAGTGATGGTGCACTGTATGACAATGATCTGCCATACAGTGCACCATGACTGTGACCCCAGAGATTATGACAAGGGATCAAGTGTTCTCTTCTTGAAGTCTCTGGGGTCACAGTCATTTGGCACAGTCGGGGTACTGTATAGAAGATCATTGCCATACAGTGCACCATCAGTGTAACCCCACAGACTGTAGAAGGACACTTGATCCCTTGCTGCAGTCTCTGGATGTAGTAGAGGTGATCGAGCGTCGTGGGACCATCGTTGTGGACTAAGTCGGATGGTATGAAGTAATAAAGATGGAGTCTCAATTTGTGTTTTTGTTTTTTTTTTCTAATAATTTTCTCTGTGTGGTGTATATTTCTTTTACTATTTACCAGAGATTCCTAGTGGCTGGGTCTAACATTGGCCCGACATTATGAATTTCAGGCTTAGTGCCAGCTGCCAATAAAAAAGCTGACATATAGACCCCCTATATTACCCAGTTTGCCACTGGCATAAGGGCAACTGGAAGAGTCTGGGTACAGTGCCAGAAAATGGCGCTTCAATGAATGCGCCATTTTCTGGGGTGGCTGTGGGCAGCAATTCTTAGCATGGGCGGCCCAGAACGCTTGAGCCTCTGCATGCTGAGGATTCCAACCCCCAGCTACCTAGTTGTACCTGATGGACAAATGCGGCCAAATTTTTTCTAAATAGTTTAGAATAAAAAAAATGTTCTGTAATTTGTGCCACCAGTACAATGAGCAGCTGGGTGGCATCGAGTCAGTTGTACCGGCTGGACAAAAATATGGTGACCGCTCATTTTTTTTCTAGAATTAGTTCTAGAAATAAAAAAAATAAATGGGTTTTGCTGTATTTTTTGTTGCCAGCCAGGTACAACTTGGCAGCTGTGGGGCTGGAATCCTCAGTGTTGAGAGAGCCAAATGTTGTGGGCCCCCACACTGCAAATTGCTACCCACAGCCATCCCAGAAAATAGCGCTTTCGTTAGAGGTGCCATTTTCTGGTGCTGTACCCCAACTCTTCCAGTTGCCTTTGTGCTGGTGGCATACAGGGGCTCTCCATACGTGGCATGGTGTCCTCTAACAAGTTGAATGGAAATTTAGCTCCAATTGTTAGCGGACACCATGTCGCGTATGGAGAGCCCCTGTGTGCCTAAACATTGGAGCTCCCCCACAAGTGACCCCAATTTGTGAAACTAGACCCTCCAAGAAATGTATCTAGATGCATAGTGAGCACTTTGAACCCCCAGGTGCTTCACAAATTGATCCGTAAACATGAAAAAAGAAACTTTTTGTGGGAAAGAAAAAGTACTTTTTCATTTTTACAGATCAATTTGTGAAGCACCTGGGGGTTCAAAGTGCTCACTATGCATCTAGATACATTTCTTGGAGGGTCTAGTTTCCAAAATTGTGGTCACTTGTGGGGAAGCTCCAATGCTTAGGCACACAGGGGCTCTCCAAACACGACATGGTGTCCGCTAACAATTTGAGCTAATTTTCCATTCAAATTGTTAGCGGACACTGTCACGTATGGAGAGTCCCTGTGCGCCATTGGAGCTCCCCCACAAGTGACCCCATTTTGGAAACTAGATCCCCCAGGGAACTTGTCTAGGTGCTTTGAACCCCCAGGTGTTTCACAAATTGATCTGTAAAAATGAAAAAGTACTTCTTTTTTTTTCACAAAAATTTTATTTTAGCCAAATTTTTTTTCATTTTCACATAGGCAACAAGTTAAAATGCATCCTAAAATTTGTTGGGCAATTTCTCCTGAGTACACCGATACCTCATATGTGGTTATAAACCACTGTTTGGGCGCACGGCAGGACTCAGAAGTGAAGGAGCGTCATTTCACTTTTTGAATGGAAAATTAGCTCCAAAAGTCCAATTGCGCTCCTTCCCTTCTGAGCCCTGCCGTGCGCCCAAACAGTGGTTTATGACCACATATGAGGTATTGGTGTACTCAGGAGAAATTGCCCAACAAATTTTAGGATCCATTATATATATTCCTGTGAAGCACCTGAAGAGTTAATAATATTCTTGAATGTAGTTTTGAGTAGCTTGAGGGGTGCAGTTTTTGAATGGTGTCACTTTTGAGTGTTTTCTGTCATGTACACCCCTCAAAGGGACTTAAAATGTGACGTGGTCACTAAAAAAATGGTTTAGTAAATTTTGCTGGAAAAATTAGAAATTGCTGATGAACTTTGAACCCTAATAACAGGGGTGGGGAACTCCAGGCCTCGAGGGCCGCACACAGTGCAGGTTTTCATGATTTCCTTAGTATTGCACAGGTGAAAGTATAATCACCAGTACTGGTGATGATTCCAGACTCTGCAATACTAAGGAAATCATGAAACCTGCACTGTGTGCGGCCCTCGAGCCTGGAGTCCCCCACCCCTGCCTTATAATGTCCTAACAAAATTTTTTTTTCCAAAATTGTGCTGATGTAAAGTAGACATGTGGGAAATGTTACTTATTAACTATTTTGTGGCACATAACTCTCTGGTTTAGCAGAATAAAAATTCAAATTTGAAAATTGCCAAATTTTTTTATTTTTTTTACAAATAAACACAAATTTATTGACCTACATTTACTATCAACATGAAGCCCAAAATGTCATGAAACAACAATCTCAGAATTGCTAGGATCCGATGAAGCGTTCCAGAGTTATTACCTCATAAAGGGACACTGGTCAGAATTGACAAAAATGGCCTGGTCATAAGGGTCAAAATAGGCTGGTCAGGTGAAGGGGTTACATAAGAGAACATTATGAGGGCGACCCCACTATTCTGTCTTTTATAGGACTGGAACAGGTGTCTCCTTCCTCCCAAGGAGGTGATACCCATAAGACCCTATTACAGAAAGAGGCATGCTAAATCATTGAACTTAATGCCCAGAGCGCCGCTGGTCTTAACGATCAGAACAACCCAGTAGTTTTCCTTTAGGTTTGGCTTTGTTTGTTTGCCAGACTACAATGTGTTCATATCACTAGCACTCTGATAAAGTAAAACTCCCCCAACACTCATTCTCAGTCCAAGAATGGGGCAAAGAAACTCTTGACATTCATGAAATATAGCTTGTTTCTTGTAATAAAAAAAACAAAACCCTTTTAAAAAAACGTAGTCCTGGTTATGTATATATTTTAACTTTTCACTGGTTATGGTGCTGCTGACATTATTGTTGGAGCACATTAGTACACATTTGGAGACCGTTACCTCATACCGGTGTCAGCAGCTCTCTCCCCGCCCCATAACAGGGCATCAAGACCTTATTTTTTGCTTACATTTTTTCCTGTTTTCCTCCTCTAAAACCTGGGTGCGTATTATAGTCCAAAAAAAAGCGGTGTATCTAAATTTTGACTTGACCGATTGCTTTGACGGGACTGATACTATCCTGTGTTTTCCTTTTGTCATTAATGTATTTATAAAAATGTCGGATTTACCTTACAGATTTAGTTGGTGATCTGTTTCAGTAGTTAATTTCACAAGCTTGATTTTTTTTTACATTGCCTATTGACATGTTTATACTCCTGAAATGCTATTTCTGTATTCCCAGCCTTCAATATTTTGAATGTCCTTTGTTATTGTCTTATTATACCTTGTACTGTCTTATTTAGCCATAGACATTTGTTTTTATTCCTGGACATTTTATTACTAAAATGTATACGTTTTCTACAGGATTCTAGTAGTATGTCCTTAAATATGACCCATTTGTGTTCGGTATCCCCAGTTACCATGACATGGTCCCAGTCTACACAATTAAGCTCTTTCCTTAATTCAAGGTTTTCGCATTTTCCTTTTTAAATGTTCTATTAAATATTACAATAAAACTTCCCATATTATGGTCGCTGTTGCCCAACTGCTCCCAAACCTGTAGATCTATACACCAGCCTGAAGGAAGAAAAGCGCATATAGGGTCTGGCCTAATTAACAATGAAGCTACTGAATGGTTTGGGAAACACTCACCTGGCTGGGTTGTGAAAGCCACAACCACTATAAAGGCGTCTTCAGACGCTGCAAACAACCTTCAGGTAGAGGAAAGCCACATATAGTAGGAAGAAGAGGGTTATCTGTTTTTCACGCTGCTGATCAGATGTCAAATCCACATGGAGTGCTAGGAATATTAATAAAAAGGTGGAGGGGTGTGTATATTTATTAAAACTAATTGAAGACCTATGCTCAATGATGACATCGGGGGAGGGGCAACAATGTACAGTCAAAATGGGTAAATGTACACAGCGAGGACTATAATGGAAAACTGTTGGAAGGATGAACTGCTGCAATAAATTAAAGCAGGAAATAATAATAACCATACATTAATTTATTCAGCTTGTTTTAACAAACCACCAATAGAACACCATAAGTGCTCATGCATTGTATTCCTTCATCTTTAATTTACATACATGAATTTGGTTTGGCGTTTTTTTTAAATGTACACACGTCCTGCCTGTTACAAATCGGCTGGCCGGCTTTTTGTCTGTAAGTGATTTTCATAAAGTGGGCACCTGCCCATGAAACGTATAAATAAAGTCCTTTTATTAACATTCCTGGATCTCCATCTGGATTTGACATCTGATTGGCAGCGCGATAAAAAGATAACCCACTTCTTCATAGTATAGGCGGCTTTCCT
This sequence comes from Allobates femoralis, assembly GCA_033576535.1. Classification (NCBI taxonomy): domain Eukaryota; kingdom Metazoa; phylum Chordata; class Amphibia; order Anura; family Aromobatidae; genus Allobates; species Allobates femoralis. The sequence goes on along the minus strand of JARQOC010000005.1, from coordinate 368,757,714 downwards.
GAACCTGTAGATCTGAAATTGTATCTGGACTATTTGACAGGGCCAGATCCAGCAAATTATCTCCCCTGGTTTGATCATCTACCAACTGAGAGAGGTAAATTGTCTTGAGGTACCATTACCCTCCAAGAACCATTTCTGTCTAAGCTTAATGTTCGTTGCTAAGTGGTACACAGAGAGATTAAGCAGGCCGAGACCTCCCCTCCTCTTATGCTTATCCAACAGGGATCTATTATTGCTTGATTTTTTGTCATTCCATACATAGCTTACCAATTTGTTTTTGTGTTTTTTTTAAGAACCAGTGTTTGGGTTTGCTACTCGGTAAGCCCCGAGTTATGTATAGGAATTTTGACAGAATCATCATTTTGAAAGCAACGTATTTTACCTATTCGATAGCTCTATTATTACCATATATACTCGTGTATAAGCCGACCCGTGTATAAGCCGACCCCCCCCTACTTTTGCCCCCAAAACCTGGGAAAACCTATTGACTCGTGTATAAGCCAAGGGTGGACCCCAGCACAGGTATACAGCCCCCAGCAGTGTGGTATACAGCAGCCCCAGAGGTATATACAGCAGCCCCAGTGGTAGTATACAGCAGCAGCCCCAGTGGTGTATACAGCAGCAGCCCCAGTGGTATATACAGCAGCAGCCCCAGTGGTTAGTATACAGCAGCCCCAGAGGTATATACAGCAGCCCTTAGGTAGTATACAGCAGCCCCAGTGGTGTATACAGCAGCCCCAGAGGTAGTATACCGCAGCCCCAGAGGTAGTATACCGCAGCCCCAGAGGTAGTATACCGCAGCCCCAGAGGTAGTATACTGCAGCCCCAGAGGTATATACAGCCCCAGAGGTATATACAGCAGCCCTTAGGTAGTATACAGCAGTCCCAGTGGTGTATACAGCAGTCCCAGAGGTAGTATACAGCAGCCCCAGAGGTATATACAGCAGCCCTAGTGGTGTATACAGCAGCCGCAGAGGTAGTATACAGCAGCCCCAGAGGTAGTATTACAGCAGCCCTTAGGTAGTATACAGCAGCCCAGTGGTGTATACAGCAGCAGCCCCAGGGTGTATACAGCAGCAGCCCCAGGGGTGTATACAGCACCAGCCCCAGGGGTGTATACAGCAGCAGCCCCAGGGGTGTATACAGCAGCAGCCCCAGAGGTATACAGGCCCCCCATGAAGATCCAGGGCCTAAAATTCTGTTGACTCGAGTATAAGCCTGGGGTGGGAAATGCAGCAGCCCTCCATCACTGGTATATAACCCCTCATCACTGTAGATGGCTCCTCATAATGGTGTATATAGCCCTGTATATACACTGTATATTGCCACTCATAATATCGTGCCCCCATCACTGGTATATTGCGCCCCCATCACTGGTATATAGTGCTCCCATCACTGGTATATTGCGCCCCCATTACTGGTATATAGTGCTCCCATCACTGGTATATAGCGCCCCATCACTGTTATATTGCCTCCATAATAGGTATATAGCTCCTCATTACTGTATATAGCCCCCATCACTGGTGTAGCGACCCCATCACTGATATATGGCCCCCATCATTGTATAAAGCCCCCGATCACTGGTATAGCACCCTCATCTCTGGTGTATAGCCTCCATTGCAGATATATGGCCTCCCATCGCTGGTACAGCGGCCCCATCTCTGGTATATAGCCTTCATCACTGCTATATGGCCCCCATCACTGGTATAGCACCCCCATCGCTGGTATATATCCTCCATCACTGAAACATGGCCCCCCTATCCCTGACATAGCTTCCCCATCCCTGATATGAGCCCCCATCATTTGTACAGGGCCCCATGCTGGCGCTCACCATAAAATAACAAACTTCTTACCTTCTGACGATTCTCTGCACTGTCTGTGGGCTCCTTGCATCCTCCCTCCAATCTGCCGACTTCTCATCATGTGACCGACGCTTCAGTGACGCCATCGCTGCTGCGCCGCCGTCACATGATTAGAAGCCAGAAGACCGGAGGGAGGATGCACGGAGCCAGCAGACAGTGCAGAGAATCGTCGGAAGGTGAGTAAGAAGTTTGTTATTTTATGGTGAGCGCCAGCAAAGCGCCAATATAGCAGCACTGGGGTGGGGGGTGATTATATACAGTGCAATGTAATATGCACCGCTCTCCCTGCTGCTGAGTGACAGGGGAATGCAATGCAGTGCATATTGCATTGCACTAATGAGCGGGCCCATATGACCACCCGCTCCTACTACAGCCTCCCACCACCTCCTCCAGCCCCTCGTCACCACCCCCCCTTCACTCAGCCTGTATACTGACTCGAGTATAAGCCGAGGGGGCACTTTTCAGCACAAAAATTGTGCTGAAAAACTCGGCTTATACTCTAGTATATACAGTAATTATGTTCTGAAGGTCTTCTTCTAGATTGTAGTTTAGTATATGGGGCTTTTTATGGTGGATTTTGTAGAGGGACAATTGAGAAAACTTATCAAAGCTGTCCACCACGTGTCTTAAACATCTAAGGGGGTCAGAGATTGAAATTAGGATGTTGTTCACAAACAATGTGATTTTATATTGTCTGTTGTTGCTTGAGATTCCCGTAGTATTTAAAATTAGTCTAATCTATTCCGCTAATGGCTCTATAAAATGAGCAAATACAATAAACTGGGTGAGAAAGATCAGCCCTGTCTAGTGCCATTAGAAAGTGAGAATCGATTTGACAAGATGTTGTTACAATGAGTTTTTGCAAAGGGCTTTGTGTAGAGGGCAGAAATTGAGTTGAGTATTTATCCTCTAAAGCCACATTTTTCCAGAGTACAGAAGGAATAACCCCAATGCACCCTGTCGAACACCTTCTCGGCATCCAGGGCGAGCAGTGATGCTGGCAGTTTTTCCATCTTTATCTGCACCGTCTGGTTAAGAGTTTTCCTTGTGGCGTCTGACATATTCTTTCCTAATATGAATCCCAATTGGCCCGGCTAACAAGGTTTGGTATTAATGGTTGGATCCTAGAGGCTATCAATTTGGTGAGTATTTCAGTGTCTGTATTTAGTAGCGAGGCTGGCCTATAGTTAGTTATGTCTTCAGGGTCTCTTTTCCTTTTGGTAGTACAATAATGGTTGCTTCAAGCATTTCTGATGGCATTTGACCCTCTTAAGCTATGTAAATAATGTAGAAAAATCCAGCACTCGTAAGCTTGCAGTTATGAGGATTTATTCAAACGTGAACGCCATCCATCTAATACAGGCAGTATTTGCTAACACCGACGTGTTTCGACCGAGAACTGTATTAGTTGTGGTTCAAAGATGTCTGGAGGGAAAACTCATATATACCTTCTTAATCCTAGCACACATGTGACATAATTAATCATGGACACCTGAATGAAGATAACACAGCAGAGCAACAAATGTATACAAAAAACCTACTTTTACAGTAAATCAATAAAACATATTAAAATAGAATAAACAGTGATTCAAAAGCAAATCATAAGTACAATGAAGAACAAATGCTCAAGGGATAATAGTGACAGATCAGGAATGAAAGTAAAGGATAGACACATATATTGTACTAGTATTGTATAATCAGATCTTGTCTTTTGTTCAAGCCCAATGGCACTCTAGTCCTCAGCTTGAATATCCAGTAAGATTCGCGGTTTAAAAGTCTGCGTTTTCTGTCTCCATTTCTTGGAGAGTCTGAAACCCTTTCAATACCAGAAAACCGCTCCACATGGCCACGCCCGCTCCATATAGGCCCACTCCACATGGCCACACCCGCTCCATATAGGCCCACTCTACATCGCCACGCCCACTCCATATAGGCCCACTGCACATGGTCACACCCACTCCACTACACACAGCCATGCCCCTCCATTGTGGTGTCACAATAGAATGTAGATTGTTGGCTTATAAAATTCTGTGTCCTGTCACTGCCTGATCATTCTGATCTTATGACTCATAAGAAAAAGAATGTCTGGATGATTGTCGTCACACGCTAAGAGAAAAGCTATATTTTTTGCCTCCATAATAATAATTTTATTTATATAGCTCCAACATATTACGCAGCACTTTACAATTCGGCGGGGACATGTACAGACAATATTCCAGAGGATTGGTGCAGTTCTGGAGAAGTCTTGGAGCCAGGAATGGGAGGTTTGGATTAGTGCAAATGTTAGTCTCAAGTCATTCCCATCGAGAAGAGAACGGATGGGGTGATAGACAGAGATGAGGGTAGAGAGGTAAGGAGGTGCTGCACCATGAAGAGCTTTGTGGGTGAAAACAAGCAATTTGAATTGGATTCTATAATGTACAGGCAGCCAGTGCAGTGACTGGCACAGAGCAGAGGAATCCAAGTAACGGTTAGCTAGATAGGTGACCCTGGCTGCTGCTTTAAGGATTGACTGGAGAGGAGAAAGTCTAGTGAGAGGGAGGCCAATTAATAGAGAGTTGCAATAATCAAGGCGGGAGTGGATCAGGGCCTCTGTGAGAGTTTTACTTGTTTCCATGGTGAGGAAGGGGTGAATTCTAGAGAGGTTCTTCAGTTGCAGGCTACAAGAGCAGGCGAGAGATTGTATATAGGAAGTGAATGAAAGATGAGCATCAAATGTAACACCCAGACAGCGAGCGTGCTGCCTAGGCATTATCATGGTGCCGCACACTGAGATGATGTCAGATTTAGGGAGGATAGTAGAGGGCGGAATTATAAAGTTCATTTTTGGAAAGGTTGAATTTCTGGTAGAGAGTGGACATGATATTGGAAACTGCGGTTAGAGAGCCATTGGTGTTCTATAATACAGCAGAGGTAAGGTTAGGGGATGATGGATATCGTTGTGTGTCATCAGCATAAAGATGGTATTGGAAGCCAAATCTGATGGTCTGTCCAATAGGGGCCGTGTAGAGAGAGAGAAGAGAAGAGGGCCAAGGACCGAACACTGAGGGACCCCAATAGTGAGAGGAAGGGGAGAAGTGGAGCCAGCAAATGATGCACAGAAAGAGCAGTCAGAAAAATGAGAAAAGAACCAGGAGAGAGCAGTGTTCTGTATGCCGATGGAGTGCAGCATAGCGAGTGGGAGATGATGGTCAACAATATGAAAGGCTTCAGAAAGGTCAAGAAGGATAAGCAGAGAGTGGTCACTATTATGTTTTGCCATCAGTAGGCCACTGGCCAGTTTGATGAGGGCAGTTTCTGTAGAATGTAGCATGCGGAAATCAGATTGTAATTGGTCTAGAAGAGAGTGAGTGGAGAGGTAACTAGTGAGGGGGCATAGACCAGGCGCTCCAGGAGTTTAGAGATGAATGGGAGATTGTAGATTGGTCTGTAGTTTTTTGTGCAGGATGGGTCAAGAGAAGTTTTCTTTTATAATGGAGTAATATTAGAATGTTTGAAGAAGGGGGGGTAAGATGCTAGAAGAGAGGGAGAGATTGAAGATTTTGGTTAGGTGAGTAGAGATGACCGGAGAGAGAGACTGGAGTAGATGTGAGGGAATGGGGTCAGTGGTGCATGTAGTAGGACGAGAGGAAGAAAGGAGCCTGGAGACTTCTGTAACTGGGTCAAATGTAGAGAGTGAGCCAGAGGACATGTGGGGAGAGATGGGAGTAACAGCGCTTTGAGGTTGGGAGTTGATTTCCTGACGGATGTTTTCTATATTTCTTAGTGAAGTAAGAAGCCAGATCATTAGCACAGAGGTCAGTGATCGGGGCCTGCACTTTAGGATTGAGGAGAGTGTGAAAGGTGTCAGAGATTCGTTGTTGGATAGTGAGGAGATCAGGGGTGAAGTAGGTCTGTTTGGCGAGGTAAAGGGCAGTGTTATAGGTTCCTAGCATAAATTCATAGTGAATGAAGTTTTCTGGTGTGTGAGTTTTCCTCCATAAGCGTTCAGCACTCCTAGAGCATCGCTGGAGGAATAGTTTGTGATGTGAGCCAGGGCTGTTTTATTCTGTTTGGAAATTTTGATGGTGAGGGGTGCTACTTGGTCCAGCGTGCTTCTGAGAGTATTGTAGTGGTTCATTGCAAGATCAGGGCAGGAAAAGGAGGACTTCAGGTTAGTGATTAGCGTAGAGAGTCTGTGAGTGTTTGATGGTAGATGGCCTGAAGATTTCTGAATGTGTGATAGGTAGGAGTGTGGTGAGATGGGTGAGGATTTGTGAGCGTGAAAGAGAAAATGTTGTGCTCAGAGAGAGGAAGAGGTGAATTAGCCAAGGAGGAAGTTGAGCAGGGCCGGACAAAGACCAATGGTATTTCTTTGTGTGTCTTAGAGGTTGAGAGCTGTGAGAGGTCAAGAAAGGTGGTTAGAGATAGCAGCTGGGATTTAGATGGGGAGATGGGGCTGTTTATGGGGATGTTAAAGTCTCCAAGAATAAGAGGTTTGTAATTCTGAGGACATGAAGTGCGGCAGCCATGTAGAGAAATGGTCAAGGAATTGGTGGGCGGTGTACAACTGCTACTCTGAGGGGGAGGGGAAAGAAGAGCCTAATGGTGTGGACCTCAAAAGAAGGAAATGAGTGATGGGGCTGTGGGGATGACCTGGAAAGTACATTGTGGGGATAGGAGTAAGAGTACTCCACCACCATGTCTGTTCCCAGGTCTCGGAGAATGAGAGAAATTTAAACCGCCATGCAAAATAGTGGCTGGGGGAAACAGAGTCTGAGTCCTGGATCTAGGTTTCAGTGAGGGCCAGTGAGAAAGTAGTTGTGGATAAAGGGAAACTTGTTGCATACAGATCGTGGATTCAGGAGAGCGCAATTAAAAGAGGGAGATAAAGGTGTGCAAGCAATGTTAATGAGGTTAGTTATGTATTTCACCAAATAATTCCTCTCTGGATAACCAAGGGTCCAGAATTTGAGGTGGTTGTGGATGAGTCCATGCTAGCATTTGGTACTTTGTTGAAATCCCTAAATGCTAATCGGTCACCCTTTTGATGCTCCCTCGCAATCTTTATTAGCTTATTTAACAATGAAATTTGGCCTTTGGGAGCATAGAGATTTACTAGTTTGAGGAGTTTTTTATTAATTTTGCAAATTAGGATAATCTACCTGCCCTCCTCATCTGAGATCTCTAGAATTTTTTGGAATTGGATTTGTTTTTAATCATTAGGGCAACTCCTGCCTTTTTCTTAATGTTTGATGCTAAAAAGGTAAAGGTAAACTTCTGAGGTAAACTTCTTTTAGAAAATTTGGGGTATTAGTGGAGGCAAATCTGTACTCCGGTAGGCCAACTATGTCTACATTGCTATTTTTGATGTGCTTCCAGACCATGAAGCGTTTCTGCGGACTATTGAGTCTATTTACATTAAATGACATTAGTTTAAGATGCATGACGTCTTGTGCCATCTAGTTCAGAGACACTTGTGTGTGAAAGTTCTTTTGTGAGCAACGTACTTATAGGATTGGACATTTCAAGTGTGATCTAACAGTGCAACCTAGGGGAAAAATAAGGTTAAAAAAAAAAACATGGCAATTATTCATTTATAACAAAGTTCTTATTACTTTTGGATGAAAAGTCTATGCAATTTGAAAACAAAATATATGTCTTCAGAAACAAAAGAACACCTCTAATGGAAGAATCTGTTATCAAAACTGAATAACTTCTATGAAGCAAAAGTCTTGATGGCCGTCCCGCCCAACATCCTTGTAGAGTGAATAAAAGGACAGTCAGCTATTCAAAGGGTCAGAAGAAAAGTGGGAATCATAATGGTTCATGTGTTGTGCATTTTCATTTTGGTCAGCTTTTTCAGGCCATCTTCAACCTCCGAGTTGGCGATCCTGTTCCCCTCGTGATCAAACAGTATTTTGGTGGGGGGGCTCTACCTATAGAGTATCCCTTTCTGACACAAGATGTCTGTGACCTTACGCAAGGCTTCCCTTTGGTTAAACGTCTCTTTGGACAGGTCAGCAAAAACTTTATTTTTCACATGGGGCTGGTAGTGTATTGTTACTTTTATGGTAGTTGAGGATTAGCTCCTTTTGTATGAGAAAAGTGAATCTTAAAGGGAACCAACCACCTCAGATCACCCTAATACACAGTTAGTACATGTCCCTGCACCCTAAGGATACCTTTCCAGCACTGTTTTTGTGTAAAATCTTGCATTAGTATAACTCATATAAAGAGTTTATAAACTTACTAGCCTGGTGACTTCTGGGCGTATCCCTCCTTCTGTTATACTTCAGGGCTGCACATTGCATGGCTGTGCTCCCCCTCCCTCTGTGCAGAGGAGATAACGATCACACCCATCAGGGCAGGGCAGCAGACACGGAGGGAGGGGGAGCACAGCCATGCACTGAATGCACAGCCCTGAAGTATAACAGAAGGAGGGATACGCCCAGAAGTCTCCAGGCTAGTAAGTTTATAAACTCTTTATATCAGTTATACTAATGCAAGATTTTACACAAAAACAGTGCTGGAAAGGTATCCTTAGGGTGCAGGGACATGTACTAACTGTGTATTAGGGTGATCTGAGGTGGTTGGTTCCCTTTAAGTATGACATCTCTTGGCACATGTTCTTGTAGGAAATTTGACTTGGAAAGTCTGTGGGCTGTGATGATGATGATGATGATGATGTCATTGTCTTATGTTGTGGTAATGGTCTTCTTCATGACCCTTTTAATATAAGGTTGGAGAACCTCATTTTTAACCAGTTCAGGTATGCCCCTAATTTTTATATTATTTATCAGTTTTCGGTCTTGTTGGTCAGTTACTTTGTCTTTCAGAAACATGGTCTCCTCCCTCTTCTTTTGGTCTATTTGATCAGCATCTTGGTGGTTTTGGTAAGATCTAACTGCTGACTGCATTCCGCAGTGACATATTTTGAATCGATAAATTGCTTTGTTTCATTGTGTGTTGTCTTTTTGAGCAATTTTGATATTAGCCATGTTGTGTCCTTTGTTTTTAAACAAATACGTAAAGGGAACCTGCCCTCTGTAGCTTCATAATACCAGTTTAACCACCCCTGTGTGAGCTCATAGTGTCATGCTAAAGATGAAAAAAAAAAAGCATTTATACACTTAAATTTTCTTATGTAAATGAGGCAGTCAGACTACACTTTGGAGACTGTAGACTATCTGGCAGGTTAATAGTTAACACACTATTAACTTCTCTTGTCATAAGGACCCGTGTGATGTAACGATCATGTGACCATAGTGGGTGGAACTAAGCAAGCCAAATCCTGTGATAAGAAGACTTAGCTCCACCTATTATAGTCACATGGTTGTGACATCACATCAGGGCTCCCAACATGTTCTAACATCAGGCTGAAATGTTAACTATTAACCTGTCAGATAAACTACAGTCTCCAAGATGTAGACTGTGCCTCATTTACGTGACAAAATGTAAGAGTATAAATGCTTTTTTTTAACCCTTAACATTACACCATGAGCTCAGACAGGGATGATTAAACTAGTATTATAAAGCTGCAGGTGCAGACAGTGATAGCGGAGAGGGCATAAACTAGCTGACAGGTTCCTTTTAATATTTTGGATTGATGCACAAATTTGAACATTAATATGGCAGTTGTATTTTTTTTTAGCAAGTACGGGTTATATGGAACTACCCCAGGAATTGTCAATTGACTTTAAATTATGTTCTTATGTTTCTTCGGTAATTTGGGTAGCCATCCTTTTCTTTGATGGTGTATTCTTGTAGCTTGGAATACCTTTGGTACACTTACCATCATCTATACAGTGAGCATTAGAATTGGATTCACCACAGGGACCATGAATCATGTTTTTAACAACTACCGTACATATCTGTGTATATATAGTTAGAGAATATATGTTTTATATATATGTATTTGTGTGTGTGTGTGTATATATATATATATATATATATATATATATATATATATATATATATATATATATATATATATATATATATATATATATATATATATATATATATATAGTTTGTGCATATATATATATGTGCATATTTAATATATATATATATATATATATATATATATGCACACAGACACTATATATATATATATATATATATATATATATATATATATATTCTAACTATATATATATATATATATATATATATATACATATATCTGTGTATACATAGTTAGACCATATATATATTTGCATATATTTATTTGTGTATATATATGTATACATATATGTGTATACACACATAAATATATGCAAATATATATATACTCTAACTATATATACACATATATATGTGTGTGTGTGTGTATATATATGTATATATATATATATATATATATATATATATATATATATATATATATATATATATATATATATATAGTTAGAGTATATATATAGTGTGTGCACATATATATGTGTGCATATATAATTTATATATATACATATATATATATATAATATATAAATTATATATGCACACATATATATGTGGACACACTATATATATATATATATATATATATATATATATATATATATATATATATATATATATATATATATATACACTCTAGCTATATATGTACACACATATATATGTGTATATATAGTTAGAGTGTATATATATATATATTTGTATATTTATTTGTGTTTATATATATATATATATACACACAAATATATACAAATGTATATACTCTAACTATATATACACATGTATATGCGTGTATTTATATATATATATATATATATATATGTGTGTGTGTGCATGTATATACATTTTATATATGCACACATATATATGAATATAATCTAACTATATATATATATATATATATATATATATATATATAACAAGATAACAAGTGTGTGCATGTATATACATTTTATATATGCACACACATATATATGCACACACGTATATATGAATATAATCTAACTATATATATATACACACATATATGTGTATATATATAGTTAGATTATATATATATTTGCAGATATATGTATGTGTGCGTATATATATAGTTACTCTATGTGGGTCACGCTGTGAAGTGGGAAGTTTCACATGAGGTCAGAGAAACACATTGCTTTATCCGACCTCAGGTGACACAGACCAGGAACTCGCCCCCTTCACTGCACGAGCCTTCAAGTATAAATTTTCAGTAATCTTCACTAACGGACGGACATCTAACAGGATCCTGGATGGGTATGTGGGAGTAATAAAAATGGAGTCAAAATATGTATTTGTGTTTTTTGTTGTAATAAAAAATGTTTTCTCGGTGTTGTGTCTTCTTTACTACTAAATAGAGACGGGGGCTTCGCTGCATTTTTCTTTGCCAGCCAGGTACAACTAGGCAGCTGAGGGCTGGAATCCCCAGCGTAGGGAGGCCCAAGCGTTCTGGGCCACCCCCGCTGAGAATTGCAGCCCGCAGCCGCCCCAGAAAATTGCGCATTTATAGAAGCACAATATTGTGGAGCTGTACCCAGCTCTTCCAGCTGCCCTGTGGCGGTGGCAGACTGGGTAATAAGGGGTTAATGCCACCTTTCTTTTAGCAGCTGGCACTAAGCCCGAGATTTATAATTTCGCGCCAATGTTAGACACGGCCATTACGAATCTCTATTTAGTAGTAAAGAAGACACAACACCGAGAAAAAATTTTTTATTACAACAAAAAACACAAATACATATTTTGACTCCATCTTTATTACTCCCACATACCCATCCAGGATCCTGTTAGATGTCCGTCCGTTAGTGAAGATTACTGAAAGTTTATAATTGAAGGCTCGTGCAGTGAAGGGGGTGAGTTCCTGGTCTGTGTTACCTGAGGTCAGATAAAGCAATGTGTTTCTCTGACCTCATGTGAAACTTCCCACTTCACAGCGTGACCCACATAGAGTAACTATATATATATATATACGCACAAATACATATATCTGCAAATATATATACAATCTAACTATATATATATACACATATATGTGTGTATATATATATAGTTAGATTATATTCATATATATGTGTGTGCATATATATGTGTGTGCATATATAAAATGTATATACATGCACACACACACACATATATATATATATATATATATTATGCATATATATGTGTATATATAGTTAGAGTATATACATTTGTATATATTTATGTGTATATGTATATATATATATATATATATATATATATATATATATATATACACAAATAAATATATACATATATATATATATATATATATATATATATATATATATATACACTCTAACTATATATACACATATATGTGTGTACATATATAGTTAGAGTGTATATATATAGTGTGTGCACATATATATGTGTGCATATATAATTTATATATTATATATATATGTATATATATAAATTATATATGCACACATATATATGTGCACACACTATATATATACTCTAACTATATATATATATACACACATATATATGTGTATATATAGTTAGAGTATATATATATTTGCATATATTTATATGTGTATACACATATATGTATATATATACACAAATAAATATATGCAAATATATATAGTCTAACTATGTATACACAGATATATGTGTGTGTATATGTATATATATATGTGTGTGTGTGTGTGTGTAATCCATATGTACATGTGGATTACACACACATATATATGTGCAGTTTTGGGAGGGAGGGGGCCGCTGATACTCACCTTCCGAAGACGCCGGTCGTTGCCTAGCGACGCTGCGATTCCGGTCGGCTTCACCCTGCGCACTGCGCACGCGCAGGCCGGAAATGACGCGGTCTCCGGCCTCGCGTCATGAAGAGCGGGGCGGGATGATTCCAATGGGCGCCCCCGCTCTTCAAATGGATAATGCCGCCCATTAGGGCGTTAGTAAGGGAACGAGGCGGGGGGAGCGCGGCTCTGGGGACCCCGCCCTGCAGACAAGAGCCGACAGGAACGCCCCACAGACAGAGAAATTGTAAGTTTATAAAGTGTTTTATTCACCTTATATAAAGCACTATTAGGACAGGCAGGGATGGTTAGGGAGCTAGTTAGGGTCTGTAGGGGCAGGTAGTGATAGGTTAGAGGCCATAGATTAGGTGACAGGTTCTCTTTAAGGGCTTTGATTTTCTCTTGTTTAACGTCATGTAGCATTCGATAGGCAGCACTGAATGGATTCATTGCTTGCAATTGTTTTGCGATAATGTTCATTAATGTAGGATGACATTTCTAATTTTCTCTTAATTTGATTCTTTGGTAGCTCTTCTGTTGGATGTAGTTTGTCTGTTCTATGATGGATCTGTCCATGGATTCAAACAGTATGGGCCATTTCCAGGAGGTGGTGAAATGCCTGCTCCCATGGAGGCAAAAGCAGAAGAATTGTTTATACTCCTAATATTGTCCATGACATTCTTGCTGTTTTCACTTTGGCCTTTCATCAACATTTTAATGTTTTCTGGATACTGTAGTATGTGTTGATGTACTTTACTTTACAGCACTGTGTAAACTTTCCACTGGAAGGGGGCTCTGCTTCAAAATTCAAAGATTGGCAACTGTGACATAAATGTGTTCTTGAATTGTATTTTCATCATGGGTAAAATGTGGTAGTTGAAGTGCATTTCTTAGACCCCTTTCACACTGGCGGTTTTGAAAAAATGCGGCAGAATTGCCGCGTCTGACGCATTTTCCGCCTAACAGCCGCACTTGCTGCACGGATCCGGCAAGCCCCATGCATTGTCTATGGGGTTTGCAGCAAGTGCGGTTTTGCCGGATGCGGCACTTGAGGCTGCGAAAAAACCGCAACCGGCAAAACTGCACTTGCCGCAAGCCCCATAGACAATGCATGGACTTTTGGATAGGCGCCGAAAGTGCGTCTGTTAGGCGGAAAATGCGGCAGATGCTGCAACTCTGCCGCATCTGCCACATTTTTTCAAAAACTCCAGTGTGAAAGGGGCCTTGGATGTACTGTATGTTGTTTGCTTTCCAATGGATTTGTCATTTGTATTATTGGCGTGGCACTTCTCTCTGGATTTCAGTTTGAGATTGACAGTGATGCCACTGTGCTGCTGCATCATGTGACAGTGGCATTGATGTGGCCAATGGAGATTGTTCCTGATATAGCTTGCATTGGGATAATGCATTATTAGTTAACCTCATATACCTTAATGATTTAGAGTCGCCGGTGTGGTGTGCTCGTTGTGATTCAGCATCTTGTGAGTGTCGTATTGCTGTTGAGACTGAAGCTTTTTTTTTTGGCTATTGTGTGGGTGCAATATTGCCTCCTGTGGCAATTCAATGTCTTTAAACTTCAGACTTTAGACCTCCCAATCAGATCTGGAGAGGAGGATCGGCAGGTGCCCTCCCCTCCTCAGCCCCCCTCCTGCTCCAGGGCTCATCAGGGCCCACCATACCTCCCATCCGCCCCCCTTCCCCACTGTAATGTATTTGCCGGCAGGCTGCACCCGCCGGTCAGCCTCATCAGCCCCCTCCCTGCTCATCTGTGCCCCCCCTGTCCAGCCCCCCATCTCCAGTTCCCCGTGTCCTGTTTCCCCCCCCACCTCTCCCGGCTGGCTGCACCCTGCACCCACCGGTCAGCTTTATGAGCCACCTCCCTGCACATTTTCCCCCCCTGTCCAGTCACCCCCTCCCCCATCACCCTCTCCCCCTGTTTAGTCACGCCCCTTCCTCACTTCTCCTGGCGGGCTGCACACGCCAATGCACCCGCTGATCAGCCTCCTCTGCTCCGTGTGGGCCCCTCTTCCTCTCCCGGGCTCCTCCTTCTTACCGGTGGATCATGAGTGAGGTAAATATGAATGAATGGATGTATGGGTGCATGGGTGGATGGATGGATGCATGGGTGGATGGATGCATGCATGGATGGCTGAATGGGTGCATGCATGGGTGGATGGATGTGTGCTGTGCGTGGATGTCTCTGCGTGCGTGGATGTCTCTGCGTGCGTGGATGTCTCTGCGTGCGTGGATGTCTCTGCATGCGTGGATGTCTCTGCGTGTGTGCATGCATGGATGGATGGATGGGTGCATACATGGGTGGATGGGTGCATGCAAGGGTGGCTGGATGGGTGGATGCATGTGTGCGTGCATGGATGTCTCTGCGTGCGGGGATGTCTCTGTGTGCATGGAAGGTTGTGTGCGTGGGGGGGGTGTGGATGTGTGCGTGGATGTGTATGGATGTGCCACATCTTCCGCCTAACAGCCGCACTTGCTGCACGGATACGGCAAGCCCATGCATTGTCTATGGGGTTTGCAGCAAGTGCGGTTTTGCCGGTTGCCGCAGATGCGGCTGCGAAAAAACGCAACCGGCAAAACCGCACTTGCCGCAAGCCCCCTAGACAATGCACTTGCTGGATAGGCGCCGAAAGTGCGTCCGTTAGGCGGAAAATGTGTCAGATGCTGTAACTCTGCCGCATCTGCCACATTTTTTCAAAAACTCCAGTGTGAAAGGGGCCTTGGATGTACTGTATGTTGCGTGCGTGGATGTCTCTGCGTGCGTGGATGTCTCTGCGTGCGTGGATGTCTCTGCGTGCGTGGATGTCTCTGCGTGCGTGGATGTCTCTGCGTGCGTGGATGTCTCTGCATGCGTGGATGTCTCTGCGTGCGTGGATGAATGGGTGCATGCATGGGTGCATGCAAGGGTGGCTGGATGGGTGGCTGGATGGGTGCATGGGTGGATGGATGTGTGCGTGCATGGATGTCTCTGCGTGCGGGGATATCTGTGTGCTTAGAAGGTTGTGTGCGGATGTGTGTGGATGTGTGCGTGGGTGTGTATGGATGTGTGCGTGGATGTGCGCATGGGTGGATGGGTGGATGGATGGGTGCAACAAGGGATCAAGTGTCCTCTTGTTGCAGTCTCTGAGATCATAGTCATGGTGCACTGTGACAGATCATTGCCATACAGTGCACCATAACGCTGACCCCGGAGACTATAGGAAGAGGACACTTGATCCCTTGCTGCAATCTCTGGATGTAGCAGAGGCGATCGAGCGTCGTGGCACCTTCGTTGTGGACTACGTCGGATCTTTATAATAAAGATGGAGTCTGAATTTTGTTTGTGTTTTTTTTCAAATAAAAAGATTTTTCTATGTGTGGTGCATTTTTTTGACTATTTACTAGAGCAGAGGTTCCCAACTCCAGTCATCAAGGCACACCAACAGTGCAGGTTTTCAGGATTTCCTTAGAAATTGGAATCATCCCCAGTGCAGGTGATTCAATTATCACCTGTGCAATACTAAGGAAATCCTGAAAACCTGCACTGTTGGTGTGCCTTGAGGACTGGAGTTGGGAATCACTGTACTAGAGATTCCTAGTGGCCGGGTCTAACATTGGCACGACATTATGAATCTCGGACTTAGTGCCAGCTGCCAGTAAAAAAGCTGGTATTAACACCTTTATTACCTAATTTGCCACCGGAACCAGGGCAACTGGGTAATAATGCAGAAAATGGCGCTTCAATGAATGTGCCATTTTCTGGGGCAATATAAAATAGGAAGGGGGAACAAGAGGCGCAATAGTGCCCTATCACTCAGACACTAAGAGATGAGAGGTATATTGTCAAAACCACTCACCTATTCCAGTTGTGATGACCCACAACTGGCTTGAAGGCATATAATCAATACCGGCTGCTGCAGGACCTCCACCAACCACTCGCACGTGGGAAGACTCTCAGGGAATATCCCTGAGGAAGGCGCCAGGTGGAGCGCTGAAACATGTTGGAGAATAAAGACAAAGCTTGAAATAACTTCCTGCATCCCAGGTGATTTCTTTGGTACCCGGTGGCACGGACTGTTACACACCTTTTCCCAGCTTCCTGATTTTCTGGGGCGGCTGCTGGCTGCAATTCGCAGCATGGGGGCCCCAGAACGCTTGGATCTCTGCATGTTGAGGATTCCAGCCCCCAGCTGCTAAGTTGTACCTGGCTGGGCCAAAAATATGGCGGAGCCCCACGTCATTTTTTTTTCTAGAATTAGTCCTAGAAATGAAAATAAAAATGGGCTTTGCTGTATTTTTGGTTGCCAGCCAGGTACAACGAGGCAGCTGGAGGTTGCTGGCAGTCTAAAGCTGCCAAGTTGTACCTGGCTGGACCAAAAATATGGCGGAGCCCTACGTCATTTTTTTCTAAAATCAGTTCTAGAAAAAAAAAAAAGGCCTTCCCTGTATTTTTGATAAGCAGCCAGGTACAGCTTGGCAGCTGGGGGGCTGGAATCCTCAGCGTGGAGAGATCCAAACGTTGTGGGCTCCCCACGCTGCAAATTGCATCCCACAGCCACCCCAGAATATAGCTCATTCATTAGAGGTGCCATTTTCTGGTGCTGTACCCCAACTCTTCCAGTTGCCCTTGTGCTGGTGGCACACAGGTTCTCCATATGCGACATGGTGTCCGCTAACAATTTCAATGGAAAATTAGCTCCAATTGTTAGCGGAAACCATGTCGCGTATGGAGACCCCTCCCTGTGTGCCTGAACATTGGAGCTCCCCCACAAGTGACTCCATTTTGGAAACTTGACCCCCCCCCCAAGGAACTTATCTAGATGCATAATGAGCACTTTGATCCCCTCAGGTGCTTCACAAATTGATCCGTAATAAGGAATATTTATTTATTTTTCACACAAATTTTCTTTTTTCATTTTTACGGATCAATTTTTGAAGCACCTGGGGTTCAAAGTGCTCACTATGCATCTAGGTACGTTCCTTGGGGGGGTGTAGTTTACAAAATGGGGTCATTTGTGGGGGAGCTGCAATGTTTAGACACACAGGGGCTCTCCATTTGCAACATGGTGTCCGCTAACAATTGGAATTATTAGCGGACAACATGTCGCGTTTTGAGAGCCCCTGTGTGCCTAAACATTAGAGCTCCCCCACAAGTGACTCCATTTTGGAAACTAGACTCCCCAGGGAACTTATCTAGATGGGTGGTGAGCATTTTGAACCCCCAGGTGTTTTACAAATTAATCCGTAAAAATGAAAAAGTACTTTTGTTTTCTCACACATTTTCTTTTAGCCTAAATTTTTTTATTTTCACATGGGCAACAGGATAAACTGCATCTTAAAATTTGTTGGGCTATTTCTCCTGAGTACACAGATACCTCATATGTGGTCATAAACCACTGTTTGGGCGCACGGCAGGGCTCAGAAGTGAAGGAGTGCCATTTAACTTTTTGAATGGAAGATTAGCTCCAAAAGTCAAATTGCGCTCCTTCCCTTCTGAGCCCTGCTGTGCGCCCAAACAGTGGTTTATGACCACATATGAGGTATTGGTGTAGTAGGAGAAATTGCCCAACAAATTTTAGGATCCATTCTATCCTGTTTCCCATGTGAAAATGAAAGAATTGAGCCTAAAAGAACATTTTTGTTAGAAAAATTAAAATCAATTTTTTTACTTCCACGTTGCTTTAGTTCCTGTAAAGCACCTGAAGGGTTAATAATCTTCTTGAATGTCGTTTTGAGTAGATTGGGGGGTGCAGTTTGTGGAATGGTGTCACTTTTGGGTGTTTTCTGTCATGTACACCCCTCAAAGGGACTTCAAATGTGATGTGGTCAGTAAAAAAAATGGTTTTGTAAATTTTGCTGGAAAAATGAGAATTGCTGATAAACTTTGAACCCTTATAATTTCAACCCAAAAAAAAACATTTTTTCCAAAATTGTGCTGATGTAAAGTGGGAAATGTTATTTATTAACTACCGTATTTTGTGTCACATACTGTAACTCTCTGGTTTAGCAGAATAAAAATGCTAAACATTTGCCAAATTTTATATTTTTCACAAATAAACGCAAAAATTATCGACCTAAATTTAATACTAACATGAAGCCCAGTATGTCACGAAAAAAACAATCTCAGAATTGACAAAAATGCCAAGGTCTTTAGGGTAAAAATAGGCTGAGTCATGAAGGGATTAAGCAAACAGAATTGAAATAGTGGACAAATGGCTGTAGAGGACTGACAGCTTTATAGAAGATGTTAAGCAGCAGCTCCGGACAGTATGTGACTCAGCGTGTTATAAGAGGTCCTTCAGCAACCCTGGCCTGTATACGACTGACGGCGTTGTCTAAGAGGTTGGGCAGCAGCTCCAGCATGCCTATAACTGACAGTGTTATTTCACAGTATTTCATGCAGTGGTGTCCTGTAAGAGGTTGGGGAGCGGCACCAGGCTGTTTATAGCAGACAGCGCAGATTGCACGCCCTGTGTCTTTGCGGCAGTTACATGGTTGTGTGCGAGGGGAAAGTGATGTCACATTGGGGGCAAGCTCTTGCAGCGGCCGGAGGGTCAGCTGCAGGCAGTATGAGTGAGTGTGTTATCAAAAAGGTTCTGCAGCAGCTCTGGCCTGTATACAGCTTGCAGCATTATATAAGAGGCCGGGCAGCAGCTCCAGCGTGTATATGACTAACAGTCTTGTGTGATAGTTTCTGCAGCAGCTCCGGCCTCTATATACGACTGACAGTATAATATGAGGTTGGGCAGCAAGTGCAGTGTGTCAGTACAGTGACCTGCTGAAGACAGAGCAGACAGAAGTGCACATGCCCAGAAATGCAGTGGAGACACTGTGTGGTTGATGTAAGATGCTTTATCCAAACAAATCAGAGAAGGAGGTCGGCTATCCCAAGCAGAGAGGAGGTGCCGGATCAAGATCAGCAGTGCCCATCACATTGGACTGCCCCATAGGTGAGTATACTAAAAGGTCTTTTAATGTTATGCAGATTGGCTTGGGAACTATTATACAGCATTCTAGAGTGCTGTACATAAGGGCTTATGATGGTGGCCGCAGTTTATAGGGGAAAAACCTGATGACCAGTTCCCTTTTTGTCGAGCCCACTGGGACAGGGTACTCTGTACCGGACCGGGTTGCTATTGGGATGTCATGGAGGGCCTGGTCCGGACCGTTTCCCGGGCCCTGGCAAGTAAAAGGTGATATTTACAGGGATATAGTTTGTCGTGACGCCACCCACGGTGTGTGAAAAAATAAAAGATAGAATCAGCACATAATATTATAGAAAAATGGGTGCAATACTTCCTGTAGCAGGGCTCAACTGCAGCAAGACCAGAATTCCAAAAAACAGGCAGCACTCCAGATCACAGTTGTGAAACAGCAGCTTTACTTAAGCCATGTGATACAACATTTCAACCTTGCGGTTTTCATCAGGCATGATGCCTGATGAAAACCGCAAGGTGAAACGTTGAATCACATGGCTTAAGTAAAGCTGCTGTTTCACAACTGTGATCTGGAGTGCTGCCTGTTTTTTGGGACCCACGGTGTGTGGTCAGGAATGGGACCACCGCTGCTGCAGAACCTCCGGGGTGATGTTAGGCAGCTTAGATGTTACTGCTCTCCGTAGATAGAGGCGAAGGTCCCCGGGGCAGTGGTTGTTATAGTCTATGGTGGATGTAATAACAAGGGATGATAATGGAGACAGGTGAAGGAACACACACTCACGTTTCTGTAGTTTCCAAAGATTTACTGCATGTTGTTGCAGGTTATAGTCCACGGAGTCTGTACTGGGGACGGGTTGCTCCCACCCTGTCCGGGTCCTTAGCTTCCTCGTGCTGCGCTGTGTGTGTGTGTGGCCCTGCTGCTGCTTGTAGCTGAGCTGCTGGCACTGTCTCACTCTCTCTTTCTGCTGGTACCACTTGGCTAGGCAACTTGAGTCTTCTGTGTAGTACTGACCCCGCCGTGTTGCTTTGCTCTGGTACTGTGGTGGTCTAGAGACTCCACTACTCCTGGATTCACTGTGCTGTGTGTGTCAGTCACAGCGTCGGATCCGGTGTCCGTTTTATGTGCTCCTCTGGGGCGAGTGGTGATGGCACTCAAGCTCCCAGATGTGTTTCTCTGTCTTTAGTTCTCCTTTCCTCAGACCCTGGCTAGGCCTGGAATCGAGCAGCAGATTGTGGAGAAGCCTGTCGCAGCTCCTTTACACCACAATCTCTCTCTCTTCACAGTACTGCCTCGTACTGAACTTCTAACTACTTCCTGTGGACCTGGAGTATATAAGGGAGCTGGTTGAGCTCCCCCTCCTGGCCCAGAGGTGCTAGTGTAGGTCAGTGTGTTGTGGGGAGGGAACCCGTGTGATGTTATTGTGGCACATTAACCCCTGAGGTGCCACATTTTAACCAAGTTTCTATTGGGTTTTGTTTATATAATGGCCATAGTGTGAATGTTGTCCTATTGTACTTATACCAACTTATGCTGTGTATCATTTTGTTATTAGTTTTTTTTTTAATGATCAAATATTGAAGAACTGATCATAATTTGTGTCCTGTGCTATGGGCACAACAAGGTGAAGGTTTCAAAGAATACTATTGTCAATTGGTTTTAAGAAATCGATCTGTAAGGTGTGGAGAAGCCAGGATTTATCTCACTCTGTCAAGCTGTTTTCCAGACCTGTTACTTGGTCCCAAATTATTTTAATTTTAAATTTAATATTCAGTAGACACTTGCTATTTTGAAGAATAGTTCCCCATGCAAACATTTTTCTATGATGATCTTCATTTAACATCTCTCCTAATGTGCTTTTGTGGAAGGTGATTTGAGAAAAAACTATTGAATTTAGTGGTAATTCCATTGTTAGGAACCTTCCACGATGGCACGGGTATTTCCCGCCCCTCTTTTCTTTAGTATTTACTATGACCATTCGTGCCAGTTTGATCGTTTGGATAAAACTTAAGGCCCTGTCACACATAAAGAGATCGCTAACGAGTTCGCTATTGGGATCACTGTTGCGCCACGAAATCTGTGATGCAATAGCGATGCCGTTCTGTGTGACACGCACCAACGATCTGGCCCCTGCTGTGAGATTGTTGATCATTACACACTGCTCTGGATCATTCCTGTGTCGTTGTGCTCCCGCTGGGGGCGCTGCATCGTTGTGTTTGACAAAGATAATGACCAACGATCTCAATGCTACGCTATGGAGAGAAAATTCACAACGACCTCGGTATAATTCTGGTTCGCTAGTGCGTCGTTTTTCACTTCGCTGGCGAGATACCTGTTTGACATCTTTTTTTTAAATCAATAGATTTTTATTGATTATTAACAATTATACAAACATTGGGGGTAAATGCCCCAAAAGGAGAAAAGAACAAATAGAACAAACACTGTTTGACATCTTACCAGCGATGTGTAAACGACGCACAGCGATCTCTGCACATCGTTTCGTGATCGCTGATGCGTCGTTTATGTGAGACTGGGCCTTTAGGATACGAGGTTGGTGATGTGGGGCTATTTAATCTGTGCTTTTTGTTCCTATTTAGAGCGGGAAGTAAATCCCATAATGTGCTGTTGGAAAGGGTTTCTAGAAGTGGCATTATCGGTAAGTCCAGTTCAGTTTTGTGCAGACTTCCCCCATCCCCCCCCCTTCCACCATCCAAAAATTTAAAAAAATACAATAAATTTCAGTACCTTTTGTAAAGCTGAAATTCTTTTTACACTGTTCCAGTACTGGAAGTAACAGGTCTCGGAGAACAGCAGTTTGTTGGAAAAGCTCTGACATTTTTTTAGTAAACACCTGAAGTATAAAAAAATGAGTTTTTTATCAAGTAGGGGTGCGTCTGAAAATCGGAATAAGGATCTGTGGGACTGTGCAGTGGGAGCAGCGGTTCTGGAGCTGGCTGCAGCAGCCTGTGGTGACATGCCCCTGCTCATTAGTCTAATGAAAATAATACAGTGTAACTTGCCCCTCTGCGCGGCGCTGCCCTTTGTCACTCCCTGCTTGCCGCACATCATGTTCTCCTGTGTTCCTGGCAACCACTCATGTGTCCGGGACGGACAGCAATGTCACTGTGTGGTGCAGGTCACATGATGGGATGCCAGTGACACAGAAGGACTCAATGTGCAGCAAGCAGGGAGCGACAGAGGGGAGCGCTGCTCCGGAAGGGTAAGTTGCACTGTTTATTATTTCTTGTGTGCTGAAGCTGGGGGGCTATATCTTAGATCGAGAGGGCTATATCCCAGAGTGAGGGGCCATATTTTAGCTGGAGGGGGCTATATCCCAGAATGGGGGGCCATGTCTTAGATGGAGGGGGCTGTATTCCAGAATGGGGGCCATATCTAAGATGGAAGGGGCCATATCCAGAAGGGGGCCATGTCCAGATGGGGGTTATGTCACACAATGGGGGCCATATTAAGATGGAAGGGGCCATGTACAATGTGGTGGGCTATATCTCAGTATGGGGGGTATATTCTCGGATATGGGGGTCCTATATCCTGGATGGGGGCTATGTACCAAGTGGGGGGCTACATACAAGGTGGATACCATTTATACCCATGGGGGCTAGTACCAATGTACTAGGATGGGGACCATATATACCAGGATGGGGGGGAATCATATATACTTGATTGTAAGATGGACATTTGGCATTATGAGACAGACCCCCTTTAACATTAAAAAAATTCTCTTTTTCTTCACCAAATTTGGGGTGCGTTTTATAATCTGGTGTGTCTTATAAGTAGAAAATACAATATATTGATAGTTCATTTTTACTGTGTCATAAATTCTGTAACAACAATCCCAAAAATAATTACCATAGTTCATTTCACACACTTGGAATAGCGTTCCAAATTTTAGTACATAGGTAATATAGTAAAATGTTTTTGACATTCAAAACTTCAACTTGTACTGCAAAAAATAGGCCTTTATGTGGCTATAGTACCAGGAAAAACGTTATGGGTCTATATCTGGAAAGATGCAGTTACCAGCTTTGTCTCCATTCGCCTGTGGTTTCTGTTGCCGAAAATAGGATGCTATCTCTAAGGCTGGTTTCACACTGCAATTTTTTCCCTGATCAGGTTCCATCAGATTTGTGTGCCAAAACCAGGAGAGGAACTTGCAAAGAAAAATTGTTATTGAAAGATTGACACCTGGTCTGAGTTTTGGAGACACTCCTGGTTTTGACACACAAACACTGATGGAACCTGATCAGGGAAAAAACTACAGTGTGAAACCAGCCTAACTGGAGGAAAAGAGTCGGTGTATAGCAGATAATGTGGTAAAGAATGTTTTACCCTCTGCTCACCAGTCTGGCCATATTATAAAAAATATTGTTTTTCAAAGTTTGTTCAGAATTCTTATTAAATGGTGAAAAATAAATGTAATGATACCGCACTAAGTGCTTTAGAGTTAACTGTGGAAACCTCGTACTCCGAAGAACCACCCCACACTCACAACCCAAATACTTAATCTTCTGTAGCGTGTCCAGCCATGGAAAATGATGATCTCTCCCACGACTACCACCTTGGGCCATGTTGCATGTGTTTTTAGGTTTGCAAACCTTTCAATTTCTATACTGTCAATAATCCTTCTGTTACAGTTTCTTGATAAAAAGTTATGAAGTGAGCACATGCAAAATTCCTATGCATTTAACATCCTTCTAAACCTGTGAAGGAGGGATCTCGAGTTATTAAGCAGAGCAGAAGTTTCGATGCTTAAGTTGCATGTGGATGACATCAGCTGCTTCCAGGCAGGCTATTGTGTGAGCAGTTTGGCACAGCAGTCAGGATTCAGAATACACGCATGCTTTTGGCAGAGAATCTTTCCCCCTCCTCCTCTTTCCTTTCTTCTTTTTTTTCTTTTCCTCTTCTCTACTTTGAACTTTTTTTTTTTATATTAACTTATGTGTTTGGATATTAACATGTGGGTGGTCATAAAACAGATATTTTTCTGTTACAATTTGTTTTATATATGTATATAGATATATGTATATATGTGTGTGTGTGTAAGGGCTGAAAAAAAAATGTCAGCAAGAGTGTGTGGGAAATGATTACATCAGTCAGTGGAGACCTACCATTGGTCTGCAAAATGTGGTTTGATTCTCTACCTAAAAGATTGACTGTGTAACCCTTTGAGAGGAGCTCTGGAAGAGTTGCCTGCCTTTCCCCAGGAACAGTGCCATGTAAGACTGGCTACGTGACAGGTACAGTACAGTAATCCGTTGACACTGTGTGTTCTTCCCCGAGTGTGCAGCTTTTAGTCTGCAAGAGAGGCTTGGAAGGGAGAAAGGAAAATAAAAGTATTTCAAGAGGCAATCTAGACTTAAAAATGCCATCTTGTTCTCCTGACTGCTGCCTTTTACATGCAGTAGAGGTAAGAGTCTTTTATCTTTAAATAATGTTCTAATGAGTATCCTCATTAGTTTGTTTCACCAATGAGTTCTGCACTTGTATGTTAACCTGTACACATCTGTGAATGTATGTTCTGTGTATGGATCTCATTTTAGCAAATCTAGCATTACATCATAAATGTTTCTGTATTTTGAGGTTTCTTTATTGCATGCATGTTTCATGTCATCACATTGGTGTCTATTCCCTACATGCTGTTGTTTGTAAATGCACAGTACTGTTTAAAGCATCTAAATGCATTTTTCAAAGGTTATTCAGGTTTATTGGGTAATTATACATTCAGATCATGCACTTATATATAATTAGTGTTAAAAGGGAAATGTATCATTTCTCCAGGAAAGTCAATTTCAAATACGACTGCATGCTTCTCATTTCAATTCGTAATGGAGATGATATTTTATATAGAAGTCATGGCATCTAGAACTATAGAATGGAAACTGTATATATTCATTGCATTCTCAACTTTAATTGAATAGACAAGTGTGTGTTTTTCTCCATATATAATAAAATTATTTTTCTGTTCTAAAGAAGCTAGGGACTTGCAGTGACAAGTAGTGATGAGCGAGTATAATTGTTTCTACTCGCACAGATAATACATTATTCACAATACTCGTGAGTAATGTGTTGATTGTGATGGATCTAGCACATATTGCCGGCTCCCTTCAGTACACAATAGGAGCTGGCACCTCAGTGAGAGCTGATTGAATGTTAGGGTCTCTCTGGAGGACATAGCAAAGTGTTTTATGCATTGAAACCACAAAAAAGCCAACCCTCATGCCCTGTCCCGGAAATGCTCGTTTTATAGCCGGAAGTGTGTGGGCGGAGCCTATCACTAATTGGACTCCCTATTCAGGCGAATATGCGAGTATTAAAAACTCCTTGTAAAGAGTATAGCAATTATGAATGTTTAGCTACTCGCTCATCACTAGTGACAAATTTTATTAAACAAAAGAAAGGCCAAAGGACTTTGACTAGTTCATAGACTTCTAAAGTATCACAAACAGTGATATTTATTTATTCATTACATGGTGAGGTGGAAGGCAAATAAATTCTTTCATTACAATACCTGTACTTTTTAAGAGTAAGTATTTTTAATGTTACAGGTTGTAAGAGTCTTTAGTGAAGATGGCACCTGCAAAATGGTGGAGATTCTAGGAGACATGACAGCCAGGGACTTCTGCCAGTTGCTGATTTATAAAAGTCATTGTGTGGATGACAACAGCTGGACGCTTGTGGAGCACCACCCTCATCAAGGATTAGGTAGGGATTGATGATGACAATTTAACATTTGCTTCATAATTTTCTGTAATATCTTGCATAATACATTTTGACAATGTCCTACTTCTTATTTTTATACTGCAACATATTTGCCATGATTTTGAATATTTTCATGAACACATCAAAGATTTCCTACAATGGAGAATGCAATTCCAGTGCAGAATGTATTAAGCATGACCTGTAGAAGAGTAATATTTGTTTTTGTATAGCCTACCTTATTTCCCAGTAAGAATAAGCAGATGAGTACAAGGTAGAAGCAAAGAATGATTACTGAATTATTACAAGTTGAAATGCACAACATTAAAATGCATTGTTAATTCAAAGTCAATTGAAAAATGCATCTAAGTAGGGTAAATCTAATTAGTGAGCTTTAAGTGCTGCAATAGCAAACAGAGAGGAACTAAGGACATCTCATATACGGATTACATAAGCTACAATTCTATTGCGCCTTGATAGGTGTAGTAACTTCACGGTGTTATAAAATCTTTGTTTTTGTTTTATTTACAACTAACTCAGAATTCTAAAAATTCTAGTCATATTAATAAATGCAATTTAGGCAAATCAGTTACTTAGGTATATCAAATGTTGTGAAGGAGTTAATATATCGTATAAGTCATGATCATTTATGGGTTACAGAGCAATGATGTATTGGTACTGCATGGTGTTCATGCATGGCACAGGAGCTGTGCCCACATGACCAACCCCAGGAGCTCAGCATAAGTGATAGCTGACTTCCTGGTTGTCACAGCCAGTGACGGTCACCGTGCCGCCTCTGGCTGTTAAAGGGATCCTGTCACCTACAAAACACCTCCTAAGCTATCAAAACACGTCCCTGCAGCATCCATTCACTAATCTCACACTCCTTTTGTCTCCTAAAAGCATCCTGTGAAAGTGGAGAAAAAACGTTTTAAAGGGAACCAACCACCTCAGATGACGTCTATAAGCGGATAATCCATGTCCCTGGACCCTACCTACACCATTGCAGCTATCTTTTTGCTAAGAATATTGATAACAGCAAACCGAAATAAACAGTTTATAAGCTTACATGACTTCACTACGAGAGGGCGTCTCCCTTGGGCTCCAGTACGAGAGGGCTGTGTCTCCAGCAGCTTGAGTGACTTTCCTCCCCCTCCCTCTCTGTTTGCAGCACGTCACTGAAGGACGTGATATTATCTTTCTGTGGGCGGGCACGGACGGGAGCTGGCTTGCGTGCCCGCCCACAGAAAGATAATATCACGTCCTTCAGTGACGTGCTGCAAACAGAGAGGGAGGGGGAGGAAAGTCACTCAAGCTGCTGGAGACACAGCCCTCTCGTACTGGAGCCCAAGGGAGACGCCCTCTCGTAGTGAAGTCATGTAAGCTTATAAACTGTTTATTTCGGTTTGCTGTTATCAATATTCTTAGCAAAAAGATAGCTGCAATGGTGTAGGTAGGGTCCAGGGACATGGATTATCCGCTTATAGACGTCATCTGAGGTGGTTGGTTCCCTTTAATACTCACTCATTAGGCTAATTAAAAAATTACATTTCTCTGTAACCAAACTGACCCAAAGGTGTCTTATCACTTTTACGTTTTTTGAACGGTGTACAAAATAAAAAAAAATCCTGAATTACTGTTTCATGTTCATTTTGCCTCCCAAAAATCCAGAAAGTATTAAAAAATGTTATGTGCCCTAATTGGTACCAACTGTCAACTCCTGCAAAAAACAAAGCCCCACCTGAACCGGTCAGCAGAAACATAGAAAAATTATAGCTTCCAAAATATGATGATGCAAAATCTTATTTGTAGTAAGAGAATTTTAGTATATGATGGTAACCAAATATAAAAAAGAATGTAAATCTTTTCATCGATATTTCACAGATTTGAAAAATAAATACGCCTAATCATTTATACTGTACAGTGAATGACAAAGATCACAGTAAGGTTCAGTTCAAATTTTTCCTAAGCTCTACACTGAGCACTTACATCAGGTTTGTGTATATCTCTGAAATATGAATCAGACAGACTCTGCGACAGAACATTCACTATGGAGGCAGAGGGAGTAATTTTGCACTTTCTGAATGGCAATAATTCTGGTATTATTTAGGAGCTCTCAGTAATAAGAAGCAAATTACAAATAGTTGAAGTAGACCTGTTTGTCATAGCTTGTCCACTACGCGTTTCAACAGCAGCCTGCTGTCTTCCTCAGGTGGGGGTTTACAGGTATTGTGAGGAATGGCCCTTACTTTACCCAATTTGTAAATATATTCATATCTCAAAAAAGCAGGATGCAGAGTGACCTGGGTCTCAAAAACCTTTTATAAAAATATGAATATACTTACAAATTGGGTAACGTAATATGAATATATTTACAAATTGGGTAAAGTAAGGGTCATTCCTCACAATACCTGTAAAACCCCACCTGAGGAAGACAGCAGGCCGCTGTTGAAACGCGTAGTGGACAAGCTATAACAAACAGGTCTACTTCAACTATTTGTAATTTGCTACTTATTACTGAGAGCTCCTAAATAATACCAGAATTATTGCCATTCATTATCATTATCCCTTCTGGGATCTGGCTGGCTGGAGCTGCACGGTAATGAGGAGGCTTTAGTTACATAATTAAAGGACCTGCCATGATGTCAGAAAAATCCCTGGTCAGCTGACCTGGGCGGAACACGTGACCGGAGGAGGCGGCAACACTTGGAGCGGCACGCAGCAATCAGCAGCTACACGCTAACCACGGTGTGCACGGACAGCACAACCAGTCCAGGTGAGTGGTGACTACCGCCACTAACAAAATATCCACACTAGACCACCGGGTATTATTCAAGATTGCACCTCTCATTTTGTTATTTCATTTTGCACTTTCTGACTTATGAATCAGCAGTGTGAGTCTTTTTAAGCGCTCATAAAAGCGTGGTCGACTTCTGAAAAGACATACCCCCCTGAACAGAGGCCAAACTTAGTCTAGAGTAACTCTGCTGCCTCATTATAGTGAAGGATCTGTGGAGGTGTCATTTGAATCATGTCATTTGTAAATTTAAATGGAAATCCCCGATGTAAGGGCTTAGCATAGAGCACGAGATTAATCTCATCCAAAAGTTTAAATGGAGTCCGCAATAACAACAAAAAAGTAATGCCAACTCATGTTCATCATCTGTCAATGGAAATGTTTTTTTTTTTTTTTTTTTTTTTTGCACGTTACTGGTGACACAAAGGCTGTGGAAAAACACTGGCTTTCTCCTAAAAGAAAAATCTGCACTCCCAAATCTAAGTGCCTCTTTTCTGAGCCCCAAAGCATTCTAAATCGCCTATAGCGTCCACATGTTTAGCATTACAGTAGTATGGAAAGCCTGCTTAATTTACGGGGTGTATGTCTACAGAACGCATGAGCTTGACACAAAGTATGCAATAAACTGCAAGCAGGAAAAAAATCATGTAGAAATCTGCACTGCTGCAGACAAAAGGATCTAAATTGCACATTATTAAAAGGTAGTTTAATCCTACGCATTGCAAAATGAAATCCCACTTTTTACTCAGGAAAAGCCACCAAATCTGATTTGGTGGCTTTTCCTGAGGAAGAAGTGGGATTTCACTTCAAAATCCTTAGAATTAAGCCACCTTTCAACAATCTACAACTTGGATCCTTATGTCTACAGCAAGGTAAGCGATCAGCTCTTTTTTTTTTTTTTGCCCCTGCTTAATATTTGGTAAGACTCTATTGCACTTCTTTATCCGCAGTATTCCATTTGGCACAATGGATGGGCACTATAATGGCGTATTTGTAATTTTCACTCAGCAACATCCATTCCGATCTGTTTCTGGAAACCATTGGAGTCAAAATAATCATTCGACCAGAGAAGTGTGATTTCTAACATTGGGTCTCTTGGCGGGA
This sequence comes from Allobates femoralis, assembly GCA_033576535.1. Lineage (NCBI taxonomy): Eukaryota > Metazoa > Chordata > Amphibia > Anura > Aromobatidae > Allobates > Allobates femoralis. The sequence continues at coordinate 368,727,565 of JARQOC010000005.1, read as the reverse complement.
GGGGCTCTGCTCCTCTGGCACTTAGAGGTTCAGTATGTGTAGTCTGCCAAGTATTCTAGGAAAATCTGGGGCTAAAACAAAATTTGCATGTTTAACCTCTTAATGACGGCCTTACGTCTACAGGCGTCGGAAAAAAAGGGTACTTATGCCTAGCCGATGTCAGACATAGACATAAGGCAGGAATAAGCCCATGTGCACCGTCCCTGGAGCTAAAATGTCGGGGTTTCAGCTACTGGAGGTAGCTGAGACCCTAGAGATTAGGAATCGGCTGTTTTTTTACCGGCTCCAGTAATGTGTTGACCGTAAGCACCGTTTACCGATCATCACATTACAAAAAGTGACATTGCCGGTAAAAATGCTTTCACTTTGATCTGACATGAAAACACATGTCGGATCAAAGTGAAAGCATTAACCCCTAACTTCCCCAAGATCCCCAGTAATGAGTATCATCCCCCCCACCCCCCATCCCTCCCCTTGACCATCACAAATGGCGGCAGCCGGCGGTAAAACCCACCACCTCTGCTGCATCTTTATGCGATCTGACAGGTCAGATCGCATAGAGATGCCATTCCTGGGGTCCCCTCAGTGGCCCTCCAATATCACTTCTACCCCACCCGTGATCTCCGCTCCCCCTCCTCCTGCTGCGCTCCCCAGCTCCCGCTGCCTCCTCATAACTCCATCCGACCTGATCAAACGTCAGATCGGATGGAGTTTTCCCTGTCTTTCCCTGCCCCCACCCAGGTTCTTACCCCTCCAGTCATCCCCCCCATCCCCCAGGTCATCACCCCCTCCGGTAACTCCCCACCCCCCCTGGTCTGCACCCCCTCTGGTCATCCCCTGCCCCCCCAGGGCATCACCCCTCCGGTCATCCCCCACGTAACCCCGCTTCCCCCGCCTGATCCGCACCCATCCGGCCTCACCCCCGACCCTCCCTTCCCTGCGTTTCATACTTACCAACCTCCGGTGCTGGCCGTCCCGTCCTGCTGCGTCGCAGTCTTCTCTCTGCCTCCGTCCCGGCGCCGCTGCTCTGCGTACGCTGGGACAGAGGCAGAGTTAACCCCTGAATGACCACAGGGTGATCTGCAGTTAACCCCTGTGTGGTCACAAGGGGTTGACTGCAGATCATCATTCCTGTGTGTCACAAGGGTTACCTGATCTGCAGTTAACCCCTGGTGACAACGCAGGGGTGATCTGCAGTTAACCTCTTGACCACATGGGGATAACACCAGATCATCATCTGAATGAGAATAGTCTCGTGACCTCCCACTGGACTACGTTGGACCTTCCCATTGGACTACGTCGGACCGTCCCACTGGACTATGTCAGACGTCACATTAATAAAGATGGGGTCTAAATATGTGTGTGTGGGATTTTTTTCCAATAAAAATATTTTTCTCTGTTGTGTTTTCTTTACAATTTACCTGGAAAATCCTAAGCCCGGTCTAATATTAGCCAGACATTATGAATCCGGCTAGTGCCAGCTACCAAAAAGCTGGCATTAACCCTTATATTACCCATTTCTGCCACCGGCTACAACGCAGCTGGAAGAGCTGGATACAGCACCAGAAAATGGCGCTCTATGAATACGCCATTTTCTGGGCGGCTGCGGGCTGCAATTCGCAGCGGGGGGGCTCAGGAAGGATTCCAGCCCCCAGCTGACTAGTTGTACCCGCTGGCCCAAAATATGGTGAACCACACTTTTCTTGAAATAATGAAAAAAAAAAAAAAAAAAGGGCTCCACTGTATTTTGATTACCAGCCAGGTAAAACTTAGCAGCTAGGGGTGGGTGGCAACCTGTACCTGCCTGTTGTACCTGTGCTGGTGACCAAAAATACAGTGGAGCCCTATATCTTCAGTACAAAATTTCACTTGTGGGGGAGCTGCAATGTTTAGGCACACAGGGTCTCTCCATACGCAACATGGTGTCAGCTAACAATTGGAGCTAATTTTCCATTCAAATTGTTAGCGGACACCATGTCGCATATGGAGAGCCCCTGTGTGTCTAAATATTGGAGCTCCCCCACAAGTGACCCCATTTTGGAAACTAGACCCCCATGGAACTTATCTAGATGCATAGTGAGCACTTTGAACCCCCAGGTGCTTCATAAATTAATCTGTTAAAATGAAAAAAGAAAATGTTTGTGAAAAAAAAGTACTTTTTCATTTTTATGGATACATTTGTGAAGCACCTGGAAGTTCCAAGTGCTCACTATGCATCTAGATAAGTTCCTTGGGGGGTTCTAGGTTCCAAAATGGGGTCACTTGTGGGGAAGCTCTAATGTTTAGGCACACAGGAACTCTCCAAACGTGACATGGTGTCCGCTAACAATTTGAATGGAAAATTAGCTCAAATTGTTAGCGGACACCATGTCACATATGGAGAGCCCCTGTGCGCCTAAATATTGGAGCTCCCCCTCAAGTGACCCCATTTTGGAAACTAGATCCCCCCAAGGAACTTAGCTAGATGCATATGTGAGCATCTTTAAACCCCAGGCTATCACAAATTGATCCATAAAAATGAAAAAGTACTTTTTTTTCACAAAATTTTCTTTTTTCATTTTTAACAGATTCATTTATGAAACATCTGGGGGTTCAAAGTGCTCACACCCATCTAGATAAGTTCCTTGTGGGGTCTAGTTTCCAAAATGGGGTCTTGTGCGAGAGCTCTCCAATGTTTAGCACACAGGGGCTCCCCATACACAACATGGTGTCCGCTAACAATTGGAGCGATTTCTCCATTCAAATTGTTAGCGCATGTCACGTATGGAGAGCCCCTGTGTGCCTAAACATTGGAGCTCCCCCACAAGTGTCCCCATTTTGGAAACTCGAGCCCCCCTTCCCCCTAAGGAACTTGTCTAGATGCATATTGAGCTCTTTGAGCCCTCAGGTGCTTCACAAATTGATCCGTAAAAATGAAAAAGTACTTTTTTTTCACACAAATTTGTTTTGGCCTCAATTTTTTCATTTGCACATGAGCAACAGGATAAAAATGCATCCTAAAATTTGTTGGGCAATTTTCTTAAGTACACCGATACCTCATATGTGATCATAAACCACTGTTTGGACGCACGGCAGGGCTCAGAAGGGAAGGGCGCCATTTGACTTTTTGAATGGAAAATTAGCTCCAAAAGTCAAATTGCGCTCCTTCCCTTTGAGGCCTGCCGTGCGACCAAGCAGTAGTTTATGACCACATATGAGATATCCGTGTACTCAGAAGAAATTTGCCAATCCTGTTGCCCATGTGAAAATGACAAAATTGAGGCTAAAAACATTTTTGTTGGAAAAATTTAAATGTCCATTTTTTGTTTCCACTTTGCTTTAGTTCCTGTGAAGCACCTGAAGGGTTAATAATCTTCTTGAATGTAGTTTTGAGAAGCTTGAGGGGTGCAGTTTTTGAATGGTGTCACTTTTGGGTGTTTTCTGTCACGTACACCCCTCAAAGGGACTTCAAATGTGATGTGGTCACTAAAAAAATAGTTTTGTAAATTTTGCTGGAAAAATGAGAAATTGCTGATGAACTTTGAACCCTTTTAACTTCCTAACCAAAATTTTTTTTTTTCAAAATTGTGCTAATGTGAAGTAGACATGTGGGAAAAGTTATGTATAACTATTTTGTGTCATATAACTCTCTGGTTTAACAGTAATAAAAATTAAAAATGAGAAAATTGCAAAATTTTCATAGTTTTCGGCAAATTTTTTTATTTTCTCAAATAAACGCAAAAATTATCGACCTAAATTTACCACTAACATTAGGCCCAATATGTCACGAAAAAACAATCTCAGAATCGCTAGGATCTGTTGCAGCGTTCTAGAGTTATTACCTCATAAAGGGACACTGGTCAGAATTGCAAAAAACGGTCTGATCATTAAGTTGGAAATTGGCTCCGTCACTAAGGGGTTAAAAATGTAATTATTTCTTCTTCACTGCCCAATGGTATCTAATTTTGTGACTCACCTGTAGTGTCAATATAATCACTGCACCCCTATTTAAATTCATTGAGAAATGTAGATTGTTAGATGGGGTCACTTATGGAGGGTAGGATAGGCTGGACTCAGTGGCAGGAAGACAGATGCCCCCTTCCCTTCCCCGGGCTGGTGCTTCAGCAGCTGTTTTGGGCCAAACGGCCATATGTAGCTTTAGACCGGGTGCCAACACTGTACATTCTAAACTTTTACAAGTTTCGGCTGGATGCGTTTCAGTATAACAGACACTCCCACAATGCACGCAGTGTGGGTTGTGTCTGCTGATCTCCTTTCGCCCAGCGCACCTTTCAGCATTTTTCAGCGGCAGAAAAGGAGTCTACACTGTGCAGGTAGGAAAAGGTCAGTACAGTCAGGGGCCAGGCAGGAGGTCTCTGATGTTGCCAGTGAGTAGGTCACAGGACCAGGCTTACCTCTCGGTATGTTTACAGTCTCTCAGCAGTCCTGCATCTGAGGCACAGTCTGATTTATTTTAACATGCTGAACCTCCTCAGAGATCAAGTCGTGTGTGTGTCTGTGTGTCAGTGGAGTCATCGGCTACAGCAGCACCAGATTTCTATGTCACTCTGCTGCAATAAATCATACTGAGGTCAGCTAGAGACTGCAGACAAGAGTGTCCTGCATGACTGATCCTCAGCCTGGCCCCAGGACATCATATACAGTATATACCGTGTTTTCCCGATAGTAAGACCACCCCGAAAGTAAGACAGGGTGGGGGGGGACGGGGTGTCTGCTAATGTAAGACCCCCCCCGAATGTAAGGCGGGGGAGGGGGGGTCTTGCTATCGGGGAAACACGGGGGGGGTTTACATACATACATACACACGTACAGACACATGCATACACATATATACACACCATACACACCACACACCACATAGCACCGCTTCTTACCGGGTCCGGTGTGGGGTCCCCGATGGTCCTGTGCCATCCTCTGTGCTCCGGTCCAGTCCCCGAGATGATCCGCTGCCGTCCGCCGTGTTCCGGTGCCATTTTGCACCGGTATCGCCGGTCCTAGGCTCCATGGTTTCTGTTCTTCCGGAGTTCAGGCCGCAGCTCCGCCCAGGTCATAGTGTGGGCCAATCAGCATAGCGGCGCTGACATCAGAGGCAAGCGCCCGATGACGCTTGCTTGAGCGCCGCTATGCTGATTGGCCCACACTATGACCTGGGCGGAGCTGCGGCCTGAACTCCGGAAGAACAGGGACCATGGAGCCTAGGACCGGCGATACCGGTGCAAAACTACGGCGGACGGCAGCGGATCATCTCAGGGACCGGACCGGAGCACAGAGGACGGCACAGGACCATCGGGGACCCCACACCGGACCCGGTAAGAAGCGGTGCTATGTGTGTGTGTGGTGTGTATATATGTGTATATATGTGTATGCATGTGTCTGTCTGTATGTGTGGGAATGTGTGGATGGATGGCTGCAGTGTGTGGATGGATGGATGGATGTGGGGCCTCCAATGTAAGGCCCCTCCCGAAAGTAAGACAGGGGGCCACTTTTGGCCACAAAAAGAATGTAAGACCCTGTCTTACTTTCAGGAAAACACGGTAGTACCATATGTTATAACATGTGAGGTCCTGGTGTAGGTAGCAGATTAGTCAGTCATATATCACTTTATATTTGTGCACAGTATACACTTTATTATATGCCATCTGATGCCTGTGGCCATAGTATGCTAATCTGCATTCTGGATGTGGTGTACTGTACACCACTCCCCATCTGATGTCTGAGCACAACTAGGGTCCAAAATTTAGCCCATTGCCCCCACCAACATGTTGGTCAAATCTGTAGGCCCTATCCTGTAAAAAGATACCCAGTCTGTAATAATGCCCCAGCCCTGGGCCCTGTATGTAGTAATGTTTTTGTCCTGACCCTGTATGTAGTAATGCCGCCCACCTCAATGTTGAACTTCATACTGTAAACATAAGGATGTCAAGCCAAAATTTGCCAGCAAGCCCCTAATGAGGCAAGGGGATGGGGGGGTGTGGGGTGGGAGTCTACCTTCATGTCACCTCAGTGGCTCTACCAATGGAAAATGGCACCCCAATGCCGGATGTTAAGTCCTACCACAAAGCAGCATTATTAGAAGCAGCCAAATTGTGGTGGGCGTCGGATGCCACCCATATGTGGATGCAAATTGAGTCGTTCTTTGCCCCATCCGGCTCCACCAGACTGCTGTTAGAAATGGGACTTCTTGTTCAAAGTATTTTATTAATTTTGAATAACATAACAGATAACACAATACTCATGAGGGCATAAGCTTACCCTTTAAGATACAGTATACAAACATAATAAAAACAAGCATTGTAATAATCTAGATGTAAATTAGCAAAGAGTACAAAACAAGTATTGAAAAATATGTAAAAATCAAATAGAGATAAATTACCATAAAAAGGGTCAAGTTAATTGAGTCACACAAGAATCATGAAATTATAGCAAAAATAACGCTAAAATTAGAGAAGAAAAGGGGAAGAGGGGAAAGAGAGAAAAAGGGTATGAACAGAGGGGGTAAGGGAAGGAGATCTAGTTCTCCAAGCATTGAGGTTTTGTATAGCCAGAAATGGAAATATGTGAAGGGATAGTTGAATGATTAATGGGAAAATAACAATTCCACAACCTCCATTTCCTCTCATATTTTCTGTAGTTTATTTCTCAAAGCAAACGAGAGTTCATAGGAGTTATGAGTAGCGATTTTTTCAAGTAATACTTTAAACAGCGGTGGCTCGGGTCTCTCCATTTTGTTGCTATAAGATTTTTTGCAGCTAATAAGATATGTGCAATAAGGGGTCTAAAGTCACTTGGGATAGAATTAATGCCAATTAGGAGAAGTGTAAGTTCTGGAGTTAAAATAATGTCACTATTAGTGATCTCATTGATTAATATTTGTATTTCACCCCAGTATAATTTAAGGGCTTCACAGTCCCAAAAGACATGGGAAATATTCCCTTCTTTGTGGCAATTCCGCCAGCACAAAGGAGAAAAATCCTCCTTGATCTGGTGAAGTCTGACAGGTGTATAATACCAACGAAGAAGAATCTTGTAGTGAGATTCAATAAGAGAAGAGCAGGATATGTAGGAATGTAAAGTTGTGAGAGTTTTACTTAGGCAGTCTGTGGGAATACAAGATTTTAATTCCCTTTCCCATGCTACTATATTGGTGGATTTAGTTAGTGCTACATCAGCATTGATTTCCTTGTATATATTATTAGTCTTCCAAAAGGTAAAGTTATTTGAGTGTTTGAACATTTGGGTGACATTTAGGGGGAGAAAGAAATTAATTTTGTGTTTGTTATAAAGATTGTTGATTTTGTCCCAAATTTTAACTTCCAGCTCCTTCAGGTTAAAGATTGAACTCAGTTCATCAAAAGGGATAAGTTTTTTTTCATTATTAATTATGTCCGAGATATAATTAATTCCAGCAGTTTTCCAAGAGTCAATTTTCAGGCCCGGAGAAAGGAATTCCATTATTTCTATGGGGATCCAGTTGGGAGTAGTAGTCGACAGAGGGTTATGGTTTTTTTGCCAAAAGGCGCCTCCAGGATTGAATTGTTGCTTTGACTGTATGCTCTTTAGGAAGTCGCTTAGATGAATCACATAAGTATGAGAGCAACAGAAGAGTAAGTCTATTTCTGGAAAATTTGGTTTCCTCCAAAGAAAGCCAACTAGGTCTAGAATCTTGGTTCCACCATGTCTGACTAAGTTTTATTACTGAAGCGTTATAATATGCCGACAAGTTGAGAATTGCCAGACCACCGTTTGATTTACTTTTCTCAAGTATAGTCCTCGCCACTCTAGGTTTTTTATGACCCCAGATAAAATTCATTAATTGGGTTTGTAGTTTTTTAAACCATGACTGTTTGGGGGGTAAAGGTATGGAGCGGAAGATATAAAGTAACTTAGGGAGTACGAACATTTTGTATGCTTCAACTTTACCGATCCAGGATACGTCAATTTTGGAAATATGAAGAAGGTCCGCTTGGATAGTTTTAAAAATTTCAGAGAAGTTAATGTTTGCCATATTGGAAATTTGTTTAGTTACTTTAATGCCCAGGTAATCTAACTCTACTTTGTCCCAGGAAAGGTTGTGTTCGAACTTAAGAGCTTTTATTAGTTCTGAATCTAAGTTCATGTGGAGAACTTGGGTTTTAGTAAGATTGATCTTATAGAGAGAAACCCTAGAAAACTCCTCGATTGTGGCTAGGAGATTGCGAAATGAATTAAGAGGATCTGTAAGAGTAAGGATTATGTCGTCGGCGAAGAGACTGATTTTATATTCTTTAAAATTTGTATGTATCCCTTTGATAAGTAGGTTCATACGGATCTTTTCAGCCAGCGGTTCAATGAAGAGGTCGAACAGGGAAGGAGACAGTGGACAGCCTTGTCTCGTGCCGTTAGATAAAGGGAATTCCTTAGAGAGGACATTATTAGTTAGAACTTTTGCAGTGGGGTAAGAATATAGTGCTTGGAGTATATTAAGTATACTGCCTCTAAAACCAAATTTTTTTAGGGTTTCAAAAAGAAAATTCCAATGGACTCTGTCAAATGCTTTCTCAGCATCAACAGAGACCATAATTGTTGGGATGGAGTTTTTTTCTATATAGGACATAAGGTTTAGGATTCTTCGGGTGGCGTCAGTTGTCCCTCTGTTCTGAATAAATCCCACCTGGTCGCTGTGTATTAGTTTCGGAATAACTTTCTGAATTCTTGTATTAATGGTTTTAGTGATAATTTTGAGGTCTGTATTTAAAAGTGAGATGGGCCTATAGTTAGAGACATTCTCTGAGTCTCCCTTGTTTTTAGATAAGACAGTAATGGTGGCTTGTAGCATTTCTGTTGGAAAGAATGCATTGTTAGAAGTTGTAAAATTTATTAATTTTGTAATGTAAGGAGATAGAATTTCTTGGAAAGCAGTATAATATTCGTTCTGAAATCCATCCGGGCCAGGAGATTTGCATTTCTTAAGAGAGTGGATTGTGTCTAAAACTTCTGATTCCGTGAAGGGGGAATTTAGGAATTCTATGTCTTGCTTAGAAAGAGACGGGAGTTCAATTGAGTCAAGGAATGACGAGATACTGGGAAGAGTTGGAGAGGGCTCCGTAGGAGTTTCCTTGAGATTATAGAGAGATTTATAGAAATCAGCAAAAGTATTTGAAATTGCTTGTGGGAGTTTCTGAAGGATGTTATGTTTATTCTTGACTTGGGTAATGTTAGTTCTAGTCCTGCGGATTTTTATCATTCTCGCAAAGAGTTTAGAGGGTTTATTTGTACAGCTGTAATAATTTGATTTGCTTATCCGCGAGAGCTTGTCAAAATCAGAAATTAATAATGATTTGAGTTCTATCCTTAGGGCGAGTAGTTTCTGAAAAATTGTTTCATTAGGGAGTTTGCAGCAATTACCTCCAGTTCTTTAATTTTTTTAACTATAGTTTCTGTGTCTTTTAAGAGGGATTTCTTAAGTGTTGAGTTAAACTTGATAAGAAGGCCTCTAATTACTGCTTTGTGGGCCATCCAAATAGCTGTGATAGGGGTCTCTTCTAGATCATTTTCTTTGAAGTAGAATTTCAACTCATTCCTAATCTCCGAGTTGAATTGAGGGTGGTTGAAGAGGAAAGAGTTGGCCCTCCATATTCCCTGATTTTTAGTGGGAAACCCGCCCAACGTTTCGAAAATTACTGGGGAATGGTCAGACCAGGTTCTAGGGAGGATAGATACAGATTTAATACTACGAAGTGAATTTATGTTAGTGATAATTAGGTCAATACGGGCAAAACGTTTTATGTACATTAGAGAAATGTGTGAATTCTACTGAGGATGAGTTAATACATCTAAAAGCGTCATACAACTCCTCCCTGTCAAAGAGGGGGTTGAGTTGGGTATTTATATTTCTGTGATTGTTTAATGAGTCTAAGTTGATATTAGGAACGGCATTAAAATCACCAAAAAAGAAAAGGGTACCTCTTTGGGTTTCTCTCACCTTTTTAATTAATTTTTTAAGGAACGAAATTTGACCATTATTAGGAGCATAAAGGTTTACTAGAGTGTGGGTAACTTCATTCAACTTGCAAACAAGGATAATGAATCTACCTTCATCATCTGTTGTGACCTCTAACTCTTCAAATTTAACTGAGTCTTTAATAAGAATGGCTACACCTGATTTTTTCTTTTTGTTTGAAGAAAAGTAAGTATGGGGGAACTTAGAATTGATAAATTTAGGGGAATTTTCCGAAGAAAACCTAGTTTCCTGTAAACCGGCCACATCTATATGATATTTCTTCAAGTCTTTCCAAACAAAGAATCTTTTTTGAGGAGAGTTTAGACCGTTTGTATTAATTGACATAAATTTAAGGGTCATGTTCTGGCTATGTAGCTAATCGTAATAGGAGAATGAGGGAGGTTGAGGTTTGAAAGGTTAAAGTTTAAAGAGGGATGGAGAGGGGATCAGAAAAAAAAACTAAAATTACAAATTCAACTAGTAAATTATAAGTTTTAGAGATTTAAATCTAAAGAAATTTTTAATTTAAATGATGTTAACAAATATACCTATAAAGAGGAAGGGTTCAAGAGAACCGGTATTTAACTTCCTTTGGGCTAATGTTATGGCCAAGGTGCCTAGAGCTGACCGAGTTAGTTGATATCAAAGTAGGTGCGCATCCCGCTCCATCAAGATGTAGATCTTTGAGAGTTTTGAGACCAATATTAACGTCCTCAATGTTGAAGGTTTTGTGGTTGAAGGAGAAGATTACACTTGGAGTAGGACGGCCCCATCTGTACAGAATTTTTCTGGCTCTCAGAGTCTCTCTAATTGGTTTTAGAATTCTCCGTCTAGTCATGGTTTCCTTAGATACGTCTGAGAAGACTTTTATCTTGTCAAAGGGCGGCGGTAAGGTTCTGTTTTTCCTCAAAAAAACATTGATCAGATCTTTAGTCTGGAAAAAGGAATATTTGGCGATTACATCCCTGGGAATATCGTCTGCCAAGTGCGAAGGTTTGGGAAGCCTGTGGGCTCTTTCAATTGAATATTCAATTTCGGTTTTTGAGGGAATAGTCTTTTTAGTTAGGTTTTTGACATAGTCGATTAGCTCGTAGTTTTTAATGCTCTCTGGTATGCCTCTAAATTTGAGGTTAAGTCTTCTGTCCCTGTCTTCTCTGTCAATGAGTATGTCTTTCAGGACCTTAATTTCCTCTTTCATCTTGGTTTGTTCACTCTTAGTAGTTTTGTTGTCTAGTTTAAGGTCAGTCAGTAATTTTTCATTTTCTTCTACTCGAGAAACTATTGAGGACATTGACGACTTGACCTCATCAAATTGCTCCATCATTTCTTCTTTTAGTGAATGATTAAAGGCAGTAAAAAGTTTTAGGAAAAAATCTTTATTTAGAGGTTGTCCTGCGTCAAAATTTAGAAGTGGTTCCAAGTCGGGTAAGTTTTTCTTGAGCTTTTGTCTTGCTGGGCTCTGAAGGTGTGGTTCTTGGTCAACTTCTGGGTGGTCTGAGGGGGAGAAGCCAGAGCTAGATTTGGAGGGAGTCTCCATCTCCTTCCTTTTTGTGCTTGCAGAAGGAGTTTTATGGAACGACATATCTTCCATGGGGGAACTCCAATCCTTCAAGTTATGGTCAAAATTGATTTTATCTTTCCCTAACTTAGCGTAAGTGTTGATTTGTTTGGGGGTGGGGATTTTGCTCGTGGGAGAGATCTTAAGGGGATTCATTATCATATCTGTAGTGCTGGAGCTTGTAGATAGTTTTGGCTTGGAAGGCATTTCGTCACTTAATAAATTATATCTAGGATTATTAGCTTTAGGGTTAGTGAGAATATATAGTGTACTTGAATCAATTAAGTTAAACTTACAAATATTAATGGAATGGAGGTTTGGGGGAGGAGAAGATTTAAGGAAGATCAAATCTAAGTAACAGTCTAGACTCAGATAGTATGTGAGTAGAGAAAAGAAAAGGAGAGTGCGAAAAGTTTGGGATCACCAGAGCATCATATAAGGTGACAGCAGTCAAATGCAAAACAATAGTAAGTACATTAAATCCTTTTCAAATGAAGGAACTTTCATTGACAAGAAACTTTTTTAGTAGGTTAGAGTGATCGCAGTGCTATGTCCGTAGTCTACTGTATCAAGCAGGTAGTTAGGCTGATTCAGTAGATAGTTTAAACTAGAGGATTAGTGCGTGAGTCTTTCAGATTGTAATAAAGTAAAGCTAGTGTGACTCAGGTGTAATCCAATGAAATTATGCACGTAATGCTTCAATAAGTAAAAGTAAACTCAATTTATATATAGTTTCCACCGATGGGATGATAGTGGAGGATAAGGATAAGGAAATTATAACAAATAGTATCAGACAATAGGTCATACAGGGGATTGTAAGATCCTTATAATTATATAGCTCTGCTACTTAATAGGAATATATAAAAGCAGAAAAGGGTTTTTTGTTTGTTTTTTCTTTCTGTCTAAAGTAGTTAAGTTCAGTATCCCACAAGGGCCAATAAAATGGCTAACTGTAAGATTAGTTGGCTAATTACAATGTATAGTAGGTGTAGCTTAATCAGAGATGAAACTTTAGTAAGTAATAGCAATATAAAATATAATAGCAATAGCAATCATAAAACCTGAGGCAGGTAGAGCTGTTGGTGGTAAAATGATAGAAGAAAATAGGACAAGATAGAGTTAGAATTAGCTAAAATAAAGTAAATTGAGATGAAGGTAAAAAAGGAAAGAAATAGAAAAAGAAAATGAGGAAAGGAAAAGGGAAGAGAATCAAATATAGATGATCTTCTGTCTTCTGTCTGCGCAGCTTGGGCTCGTGGGAGACTCACAAGCCCCACTTGCTTGAAGATCTATTCTTTACTGAGTGTCTATTCTTTGGTGCTGCTCAGTTGCAGGATCCAGCACTGGTTGTCATGGTGACGTCAGCTAGTCTACTGAAGTAGTTGATGACAGAGTAAGATATCCCTCCGCCGCTGAGGCTGCTGTATAATGATAATGAGGGTCTTTCTACCTCCAGCAGTTAGTTTAAAAGACTGTTCTCCTCAGTAATAGGAGAGGGAAGATCTCTCTTTATGATCTCACTTGATCAGCTTCTCTTTCTGAGCTTTAGGAGCTGACAGGCTACAGAGTTAAGTGGAGATGCAGGTATCCCTCCGCCGACAAGGTTGTAAAATGGATGAGGGAGAAGGAACTATTGCCAGTGTTGAACAGCTGAATATAAGGCTGGCACTACCACTGGAGGTTGGAGGATGACCTTCCTCTCATTGGCTTTTTTCCAGCGGGTCTCCCTACCAGCAGCACTGTATGTAGAATGAGTGCTCCAGTTCTAGGGAGAGTAAAGGCTGTGACTGAGGGGGGGATCAGCTTCACCACATAAAGGGTGTATCAGTTCTTCGATGCTTCCAGCGGTGGGTAGAATAGGGTGAGAGATAAGGTGAGGAATGCCCCTACTTAGGGTTTCTCTCTGGTGGGGTCTTTAGGTTCTTCAGAGACTTCAGAGGCCTCTTACAGGGCAGACAGGTAACAAGTTTTTCCTCAAAATGGCGCCCAGGATGAGCCTCTAGTCCTCTCATGAGTGTGAGGGAGCTGTGTGGAGCCTAGATCTCGGGTCAAATTGGACCAAAATGATCTTGGAAAGTTGAATAATGTGGTCCAGTAGTTTAGAGTGAGATATGAGCCTTCATAAAGGCTATAATCTCCGTCGCTTAATATTAGGCACAGGAGCTCCTGTAGTTGTGACTTACATGAAGCAGCAGGCCACGCCTCTCTCCAGAAATGGGACTTCTAAAGTCACTTCCACCTTCATGGCCGTTGTCCACAATGTCTGCTCTACTAAAGGTATGGTCTAAACATGGTCTAACTCACTTCGCTTTCCTTTACAAATATGTTTCTCTTGCAGCACTAGAACATATGATACCACATCTTTCACTATCCCGATGGGAAGCCTCTGGTATCCATACCCTGAATAATCTTTACGACACAGTGGGTTTACTACAATTTTCCACACTATCAGCTACCTACTCCTTACCCCACTCTTGTTTCTACCAGTATTTACAAATTCGACACCTTCTACAAACCTGCATACTCCCAACAGACGATGGGCTGAGTAATAATGACATACTTCCACGATTCTTTAAGCCCGAATATCCTGACCAACATGGAGTTTCCATTTTTTTTTTTAGGGCCCTTCTTGTTCCATGTGATCAAACCAAGCTCCCTTACATGAAGATCTGGGAAAGCCGTCTCTCTTTCACTGCCCCACTGGCTGATTGGCATGCGGCAGCAACTGACACGGCGAAATTTTCAGCGGGTATTAATCTCTTGGAACAAACTAAAAAGTTGCAACTTAATTGGTATCTCTCCCCACTTCACCTTTCCCGGTTCATTTCATTGGCTTCCCTGTTGTGCTGGAAAGGCTGCTCACTCATTGGTTCAATTGAGCATGTATGGTGGTTTTGCCCTAGAGTACGGGCGTTCTGGTTCACTGGTGATCGCATTCTGCATACTGTTTTGCATATCCCAATTGCCCTGACTGGCCAACTTGCACTTCTGGGAATTGGAATAGATGATATACCAAGGCCACTGCGACCTATCACAGTTAACATACTCATCGCTGCACGACAGTGTATTGCGAAATATTGGAAACGGCTTTCTTGCTTTACGAAATCTGAGTTTGTAACCAAAATCAATACCCACTTCCAGCATGAGCTGATTCTGGTACATGACATTTCCAGGAAAAACAAAATTATGACCTGGTGGGATCCGTGGATAACTTCTGGATTGAACTCTGTCGTCCTCCCTCAATGACGCCTTGCTCAGCTTTAATATACTGATGTGGTTCTAATGTTACATCTGAATGATCTTGATTCTGCAGTTAACGTTCGGTACTGTATATGCGACTGATTCAAGGTTTTCTTTTTTTTTTCCTTCCCTTCTGCCTTGTTGTTATTGTACATTTCCCCTTTTAACCCCAAAATTCCCCTGTATAAAAGTGTACCTGTTTTTGCAATGTACTGAGGCAGCGTGTTGCTCTATTGGTAAACTCGTTTATTCTGTTTGTGTGCATAAGCAAATAAAAATGTATTGGTGTAAAAAGAAAATGGCACCCCAAAACCATTCCAGTAAAATCTGGACTCCAATGTGGCCCTTTTTTCTTCCTTAGATTTGCATGGTGCTGTAGAAGTAGTTTTCCATCGTTCAGGATACTCGTGTGTGTGTGTGTGTGTGTGTGTGTGTGTGTGTGTGTGTGTGTGTGTGTGTGTGTGAGGAATTGTAAAAATTGGACAGTGAATTTTCTCCTGTTCTTGCAGGAATGCAACATTTGGGATAAAAGTAACCTTTTTATGGGAAGAATTACTTTTTTCATTTTTGGCTCAATGTTATAAAATTCGGTGAAGCTGCTGAGGATTCATGGTATTCACCACACCACACCTCCAGATACATTCCATGAAGGGTGTAGTTTTCAAAATAGGGCCACTTTTGGGAGGTTACCACTGTTTAGGCACATCAGACGCTCTGCAAACACATCATACCGTAGTGTCCACTAGCAGTTTTGCGCTTAAAGTCAAATGATGCTCCTTCAACTTCCTAGCCCTGCCTGGTTCCTAAGCAGTAGTTTTCCACCCATATATGGGATAACTTCATACTTGGGAGAAAGTGCGCAACAAATTGCACTGTCAATTTTGTTATGTTATCCTTGCAAAATGCTAAATGTGGTTTAGGGACATTGCGAGGCTCCGAAGAAGGAAGGCATTTGGAAGTGCAGGGCTTGCTGAGTTTCTTTTGGAGAGCCATATCACTTTCCAAAACCTTTGTTTTACCAGTAACACGAGATTCCCCTCTATGTCCATTGACAGCTACCCCGATCGGTATCAAAAAAAAAAAAAATTTAGGGCTGCATTGCCCCATAGTATAAAGTCAGAGTAATATCTGATAAAACATTGGATATAAATCAGCTGTGTTATACGCTCATGTGAGTGCGCCCTAAACCTCCAAATTACTAGTGCATCTCAATGAATTAGAATATCATCAAAAAGTTAAATTTATTTCATTAATTCAATATATAAAGTGATAAACATATATTATATAGAAGCATTACAAACGGTGATCTATTTAAAGTGTTGTTTATGTCTCCCCCCTCTGCCAAGCCCTTCACTGGCTCCCTACTTCCCAGAGATCCCGGTTTAAAACATTAACCATGACATACAAAGCCATTCACAACCTGTCCCCTCCATACATCTCTGACATGGTCTCCCGATACCTACCCTCACGCACCCTGCGATCCTCCCAAGAGCTCCTCCTCTACTCCCCCCTCATCTCCTCTTCGCTCAACCGCATACAGGATTTCTCCCGTGCTTCACCCAGACTCTGGAACTCACTGCCCCAACACATCAGACATTCTCCTACCCTGGGAACCTTCAAAAGAAACCTGAAGACCCACCTGTTCCCCAAAGCCTACCATCTGCAATAAGACCCGTCCACCACACCGCCTCATGACTGGAATTTCCCCCTCCCACTGTATCCCCACCCGCCCCTCGTAGACTGTGAGCTTTTGTGGACAGGATTTCTCCCCTCTTGTATCTGTACAACCGAATTGTCAACATTTATTGTTACTTGTATTGTTACTATGTTACTTGTCCTAGTCTGCCTTTTTTAGCATGTAAACCGCCATGGAATAGAATGGCGCTATATAAATAGATGATAATAATAATGTTAATGTTGATAATTATGGCTTACAGCCAATGAAAACCCAGCGGTCTTTATTTAAAAAAAATTAAAGTATGGAGGATGAAGGGTTAAAAACCACACTGCCATATTCCACAATACATCAAAGGGTGAATATAATATTGATTTATTAGTCAACATGTTTCAGGGCTCCCAGAAACACCCTGAAACCTTGCACTATCATATTGATTATTGATGATATTTTAATTCATTGAGATGCAGTAGTATGTGATTCACCTGACACCCACGAGGGGGTCCATTCACTATGAGGCAGCAGAGTTACTAGACTGTCTGGCCTCTGTTCAGTGGTGTCCTTTTCAGAAGTGCACAAAATTGTGGTCAATCAAGCTTTATGCACCGCTTTAAAGGACACCCCTTACTCCATCTGCCTCATGGGAACACAGACCCGTATCACTTTTTCATAATAATAACCAAACAAATATAAATAAAGACCAACACGATATTGTGGCTTAAATTGGCCGTGAGGCATTTACTTGGGGTCTAAATAAATCATCTCATAGATTCACTAAATAAATTGTAAAACAAAAACGAGATGGGAAAATTCATCCATCAAAATATATAAAATAAAATCCATAGAAAACATCTATGCCCGATTCTTAAAGTGGCTGAACTTCCCCTTCAGTAAAGCCTCACGACTGTACAACCATGAGCTCGACAATCCGGAATGCCGACTCCAGGGATGGGTGGGTGGGCGTCTCTTTCTTCGCCGTGAACGGCAGCTGTGACTGAATCCATGAAGCTCCTGAGATTAACTGAAACTCTCACCTTCGCGTCCAGTGCGCTCAACCAATCAGGAAGCTCCCCACAATACCAGCAGCTAAAGTCGGCCACTCACAGCACAACTTGCTCTGCGATTATGCTCACCAGACAAAGCTGTAGCCTAAACCCGGAGATACTCCAAGTTATAAACCAAACATTACAACATTATAGATATACATAACTATAATGTCCTTATTAACCAACTATGATAGTAAACAAAACGGGCCGTGAGCCCATGGGGCCCTTACGTTATACACTTATCGGGCCCTCCATTATAGTAAATCTTCTGTATGAATGATGTATTGCAGAGATTTACATATAAATCTTCATGTAAGTGCTTAGTGTAGAGTACAGGATAAATGTAAGCTGCACCTTACTGTGATCTGTGAGAGGAAAAATTAACAAATCAACAGGTGAAGAATATTTTATTAAAGGGAACCTAACCCCAGAAACTGACCCCCCCTTATCTTTAGACCTGTCCCTGCACCCCCTATTATCATTTCTAGCCATCCCTTTTGCAGAAAAATCGCTTTTGTAAAGTAAGAGAAAAAGTTATATTACTTTGTCCTGTGTGAGTTCTCTGTTTCTATAATAGTCTCCGTAGGCGTGCCTGTCTGCTGCCTTGTAATTATGCACGCCCCTCTCAGCTTGCTAAGAGCCTGGCCGCGTCATGAAAAGGGGCGGGGCTAACGTAATGATGCGATTTAGTCCCGCCCCTTTCATGACACGCCAAGACACTCAGAAAGGCAGCAAGCATAGAGGGGCGTGCATAATTACAAGGGAGCAGCAGACAAGCCTGCCTATTGAGACTATTATAGAAACAGAGAACTCACACAGGACAAAGTAATATAACTTTTTCTCTACTTTACAAAATCGATTTTTTTCTGCAAAAGGGATGGCTAAAAATGATAAGAGGGGGTGCAGGGACAGGTCTAAAGATAAGGGGGGGTCAGTTTGTGAGGTTAGGTTCCCTTTAATTCTTCATACCATTCACAATGGTGCATAAGTGCTTAGGCAGCTTTAGTCTTTCGACTTGGTCTGATTTCAGCGATAAAAGATTTACCGTATATAGATTTTTAGGTTTGCTACTATCACACACTTAAAAAGTTTTATTTTTATTGCCATATCTTGAGCTATAATTGTTCTATATTTCTGCTGGCAGTCATACAGGGCTTATTTTTGAGGGATGAGTTGACTTTATCAGTACTATTTTCGGCCACAACTTTTTTTAATTGCTTTCTATTCCAATTTTGTGATGCCATTTTAGAAACTGCATCCCTCTAATGGTGGGTTTACACGCTAGGATATCATTAGCGATATCCTTGAAACGATCACGTGACTGTGATTGTTCTGACATCGTTAGAGCGCTGTCACACACAAGGATATCGTTAACAATATCCTATGCGGCAGCGCAACTGTTAAATAGGAGAGGAAGGAGTGAGCGATGTAATAAAGCGGCAGGAATAGGAGGTTTTTGGACGATATCGTTCATAAGGGTGTTACACTGAACGATGCTGCTTCCTGAAGCAGTGTTAATTGGATGACGACCGATAGATTTGAGGTCAGGATCTCATATCTAGGATAAACGATCCAATGATCTTATCATCCTATATCGTTCGTTTACACGCAACGACGCCTGAACTATATATTTTCAACAATCACAAATCTGTGACGTTTCAAGGATATCCTAGCGTGTAAACCCACCATAACTGCTCACAACCACATTTAAGAATTTTATTAACCTTTCCCAGGAGTGGGTGCTTCCCAGGAATTAAAGCAATGTGGAAGGAAAAATGTGAACATGTAACCCACAAAAATGTTGCTTTAGCCCCAAATTTACCTTCTGAAATGCAAAATTTGCTCAAGTAGCTAGCAGATGCTATGTTGTGTTTACAGAGTACCTGAGTGTGCCCAAACAGTAGAGACCCCCACATGTTAAATGATTAATTTCCAATTATTACTTACAACATTCATTGCATTCTACTTGCTGCAAAGTACTTGTGGTGTCAAAATAGTCAATACACGGGCGTGTCCTGCTGCTGATGGCGCCGGACGCTTGCTGAGAAGGCTCCGTCGCTCAGGCTGATCCATCGGCACCCACCGGCTACCACCGGGCTCTAACGCCTCTGTATATTGGGAAAAGACCCTCCACACAACATTGTGATGCCGCGAGCGGGCTCCCGGCGCCGGGAAACAGACGGTAAACTTACCGATTTCTTTGGATCTGACACTCAGAAGCCCTCCAAAATGGCGCCGGCTAATTCTGCCCCGGCTGCTTCCTCATCCCCCACAGGACACGCGCTGCGCTCTCCACGCTCTCCTCCCGGATCTCAGGGAAGGGGGTCAGGAGACAGAGATGAATCTCCAGTATCAAAACGATCCCTCCGGGACATGCTGGGGTCCCTAAGGGACTCCATGCTAGGAGAAATACGCTCCATGATAGGAGACCTGCGCACAGACATGGCGGCTCTGGGTGAAAGAACGTCACACCTTGAAACAAAGATGACGGACTTTGTATCTGCTCACAACAACCTCGCTGACGATTTTAATGTGATGGATAAGGAGATGAAACAGACGCAGTTAACCCTTTCCCACCTTGAGGACGGTTTGCGTAAAAGCAATGTCAAACTGCGAGGGGTAAAAGAACTGGACCAAGAGGAGGATCTCAGGAGTATCATAACTACGTTCCTTACGGCGGTGCTTCCAGATGTTCCCCCTGCTGTGTTGGAGGTAACAAAGGCATATAGAATACCAAAACCGGCCAAAATGGCCAAGGACATTCCAAGAGATATCCTGATCTCGTTTCATCGGCCCGATGCGAGAGAAATCCTCCTACGTGCCATACGCTCCCACCCTACTCTGCCAGAACCGTTCACCACCACAGCGGTCTTCCCGGATCTTTCACCAGGGACTCTTGCCAGGCGCAGGGAATTCGCACCAAGCTGCAGGGTTTTACAGGAGAAGGGGATTCAATACATCTGGGGATCTCCGGTTTCTTTAACCTTCCGCTACAAGGGGACGAGACAATTCTTTCAGTCTCCATCACAACTACGCAAAGTTCTGCGAGCCTGGAACCTCTCTGGCCCGGGAGGCTCACCACCGACTGACCATGACGGATCCCGACATGGACCTCAACGAAGGGTCGAAAAAAGCTCCAGCCGAAGCCCGGAAACAACGCGCTGAAGCCTGTGCGGACGTGCCTCAGGCTTGTATAACTGTTTTCTAAGGGGATCCTCGCATTGTCCCCAGGTAGACCCTTATTCGGGTCACTGGTGACCGAGGGTTTCCCTACCCCCAGGAGACCCCTAGGTATGGGTCCTGGCGAGCGGGAGGAGAGCTTGAGTATTCCTGCCCTTCCTAACCCAGCTCGCCGGACTTGGCCCGGGTGGTTCTTTGTGTATTAAGGTTTACATTTGTGTGTTACAACTGCTTGTTTAACGTTTTCCCTTCCCCCTCCCTTCCACCCCTACCTACGTCCACCCTTTCTCTGGTCATTCCCATTGCTCTCTTTTCTCTTTCTTTCTTTCACTCTATTCTTTCCTATCTCTTCCCTCTGAACTCTTGCTACCTACTTCTCAAGACCAATAAGTGTCACTGAGCCCAGGGCCTCAACTATTTCCCAAACCCGACAACTTGCTGCATTTGGTCTCAATAGCCCATGGCGGGGACAACATCAATGTTCCAGATTGCCTCCCTTAATGTAAAAGGGTTAAACTCTGCAGTGAAGCGTTCCTTCCTTTGGAGGGAGGCGCGTAGACTGCGTGCTGATGTGCTATGCGTTCAAGAAACGCATCTAGTGACCTCAGACAATCACAGGGTTCATCACCCATCTTACCCCCATATCTTCTTTGCAAACAACTCAGTAAAAAAGGCAGGGATTTGCGTCATTGTAAGTAATAAATTGCAGTTTCAGCTTAAATCGACCGAGTCTGACCCTCTAGGGAGGTTCCTTATACTGAAAGCTCTCATATCTGAGGAATTGTACACAATTGTAGCGTTGTATGCGCCCAATGTGGGACAATATAAATTCCTGAATTCTTTATTTAAGAAACTGAGGGCTTCAGTAGAGGGCTCCCTGATAATTTGCGGAGATTTCAATGCTATAATGGAGAACAGACTTGACACATCATCCTCTTCCGCACGACGGGGGCGGGAATTGTCCCAATTGTGCCGTGAATTCGGCCTCCACGACGTGTGGCGATACCTCCATGCCGAAGAAAGGGACTTCACATTCTTTTCAAACAGTCACAAGTCCTATTCCAGGATTGATATGTTTCTGATAGGGGAGGCTTTGTTGCTCCGCTGCGAGTCGGCTTCTATAGGCCAGATCTCATGGTCTGATCACGCCCCCATTTCTCTGGGTATTAACTTAGGACAAAAGGAGGTGTCGCCCCGTCGCTGGAGGATGAATGTGGGCCTGCTATCCAACCAAGAAATTGTCGACTTCTTAGACCATAGTCTGGCAGACTATTTCCAAATAAACGATAATGGGGAGGTATCGGATGGTCCACTATGGGCTGCTCATAAAGCAGTTCTCAGGGGCCTCCTCATACAGAAGGCATCACAACAAAAGCGAACGAGAGATAAACGATGGAGAGAACTCACTGAGCAGATCACTGAATTAGAGAAAATCAATAAAGCCGCCCAGACTCAGCGGATCACATCACAAATCTTAGCCTTACGAAATGATCTTAGATCCCTCCTGTTATATCAACACGAACTTGGCCTTCGAAAACTTAAGACTCGATTTTACGCTGCTGGGGACAGAGCGGGTAGACTGCTGGCCAGACGACTTAAAAAACGGGTAGTGCAGTCAATGGTGACCTCCATGAAAACGACAGGGGGGGGACCGTCAGAGACCCAAATAAGATCGCCGATGCGATGGCAGACTTTTACTCATCCTTGTATAACCTAAAAGACGATCCCGGGACCCCACAACCGACAATAGCACGCATCCGAGATTACCTGGACCATATAGATCTGCCAACTCTCCCTCAGGATAAGCTGCAGGGACTGAACACCCCATTCTCCTTGACAGAAGTGCAGGCGGTGATTGGGTCCCTGAAGCTGAGCTCAGCCCCAGGCCCTGATGGCTTGGCAAACGAATATTACAAAACCTTTTCCCATCATTTGGCGCCCTACCTGCTCCGACTCTTTAATACCTGGCAGGCTGAAGGGGCACTCCCTCCGGAGGCCCTGGAGGCCACGATCACAACAATCTTAAAACCAGGAAAACCGGCTGATTCACCGGGGAGTTATCGGCCGATCTCCCTCTTGAACACTGACGTGAAAAAAATAGTCAATACACCTGTAGATTAAAGGGATCCTGTCACCCCCAAAACACCTCAAAACCTATTAAAAGCTGTCCCTACAGCATAGTAACACTTACCCTACACTCCTTTTTGCTCCTAAAAGCACCAAGTGAAATAGAAGAAAAATGTTATTATAGTACCTCATTATGGATGATAATTAGTGACTATGCTATTCATAGTCACCCTGGCAGGCTCTCCCTCTTCATGTTATCACGCCTCCATAGGCGTGATCTTGTAATCTGATTAAAATGCGCGCCTCCCCGCCGCTCTGTGGTGTCTCGGCCGGCCTGTAGTGGGGCTGGGTGATACGCGTCATTTCCGGCGCCGGGTATTTACACCCGCGCCGCTGTTGGCTTCAAGACCCGCACTGCGCATGCGCAGTGCGCTTTTTGAAGCTAACAGAGCGGCGCGGGTGTATACGTCACCGGCGCCGGAAATGACGCGTATCAGAGCCCCTGTAGCTGCTGATTCATTGTCTCTGTTGTGCAGCCTCAAACAGCACCTCGCTACTAACTCAGTACACATGCACTCCGTAGCAGTGGGCCGGCTGTCTCTCAAGGCCTTGTTACACGTAGCAACGCACCAGCGATCCTGACAACGATCCGACCTGGCCGGGGTCGCTGGTGCGTCTCTACGTGGTCGCTGGTGAGATGCCAGACAGGCAGACTTACCTGCGATCGCCGTTCTGCCGACACTCGATGGTCGTTGGGATCATTCAGGGTCTCGGGCGCAGACTGGGGATCGCTGGTCGTTGCCCCTGTCACACACAGCGATGCAGCCTGGCTAGCGGGAGATCGCTGATCGAAAAATGGTCCAAGCCATTCGTTACCGATCAGCAATCTCCCAGCGGGGGGCTGATCGCTGGTGCATTTCACACACATCGATATCGTTGGCGAGGTTGCTGCAACGCCACAAAGCCTGTGACGTTGCGGCGATATCGCTGTGTGTGAAGTACCCCTCACAGTGACCTCTGCTGTGATGTGTGTCTACAGGGGAGAAGGATGAAGTCCTTGAGATGGGATGGGACGTCACAGGAAGCAGCAAAGTCATGTTACCGCTCTGAGCCATGTGGTGACAGGAGAGGTGGGCTTATAACAGATCAGGGAGGTAGTTATCATCTGTGTAGTCCAATAGTGAACAGATAGGTTTAAGCCGATTAACTCCTTTAACTTTTGTCACTTTCCATATTTTACAACCTCAGGGTGGGGACTTGGCAAACTATTCCGGGAAATTCTGCACTCAAAGTTAAATAGCTCTACATCCTTTCCGAGTCCAGTCATGTTGTCAAATACTTTTGCGACATACAAAGTATTTCTACGCGCAGGAGAAATTGTGCAATAAATAAAGTATGGAGCCATTTTTTACTATTAAACTATGATGACACAAAGCATTTTTGCTGCCTTTTTTCATGTTTTTCATGAGTTTTGTGCAATATAAAAGCAAATTTTTACAGTACTAGCAAAAGCAAAGAGATTTCAGAAAAAGCACGCACACACACTTTTTTTTTTTTCTTGACTGAAATAGAAAACTTGATGCATTTTTGAAGGAAACCATGTCGAGTCAGCGTTTTTGAAGATTTTTTTTTTTACAATTGAAAGCAATTATTGCAAAAAAGCAGCTGTGTTTTTTGCTGCTTTTGTGGTGAATGAAACTGCCGACCTCACCATGCGCATGCGCGGCTTTTGCTTTACACCTAAAGGGTGTACAGAAGTCACCATGACCGAATGTGACGCAAATACCGTCACACCGGCTATTATGCCCATACAGCGGAGCGAGGAGGAGAGAAGGATTATTTATCACGCCCATCGGGGCGTGCTAATGAGTGGCTCATGCGGGCTTAGTCTCTCACAGGGAAAGCCCTGTGAGACTTATTCAGGGAGAAGAAGTCGCAGATTTGTAAGTGGATAAAGGTCTTTTTGGCAAGGTTACCCCACTCATTTTTTTACACAAAAGGACCGCTAGAAAGGATGTCTCAGGGTGCAGGGACAGGCATTCATAGGGTTGGGGGTGATTTGGAGGGGTGAGATTCCCTTTAAAATCCAATAAAGATCACAGAGCTGTAACATTCACCATCCAAGAAATACTTTGGTTTCAAAATGCAATTTAAAAATGCATGGCTTATGGCAACATGAAGGGCGCACATCTGCTCTGTATCTAGCGTTACTCTGGGTCTATCCGACATGGCTTACGCTTACTTCCTTTTAAAGGGAACCTGTCACCACCTTTGGGCTTTTAAACTGTGCCCACCAGCTGTAACATGATGTAATTGGGGTTTTTATAACCCCTCTATATGCCCAGATGTCCCACTGCATACCTCAGAAATTAACTTTTATTCTCTCCCCCACTGTATGTAAATGACTCCTGAAAAGGTCCAGGAGGGTCTGCTCTCTTGCCGCCCTGCTGCCTGCAAAACCCACCCCGCTCTATTGAAACCGCCACCCCTTCTGTGTATGCATGCTGACAGGCACTAACGCGCGCTGTGCAGTGGCGCAGGTCTCTGTGCTCCATTGAAGATGCACAGTGCCTGAAGTCTCACAATATTTGTAAAGTCTTGCGCCTGTGCAGTAGAATCTGTCAAGACTTCGGGCACTGTGTCTTCAATGCTGCAGTTACCTGCAACACTGCACAGGCGCAAAAGTATTGCGTGTCACTCACCGTGCATACACAGGAGGGGCGGTGGTTTCAATAGAGCAGGGTGAGTTTTGCAGGCAGCAGGGCAGCGAGGATCACAGATCAGACCCTCCCAGGCCTTTTCAGGAGTCATTTTTGTGGCTGCCAGGCCTTTAAGGCAGTGCGTATCCTGCAAGGAAGCGCAAACAGTGTTCACTACTCAACACTGCCTGCACATTGGCACGGCGCCAGCAACCGGCATACCCGGGCAGGTGTTGGGGTCCTTAAGCAGTGAGAGGGCCCACAGCTGTCTGTGAGCGGAAGCAGAGGAGACCGATCACACACAGCTGCCCTCTCTCCCTCTCCTGGTCTGTACTGATCTATTTGATCGGTACACAACAGGAGAGAAAACTTGCCAGGAGCTGAATGGAGGCTGAAGGACCTGCCAGTTCCGTCATGTGACTGATATCAAGGTCCTAGAAGAAACTGCTTCTGCTTAACTTCTGCATCTGAATGTGATAATATATGTATGTGTGTGTGTGTGTCTGTACATGTGTGTATGTCTGTGTCTATTTATATCTGTATGTGTGTGTGTCTCTGTGTATCTACAACCCCTGGCAAAAATTATGGAATCATCTGGCTCGGGGATGTCCATTCAGTTGTTTAATTTTGTAGAAAAAAAGCAGATCACAGACATGGCACAAAACTAAAGTCATTTCAAATGGCAACTCTCTGCCTTAAGGAAACACTAAAAGAAATCTTGACAAAAAAAATGTGCTAGCCAGTAACGGTTACTTTTGTAGACCAATCAGGGGGAAAAATATGGAATCACTCTATTCTGAGGTAAAAATTATGGAAACACCCTGTAAATTTTCATTCCCAAAACTAACACCTGTATCAAATAAGATCTGTTTGTTAGTCTGCATCTAAAAAGGAGTGATCACACCATGGAGAGCTGTTGCACCAAGTGGACTGACATGAATCATGGCTCCAACACGAGAGATGTCAATTGAAACAAAGGAGAAGATTATTAAACTCTTAAAAGAGGGTAAATCTAGGGTAAATCACAACGCAATGTTGCAAAAGATGTTGGTTGTTCACAGTCAGCTGTGTCTAAAATCGGGTCCAAATACAACCAACATGGTAAGGTTTTTTTTCTTCAGAAAGTGCTTTATTAATCCAAATATAAGAACATCACAGTGAATCAAATAAAATCACAAGCGAAACAGGAATCAGTGTATCGTTTGCTGATGAACATATTAGCAGAAAATGAACAAATAGTGAAAAGATCGTTCCATTAATCATAGGTGCTTAAGTTATCTGATTGCAAAATAATAAAAAATAAACTACTCCATTCATCTATGGCACAGCTTAATAAAGCAACAAAGTTATAGAAAGGACAGTTAGGGGGAAAAGATAGGTCATAAGAGGGGGAATAAGAAGAGAAAAGCAGAGTAGAAGGAAGGAATAAGGGATCTAATTGGGAGAAAGGAAGCGCAGGAAAGGAGGGGGGAGGGGAGGGGGAGCGTCTGGTTACTCCGATCAGGCATGGGAAGGTTTTTAAAGGGAAACATACTGGTAGACAAAGGAAGACATCAAATCGTCAGGACCGGAAACTTAAAGCAATATGTCTCCAAAACAGGGAATGCACAACAAAGCAAATGAGGAACAAATGGGAGGAAACTGGAGTCGATGTCTGTGACCGAACTGTAATGGTGGGTTTACACACACCAATTTATCTGTTCAATATCTGAACAGATCTCTGGTTGCAGTGAAATCATGGACACATTGTATCATTTGTACACAGCCACAAAATGGAACTATGTGTCCATGATTTCACTGCAACCAGAGATCTGTTCAGATATTGAACAGATAACTTGGTGTGTGTAAACCCACCATAAGAAACAGCCTAAAGGAAATGGGATTTACATACAGAAAAGCTAAGCAAAAGCCATCATTAACACCTAAACAGAAAAAAACAAGGTTACAATGGGCTAAGAAAAAGCAATCGTGGACTGTGGATGACTGGATGAAAGTCATATTCAGTGATGAATTGCGAATCTGCATTGGGCAACGATTATCATTCAACTATATTGTAGCATGTGAAGTAGCCTTGAAGAGAACATGCATATTTCCCCAGCCATTGATGATATGGGGCTGCATGTTAGGTAAAGGCACTGGGGAGATGACTCTCATTGCATCTTCAATAAATGCCCAGGTTTACATTGATATTTTGGACACTTTTCTTATCCCTCAATTGAAAGGGTGTTTGGGGATGATGAAATAATTTATCAAGATGATAATGCATCCTGCCATAAAGCAAAAACTGTGAAAACATTCCTTGAAAGGAGACACATAAGGTCAAAGTCATGGCCTGCAAATAGTCCGGATCTCAATCCAATTGAAAATCTTTGGTGGAAGTTAAAGAAAATGGTTCATGACAAGGCTCCAACCTGCAAAGCTGATCTGACTACAGCAATATGAGAAAGTTGGAGCCAGATTAATGATGAGTACTGTTTGTCACTTTTTAAGTCCCATGCCTCAGAAGACTGCAAGCTGTTATAAAAGCCAGAGGTGGTGCAACAAAATACTAGTAATGTATTTGAATGTTTTGTTTCTTTGTTTGTCATGATTCCATAATTCTTACTCCTGCTTGGTCTACAAAAGTAACCATTACTGGCTAGCATATTTTTTTTTCAAGATTTCTTTTCTTTTAGTGTTTTTTTCAAGGCAGAGAGTTGCCATTTGAAATGACTTTAGTTTTGTGACATGTCTGTGATCTGCTTATTTTTCTACAAAATTAAACAACTAAATGAACATCCTCCGAGCACGGTGATTCCAAAATATTTACCAGCAGTTGTACAGTATATTTTTGTGTGCGTCTGTGTGTGTGTTGTGTGTGTCTGTGTATCTATATCTGTAGGTGTGTGTCTGCATGTGTGTGTGTCTGTGTGTATCTATATCTGTAGGTGTGTGTGTCTGTTTGTTTTTGTGTATATCTGTATTTGTGTATCTATGTGCATAGTAGTAGAGCTGTGTGTTTTTGTATGTCCATGTAGCAGAGCTGTGTGTTCACATGTGCATGTAGCCGAGCCATCTATGTCTATGGACATGCATGTCAATGTGTAGTGTGCGTACTATGTGTAGTGTGCAAGAAGCAGACCTGTGTGGCTACATGTGCATATAGCAGAGCCACTATGTTTATGGGTATGTAGCAGAGCTGTGTGTGTTGTTGTATAATTTGGAGGGGCGGGGGCAGAGTGTAAAAGGGGCCCATTAAGATTCTTAAGCCCAGGCACCACAAAAATCCGGAGCCGGGCCTGCCTGCAGATACAGGGACATCCTCACACCGGAAAGTGCTAAAGCCAGTGTGAGAATGTAGTCTGTGGGCGGGGTTAGCACGTGATGCGCTACATCCCACAGGCACAGATGAAGAGGAGCAGCATAAGCAGGAGTGTTTCCACAAGCAGCATGTATGCCCTCCAGCTAGAACTGTCTTCCCACACCCAGCTAGAACTGTGTTCCCCCCCCCCCCAGTTAGAACTGTTGGTTCCCCCCCAGCTAGAACTGTTTGTTCCCCCCCAGCTAGAACTATGTTCCCCCCCTGCTGTCTGTCTGCCCCGCCTCCTGCGGTGACATGAACTCCTTTACCCGCCCTGCTCTATGTCTATGACCGCATCGTCACAAAACGCTCCCTTGCACTGCTCCTGCGTCCTGCTTGGCATGCATCAGGCGAGGGAGACCATGACTGACAGGGAAGAGGTGGCGAAGGGAGGATACGTTATACGTGGGGCTTGAGATTCCACTGTGAGGACAGGTGGTGCCACTAGACCCCTCCTATCCGGCTCCAGTTTGTAAGTTTTCTAAATCAATTATCTCGGGTACAGGGGACCCCTTGCAAGAATGCAGCAGACGTGCTGCATTCAGTGCTGCAATTAGCTCATCATCTATGGGAGGTGACAGGTCCTCTTTAATCTGGATAGAGGCTGTGATAAAGTATAGGTATAAAAGTAGGTTAGGACCCAATAAAAGGGAAATGCCTCAACGTGGCTACTGGGTGATGGATATGGTCATATTTATAGCCGAAGTTTCTCGTTTTTCATATTTTCTTAGCTATAATGCTGTTCTATAATCAAAATGGCATATTTCAGTATTTGAGTGTAGCTGTATTTTTGTTACAATGTATCGTGTTTCAGCATCACACCAGTAAACATATGGGTATTGTCACATTCACAAATTGTGTAGTAATTTTGCAACCATTTTAATCTCTTTCCCCTTGTGAAAATGTAAAATTTTTGGGCTAAAAACAACATTTTACAGGCAAAAATGTAAGTGTTTTCACCGCCCACAGGAATATCCTTTTGTGACAGGTCTGAGGTGTCAATATGGTTACTTCATCCCTAGATTAATTCTTTGAGGGGTGCAGTTTGTAACATGGCCGCTTCAAATCATTCTAGCCAATCTGAAGTCTATCATTCTCTGTGAGGAGCTGGCCATAAACTAAAGAATATTGGACCAGTTGATGTAGACAGACTTTTTACAGGATAAAGCACTGGTTACATCGATATTATTTTTGAGTTTTATTAGAGACTTGCCTGCTTGTTCGTTTTAAAGTCAATTGTCTATATACAATTGGAAGAGGAGAAGGTATTGTAACAGTGTCCTCCTAGTCAGCCTCCATGGCCATGACGCAGTCATGGCTTAATTAGCATTCACTGTCCTTCACCTGGTGGGGGAATCTGTCGTTTGTTCCCCCTGCAGGGTGGGGGGTAGCTCCTGGATACACATCTTTAGAGTACCGTCACACTTGGCGATGCACCAGAAATCCCAACAGCAATATGACCTGCTAGGGATCGCTGGTATGTCGCTGTTGGATCGCTGGTGAGATGTGACACAGTTAGATCTCACCAGCGACGCAGCAACGATCCGGAATGATATGGAGGTCGTTGGGACCCTGTTTCGTCAGACCTGTAGTATTGAGGACGTTGGTTGTTGTCCCTGTCAAACACACGATGCATGCTGCCCAGCAAGACCCGAACGATCAAAAAATGGTCCAGGCGGCTCTGACACGACCAGCGATCTCACAGCATGGGCCTGGTCGTTGCTAAGTGTCAAGCATAGTGAGATCGCTGGTGAGGTCGCTGTTGCGTCACCAAGCTAGTGACTTGGCAAGATCGCTGCTTAGTATGACGGGGGCTTTACAGACTGGCTGGACACTTTGCTGTTTGCTTTTGAATTGAATATACATATAGTTAAGGAGGTTGTGTGAGCTTATATTTGTCCCAGTAGGGGGCTGATTCCAAGAGAAGGAGAATAGAAGAGCACACATGTTTTGGGGAGGTCAGTTGGTGCTGGGAATTGGAAGTGAAAGGATCTGTGCTGAGGTCAGGTCCTGAGCTTATGAACCATTAGGAGTTAGCTTTGGTGCTTCGGTCATGATATCTACTGTCGGATTTAAGGAACTATTCTAAGGACTTTTTGAAGCTGGATAGATGTGCTTCAGTTGTGATATCCGTAGTCTGGAAGAACCTAAGGACTATTCTTGATGGCTGGTTTCTTATACTGTTTACTGGAGGTATTGTATTGTGGCCATTTACCCTGAGTTGCTGTAATACTATGTACCAATAAAACTTGTTGCTTTGAGGCGTGTCCTGCAGAGCATGGAGCAGGACACACAGGTAAGAAGCTCCTCAGCTCAGCCCTAAACACAGCTATTACTGGCCTAATCGGCTTCCCCCTCGGGCCACAACTCTGTGTAACAACACCCTGCATACCTGAGATACCGAAGCCATCATCTCGGCGCAGGGACGCCTCACAATCGGTCCTGGATTACTTCGGTGGAGATCAGCAGCAGGCACAGGGAGGTAAAATGGCTCCGGCCTCAGAGACACCATGTCGCTCACCTCCCCTCACCCGCTCCTCCTGCAGCACAGAAGCAGGAAGGGAGCAAGGAGATGATAGTGCCCTAGTTACTCAGGGCTGCCTCAGGTCCTTTCTGGGTAATCTGCGCCGCTTCCTACAAGTAGATATGAGGGGCCTAATCAATCACATAAGGGAGGACATGGCGGCCCTGGGAGACAGGACGGGACACCTGGAAAGCAAAATGACGGAATATGCGTCCGCACACAACCAGCTTGCGGATGACTATGCTGTTATGGACTCTGATGTGCTCACTCTCAAGGCCAAAATGTGGGATCTGTAAGATAAGATCAGGAAAGGAAATGTGAAGGTAAGAGGAATTCCAGAGGGAGGGGAGAGTGAGGAGACCCAGACAGTTGTGATGGACTTTTTGCATGCCATGCTCCCTGACACTCCTGCTGCAGAATTAGCCCTAGACAAAGCATATAGACTTCCGAAGCCCCAGAAACATTCTAGTTGCCTTCACTATCCCAAAAGTGAGAGAACAGCTCCTTCAGGTGATGAGACTTCATCTCAGCTCCCTGATGCTTATAGGGGCATATCAGTATACCCGGATTTGTCCCTTGGCACCTTAGCCAGGAAACGTGAATTTGCCCCTCACTATCGCATCCTCAGGGATTAGGGAATCCAGTACAACTGGGGGTCCCCTGTGAAGATTAACTATCGCTATCGGGGGACAAGACAGACTTTCTCATCTCCCTCCCGACTTGGCAAAGCTATTACAAAATGTAACCTCCGTAAGTCACCCAGCCCCTCTCACTCTGAAGTGGACAGGGGTAACAAAGATGTCCCTGCCTCTTGTATTGGAGAAACCTGAAGATGAGGCCCAAAACTTTCCGCATGATGGGCTGGGACTCAGCTCAGCTTCTGCTCTAGTGGGGGTAGACGTTGTGATTTGTGGTCCACCCCTCACCAGAGCAGTGTTTCCCTGTTCGACCACCAAGACTTGAGAGCTCCCGCTACACAGAGTGAAGTAGAAGAGTGGTGGTTCTCCCTTCCCCCCCCCCCCCCCCCCCCCATAGGAGATAGTTCTCTGGTCATTGACTGGTTTACATATTTGTTGTTTTTTTGTGTGTTCTTTTGTCTTTTTCTCTCTCTCCCCCCCCCCCCCCCCATAGCCCCCCTCCATTTTCTTCCCCACCCTCTCCCTTCTCCCTTTCTCCGTTTCACTTCCCCTTCTCCCCTGACGTTCTGGTAACAATATTCTACTGTATTTTGGCTGAATAAACTGTGTACACTGTCATGAGTATTCGAATAGTAACACTAAACATTAAGGGATTGAACTCCCCTATTTAACGGTCCTTTTTGTGGAGGGAGGCCAGCCGGACTAAGGCTGATATTCTATGTGTCCAGGAGAAACACCTTTTAGCTGCAGATAATGTGAGGCTCCATCACAAACTGTTCCCACATATATTTTTCGCTAATCATTCCGCAAAAAAAGGCAGGTGTCTGCATCATGATAAGGAGCTCTGTACAATTCCAGTTGCAGAAGGTAGTGTCAGACCCAGGGGGACGCCATCTTATGCTGATCTGCGAGGTGGGTGGAAAGACCTTGACTATAGTGAATGTTTACGCACCTAATGAGGCCCAGATTGCATTCATGAGGACGGTCTTGGAGAAGGTCAAAACTGAATCGAGGGGCCTTTGCAAGGTATGTGCGGACTTTAACATTGTGCCTGACCGCCTAATGAACTGCTCCTCCGGAGCTTTTGCGTAGGGGGCGGGAGCTGGGGCCCTTAGCCGAGAATTCAGGCTCAATGATGTTTGGCGCTACCTTGGAGAGAGATATATCCTTCTTCTCCCACAGACACAGGTCGCGTACTCCAGGATAGACTATTTTCTGGTTGACGACGAGACCCTCTCGGCCTGTGTCTGTGTGAAGATTGGCCTGATCACATGGTCGGACCATGCCCCATGACGATGGAGTTTGTTCTTTGTGGCGGGAGACCCCTGCTCCACTCCTGGAGGTTGAACTCAAGTCTTTTGTCCGACCTGGAGGTCCTGGTCGTGTTCTCACAACACTTATCAGGTTATTTCAAGTCTAATGACAACGGAGAGCTCTCGGATGAGACTCTCTGGGAGTCTCACAAAGCGGTCCTGCGAGGGTTGTTCGTCCAAAAGGCCTCGCAAATGAGACGCTGTCAGGATTCCCTTCGGTCGGACTTGATTCTCCAGTTAGGTCAGTTAGAAACTGCTAAAAAACAAACCCCTCATCCCACCTCTCATCCAGATTTATACGATTCGACATCAGCTGAGAGCCTTGCTTTTGCGACAATATGAGAAGGGGTTGAGAACCCTCAATACGTCATATTATGCGGCGGGTGAAAGGGCGGGCGCGGTATTGACGAGGCGTATCAGAAAACGTTCAGCCCGTCTATGATCAACTCCATGAGAGATGCGTCGGGTGACTGTGAGAAACCCGGCTGACATTGCAGCTATCTTTGTGGGCTATTATGAGAGCCTTTACAACTTAAAGAATGATGGGGATACCCCTCAGCCGGACCCAGAGATGATTGACCGTTTTTTAAACAGTCTAAACCTCCCGTCTCTCTCTGCAGATCAGTTGACAGAACTGAACGCCACTTTCTCTTTGACTGAAATTAGTGGAGTTATCTCGGCCTCGAAATCCCTGTCTGCCCCTGGTCTAGATGGATTTCTAAACACTTACTATAAGGCCTTCTCTGACCAACTAACTCCCTTCTTATTACGCGCATTCTTAAGTTGGCAGGCGAGGGGCTCCATCTTGCAGTCACAACTTGAGGCAACCATTACCACGATACCTAAGCCTGGGAAGGCCTCAGACCAACCGGGGAATTATCGTCCCATATCTCTGTTAAATTGTGACCTTAAACTTTTCTCTAAACTTCTGGCTAACAGGGTTTCGCGTGTACTTCCCTGGCAGGTGGGGCCGGATCAGATGGGATTTGTGGCGTGGAGACAGGCTAAAGATGGTACTAGGAGGATGTTGGACCTCATAGGGGTGGCTGAGTCCAGGGACGTCCCCAATGCATTCTTGTCGTTGGACGCGGAAAAGGCGTTTAATAGGGTGCACTGGGGATACCTTCAGGCGGTGCTGAGGAAATTCGGGTTCTCTGGGCCAATACTGTCAGCGATACTCAGTCTATACACTAACCCTAATGCGAGGGTCCTCTCCTCTGGGTTCTTATCCCTGACGGTTCTCATTTTGAATGGAACCAGACAAGGGTGTCCCCTCTCCCCGGTAGTGTTCGCTCTGACGGTGGAGCCCCTTGCTGCCTTTATCCGCAGTGACCCTTGCATTTCGGGGATTTGGGTGGGGGACAGGGAACATAAGATCGGCCTGTACGCTGATATTATCGCGTGCACGGACCTTCTGAAATCCTTTCCTGTGATCATGTCAGCTTTGTCGAACTTTTCTCAATTATCGTTTTACAGACTTAACGGGACGAAGTCAGTGGTTCTCCCGATCCGGGTTCCCCTGGGGCTCAAGTTCCAGCTACAGTCAGCCTTGCCCATCCAGTGGTGCCCGCAGGGTATCCCTTACTTTGGAGTGACACTATGCCCCTCCTCTCGATTGTGCCAGTAAACCTAGAGTCTCTTAGGCAGACCCTCCAGCGAAGCCTGGATGAGCATGCGGTGCTGGATCTATCCTGGATGGCAAGGATTCAAGCGTTGCTGTTACTGCCAAAAATTATTTACTTTATGCGGTGCATCCCCCTCCGCATTCCCAGTAAATTACTAGCTAAACTGCAGAAATTGGTTAATGCCTACATCTGGGCAAAGAAAAAACCTAGAGTGCCTAGGAAAGTGATGTATCTCTCGTTACATCGAGGAGGCATGGGAGTCCCAGATATAAAATCATACCATAGGGCTGTGGTCTTGGAGGAGGCAAAGGCATGGTGGAATGCCCCTG
Organism: Allobates femoralis; assembly: GCA_033576535.1. Taxonomy (NCBI): domain Eukaryota; kingdom Metazoa; phylum Chordata; class Amphibia; order Anura; family Aromobatidae; genus Allobates; species Allobates femoralis. Next base: position 368,692,352 of record JARQOC010000005.1, on the reverse strand, counting down.
ACCGCGCAGCTCAGTCAGGTCGGGTACAAATTGAGGGACAGGTTACATGGGGGATGCGACCTTCGACGGGTTCTGGCTGCCATGTCCTTGTGCCCGGTGAATAAGGTCCTGCGGTTGGCCACTGTTGACACCTTGCTGGACTGTTGGAGACAGGCTCCAATGGATTGGACCCGACTTCCTGCATCAGTAATCCCTCTTTCAGCATTGAAACTACATATCCTTCCATTGACGTGGAGAGGTGGGGTTAGGCTGGGGTGGAGTTTCTGGGGGACCTATACTCTGACGGAACTCTGAAGCCATTTAATGATTTCTTGGAGGAAGAGCCCTCCCTCAAGACTGCTTTCTTCCAGTTTTTACAAATTAGGGACTTTCTCCAATCCCCACCATGCCGGGGAGACTTGAGCCATCTCTCTCTTCCCCCACTCCGTTCCAGATCTTTCTGTTGTCAGACCCCCTCAGAACGAAAGGTCTTTCATCCATCTACACTGCCTTGTTGCAGCTGGACGTCCCTCAGAAGCTTGATTGCATGAAAAAGTGGGAAACGGATCTGAATTTTGTCTCTTGTCCCGAGCATTGGGTGGGGGCCACCAAGGCGATCTCCTGATCAACAAGATGTATCTCTCATCTGGAAAACTTGAAAAAGATCCATTTGAGGTGGTACCTCCCCCCGACTCGGATACAACGGTTCAACTCGGACTCCTCTCCTCTTTGTTGGAAACAATGTGGGGGGGGGGGAAACCTGGTGCATATGTGGTGGTCGTGCCCTAAGCTTGTGCCATTTTGGCACCTGGTGGCCTGTTTGATCCATGCAGTGTTAGGGTCTACTATCCCCCTCACTCTGCAAATTGCTATTCTTCACATTGGGTTAGGGGATTTCCCCCCTATAGTTTAAGACGTTAGCCTACATTTTGACGGCGGCTAGGCTCTGTGTCGCGGTAAGGTGGAAGTCAGAATCCCCTCCCACCCTCTCTGAGGTAGCAGATAGGATCAACATGATCTTTTGCTTTGAATATCATCTGGCACTCTCCAATAAGGACAGAAAACCGACACGAGACACTTGGCATCTTTGGGCCTCTCATCCCATGGCTGCCCCAGTCCCGCAATTTTAATTGCAGGTGTCTATAACCTATTGCCTTTGTATAGACTTATGCCTTACTTCTAAATGATTAAGTGTTTGAAAACCACTGCTTGCAGTTTTACTCTAATATTCTTGGAATGTCGATTTCTGCCCCTCCCTAGAACCTTCTCTCTCCTTCCCCCCTCCTCCCCTCCCCCTCTCCCCTCCAGTATATATTTCTGGATTATTTCTGATTGAATGCCTATGGACTATTTTTTGTGTCTGAAGTCATGTTTGAATTTCTTGATAAAACTTTCAATAAAAATTTATTGAGGAAAAAAACTTGTTGCATTGTTAACCTGCCCAGGTGATTATTATAACCCAGAACTTTAGATCCTCACATGCTCCTTCACGTCCAAGCTTTTTACTGTGCCTGAAAAGGTTTCTAATTACATATGGGATATTGCCATACTCAGGAGAAATTGCATAATACATTTTGTGATTCATTTTCTTCTGATAATCTTTTAAAAAAATAAAACGAGGACTTCCGGGTCCGGCGCCATTGTGGATAGTCCGGGGTGAGGAAGCTCCGGGCACCATCCGGCCATAGACAGTCAAAGTAGACCCCCACAATGACTTGGACAGAGCGGGAGGCAAGCTAATACTCCCTGGAGTAATCGCAGCCGTGGACCGGTGGCTGCGAAGTGCGGGAGGCGGACAAAAAGCAAAGACGCAGCCGACCCCTCAGAGAGTGGGGAAGCCCAAGATGGCGGCGGCCGCTGGAGCTGCAGGCGCGATGAAGAGAAAGGAGAGTGAGATGACAGACTCTTCACAAACCCGCCGGGCAGACCGCAAGGAGTACGGAGGAGACAAAGGTACTCAGGGGCAGACAGGAGGAGTGAGCCCTAGAGCCATAAATGCGGGGATGCTGGGCACGGGCCAACAGAGAGCCGCAATTGCAGGAACAAAGGAGCTATATGAGACACTCAGGGCAGACATTACGGCGGCAGTGAGGGAGGCTGTGAAGGAGGCAGTAGAGGATCTTCAGAATACTGCAGCCAGGCATGCTAGCAGGCTAGATGAGCTTGAACAGAGAGTATCAGATTTGGAGGACAAGCTCAATGCTAAAGAACAAGAACTGGAAGAGGTACAAAAACAAAATACCTGGATGACTAATAAAATGGAGGACTTGGAGAATAGATCCAGGAGGAATAATTTGCGTTTCACTGGTTTGCCAGAATCCATAACCTTCCAGCAACTGGATGCCATATTTGAAAAGGAGCTCCCTACAGCTTTAGGTGTTGACAATGTGTGCAAAGTGGAGAGAGCCCACAGGCTGGGACCACAAAGAGAGAACACCCGCACAAACCAGAACGCTGAGGGGGGTAACCGCAATACCCAAATATCTAGGAGTCCGAGGCAAGCAATTGCTAAATACCTAGACTATAAGGACAAAGACAAGCTCTTAAGGGCCTTCAGAGCGAGACGTCGACCCCTTGAGATAATGGGTCACAGAGTTGTACTGCATGAGGACTTCTCAGCACTAGTAGCGAAACAACGGAGGGCGTTTAGCGACGTGTGTGGCATGTTGTTTGAGAGGTGTGCAATTTCAGCTCCAATACCCAGCAGTGTTAAGGACAAAAGAGGAAGACTGCACCTTCAGAAGATGGAAAGACCCAGATGAAGCTATGAGAGCCTTCATGAGATCCTCCAGAGGATCATCACCAAACAACGGCAGGGGGAGTGCTGCCAACAAGGACAAATCGTCGAGCCCAAGGAGTGACACGGTCCGTTGAGATGGAGGAAGAGAACTATGTGAAGCTGTGATATTGGAATCCCGCCTTGGGAATGTTTAATTGAGAGGGGGAACTCTCCTCTTGTTTCTAAGGGAGGGGAGGGGGAGGGAAAGAGAAGGGGGAAATGTCTTTTTTTTTTTTTTTTTTTTATTATTCTTTTTTCCCTTGTCCTTCGTTTTTCTCTCTATTTCTTTGCCCACTAGTCGGGCAAGATGCAGGAGGGGTAATTGCAAGGGGGTTTTGTTAGTTAAAATCACCGGCCAGGATGGTGTAAGAGGGAGTTATCTGTGGTGGAAAAAAAGGGAGTCACGAAACAATGGAATATTTGGAGGGGGAGGGGAGGAGGGGAAATGGTGGGAGGTGGAGAACCTGGTTGGGGTATTAGAATTTGTGTTTAAATGGGAGTTGGGGCAGGGGAAAATAAGTTATCCAACTGATGTGCAATGGTCCTATTTGAAGAAATGACGGGGTTTTGGATTTTGTATGTTTTTATACTATAGAAGATTGCATGTACGTGGAGTCTTTGTGACACCGTGACAATGGTTAAGATTGTCTCCTGGAATATTAAAGGACTAAGGTCCCCAGAAAAACGGTTAATGGTCCTTAGGCATCTGAAAAGATTGGGAGCAGATATAGCGTTATTGCATGAGACACACTTACCCCAACAGAACCTTTATAGGATGAATAAATTATGGGTGGGAGAGGTGTTTGGTTCAGGAGCTATAGGTCGACAAGCTGGGGTCGTTATGCTGGTGGGGAAGAATTTTCCACATAGGCTGATACGGCACTCGCATGATGAAGGGGGAAGGCATGTGCAAGTAGTCCTAGACACACCGTGTGGCTTATTGAATATACACAACGTATATGCGCCAAATTCGGAAAGAGGACCTTTTTTTGCTGACTTGGGGACTAAGATATCGGAGTAGGAGATGACTAACCTGATAGTGGGTGGGGACATGAATGAGGTGGTGGAGGAAATGGAAGACCGAACTGAGACAAAGGGTAATGGGAGAGGGAGGATGGAGACAACAAGGGTAGGACCATTACAAGGTTTCATAGAAGATTTAGGTCTACGAGACGCTTGGAGATTACATCACCCAGTTGACCGTCAATACACACATTTTTCCCATCCGCACGGAACATGGTCGAAAATTGATTCAATTCTTACTAGTGGGGACTTACTTCACAAGACAACTGCTGCTGACATATCGGACTTGGTGATCTCCGACCATAGCCCGGTGGACTTGACATTGCGTGACACCTTTCCAAGAGGTATAGATTACATTTGGCGATTCCCCCATTTTTTAAAAAAGGATACTGAATTTGCTTTACAGTTGGGGGAGTGGTGGACAGACCTGGTTCCGACAACCCTCCGGAGACAATGGAACCTACCCTGTTCTGGGAAATGGCTAAGGCGGTTTTACGAGGGAGGATTATGGCTTACACAGTTTCACTTAGGAAAAAGACACAATCTGCATATCTAAAAACAAGCGCGAAGGTGCGGGAGGAATATGTGAAATATCAAAGATGCCCTTCAGACGTAACCAAAAGTAATTGGATGGAAGCAAAGAGGGAATTTGATGCTTGGGCCCGGACGAGACAGGACATGGGAAAATCACAGTGGGAGGCAACATTACATACACAGGGGGACAAGGCGGGAGATTGTTGGCACATTTGGCGAAAGGCCGAAAGCCCACATCCCATATTGTGTTTCTCAAAAATAAGACGGGGGCAACCACATCGGACCCGAAGGAGGTTAACTCTATTTTGGGATCTTTCTATGCAGATCTTTATAAAGCAAAATCACATGACAGTGAACTAGGCCGACAGTGGCTGGAGGAGGTGAAGTTACCGGAATTAACAGGGGAAGACTTGGAAGAGTTAAATAGAGAGGTATCAGAGGAGGAAATAAAGGCGGTGATTAGACAACTTAACATCCACAAGGCACCGGGTCCAGACGGCTTTGGCGCCAGTCTGTACAAGATCCTGGCTGACCGGGTTGCTCCGCATCTGCGCTCCATGTACAATGGATTTTTGGAGGGTGGTGAAATTCCAACGCAATTGAATACAGCATATATAAGGTTGCTGCCCAAGGGGGAAAGAATGTCAGATGATCCGGCGTCGTACCGGCCAATCTCCCTAATCAATCAAGATCTGAAGATCATCTCTAAGATCTTGGCAGATAGACTGGCAAACTTTGATGCCTAGTTGGATAGGACAAGAACAGGCGGGTTTTGTACGGGGCAGGGCTGCTGTTGCGAATGTGAGAAAGGCCATTATGGTGTTGAAAGCAGTGCGCCTAGAAGACAGGGCGGCGATGGGTGCTCCGGCCATGGTTGTTCTTGATGCCGAAAAGGCTTTTGATAGTGTGGGATGGCCATGGCTGGAGCAAGTCTTGGATAAGATGGGAGTGGTGGGAGGTTTTAGACGGTTTCTGGGAACTCTCTATGCGAATCCTAAGGCAAGGGTGCACACAACGGGTTTCCTATCTGATGTGATTAGACTGGAAAGGGGAACGAGGCAGGGATGTCCCCTGTCGCCATTGCTCTTTAATTTGGCCATTGAGCCTCTCTCCAGATACCTCAACGGCCCACACAGTTTCGAGGGTATAGCAGTAGGAGGTAATCCACTAAAATCCAATTTGTTTGCAGACGACATCATTTTATATATGGCGAATCCTGCTAACGATTTGGATGGGGTACTGGAGAGATTCGAGATGTTCCATAAGATCTCGGGATTCTGATTAAATCTTTCAAAATGCGAGATTATGCTCCTCATGGAGGATGGCAAGAGAACTCTATATGATGGGCGGCGACAGGACACATTTCTGGGGATTAAAGTGAATAAGAGGGAAGTCAAATACCTAGGCATAATGATGAGTAAAGATGCCAGGGATCTGTACCGGTTAAATTATCGTCCTATTATACAGAAGATAGAACAGGAGCTGGTTAGATGGAAAGACCTACCGCTGTCTTTGAGGCTGAAGGCACACTGATCCCTCAAAAACGGCGCGTTTTTGAAGCGCAATACTGATGCGAGTTTGATGCGTGTAGTAGTGCTAGTGCGGTGCTAGTGCGGTGCTAGTGCGTTGCTAATGTGGTGCTAGTGTGGTGCTAGTGCGGTGCTAGTGAGATTTTTTCATTCCTACTGCGATCCGACAGACTAGCACCTTCTCCTGGTGTCAAGACTGCACTGATTTGCTGCCACTTATTTGTCAATCAATGGGGTCACTTGTGGGGGAGCTCCAATGTTTAGGCACACAGGGGCTCACCAAACGCGACATTGTGTCAGCTAACAATATGAGCTGATTTCCATTCAAATTGTTAGCGGACACCATGTCGCGTTTGGAGAACCCCTGTGTGCCTCAGCATTGGAGCTCCCCCACAAGTGACCCCATTTTGGAAACTAGACCCCCCAAGGAACAAATCTAGATGCATAATGAGCACTTTGAAGCCCCAGGTGCTTCACAAATTGATCCGTAAAAATGAAAAAAATATTTTTCTTTAACAAAAATCTTATTTTTTTATTTTTACGGATCAAATTGTGAAGCACCTGGAGCTTCAAAGTGCTCATTATGCATCTAGATTTGTTCCGTGGGGGTCTAGTTTCCAAAATGGGGTCACTTGTGTGGGAGCTCCAGTGCTGAGGCACACAGGGGCACTCCATACGCGACATGGTGTCCGCTAACAATTGGAATTGTTAGCGGACACCATGTTGCGTATGGAGAGCCCCTGTGTGCCTCAACATTCAAGCTCCCCCACAAGTGACCCCATTTTGGAAACTAGACCCCCAAGGAACAAATCCAGATGCATAATGGGGTCACTTGTGGGGGAGCTCCAATGTTTAGGCACACAGGGGCTCTCCATATGCAACATGGTGTCCGCTAACAATTGTTAACGGACACCATGTCGCGCATGGAGAGCCCCTGTGTGCAACCAGCATTGCCACCAGCGCAAGGGCAACTGGAAGAGTTGGGGTACAGCACCAGAAAATGGCACCTCCAATGAATGTGCTATTTTCTGAGGTGGCTGTGGGTTGCAATTTGCAGCGTGAGGGGCCCACAACATTTGGATCTCTCTATGATGAGGATTGCAGCCCCCCAACTGCCAAGTTGTACCTGGCTGGCAACCAAAAATATGGCAAAGCTCCATGTCATTTTATTGGTAGAAGTAATTAAAAAAAATGACGTGGGGCTTCACCATATTTTTGGTCCAGCCAGGTACAACTTGGCAGCTACAGACTGCCACCAACCCCCAGCTGCCTTGTTGTACCTTGCTGGCAACCAAAAATACAGCGAAGCCCATTTTTTTATTTCTAGAACAAATTCTAGAAAAAAAAAATGACGTGGGGCTCCGCCATATTTTTAGTCCAGCCAGGTACAACTAGACAGCTGGGGGCTGGAATCCGCAGCATGGAGAGGCCCAAGCGTTCTGGGCCCCCCATGCTGCGAATTGCAGCCCGCAGCCGCCCCAGAAAATGGCGCATTCATTGAAGCGCCATTTTCTGGTGCTGTACCCATGCTCTTCCAGTTGCCCTGGTGCCGGTGGCAAACTGGGTAATAAAGGGGTTAATGCCAGCTTTTTATTGGCAGCTGGCACTAAGCCCGAGATTCATAATATTGGGCCAATGTTAGACCCGCCATTAGGAATCTCTGGTAAGTAGTCAATAAATACACACAGAGTAAAATATTTTTATTTGCAAAAAAACACAAACAAAATTCAGACTCCATCTTTATTAGAAAGATCCGACGTAGTCCATAACGAAGGTCCCGCGACGCTTCATCGCCTCCGACGTAGTCCACAACGAAGGTCCCACGATGCTCGATCGCTTCTGCTCCAGAGATTGCAGCAAGGGATCAAGTGTCCTCTTCCTACAGTCTCTGGGGTCAGAGTTATGGTGCACTGTATGGCAATGATCTGTCATACAGTGCACCATGACTATGATCCCTGAGACTAGAAGAGGACACTTGATACCTTGTTGCATCCATCCATCCATTATCCACGCATGTACACATCCATTCGTGCACACATCCACACATGCAGTCACACATACGCACACATCCATCCATGCACCCATGCATCCACGCATCCACTAACCCACACATCCACTAACCCACGCATCCACTAACCCACACATCCACTAACCCACGCATCCACTAACCCACGCACCCACACATCCACACATCCACGCATCCACTAACCCATGCACCCACACATGCACTAATCCCCGCACCCACACATCCCCGCACCCACACATTCACACATCCACGTACCCACACATCCACGTACCCACGCATCCACGCACCCACGCATCCACGCACCCACGCATCCACAGATCCCCGCACCCACACATTCACACATCCACGTACCCACGCATCCACGTACCCACGCATCCACGTACCCACGCATCCACTAACCCACGCATCCACTAACCCACGCACCCACACATCCACGAACCCACACATCCACTAATCCACGCACCCACACATCCATTAACCCACGCATCCACTAATCCACGCACCCACACATCCATTAACCCACACATCCACTAACCCACGCACCCACACACCCACGCATCCACACATCCCCGCACCCACACATTCACACATCCACGTACCCACGCATCCACGTACCCACGCATCCACGTACCCACGCATCCACGTACCCACGCATCCACGTACCCACGCATCCACGCATCCACGTACCCACGCATCCACTAACCCACGCATCCACTAACCCACGCACCCACACATCCACTTACCCACACATCCACTTACCCACACATCCACTTACCCACACATCCACGCACCCACACATCCACGCACCCACTAACCCATGCACCCACACATCCACTAATCCACGCACCCACTAACCCACGCACACACACATCCACGTACCCACGCATCCACGTACCCACGCATCCACGTACCCACGCATCCACGTACCCACGCATCCACTAACCCACGCATCCACACACCCACTAACCCACGCACCCACTAACCCACGCACCCACTAACCCACACACCCATGCATCCACACACCCATGCATCCACACACCCATGCATCCACACACCCACGCATCCACACACCCACACTCACGCATCCACACACCCACGCATCCACACACCCACACTCACGCATCCACACACCCACACATCCACTAACCCACGTATCCACTAACCCACGCATCCACGCACCCATGCATCCACTAACCCACGCACCCACACACCCATGCATCCACGCACTCACGCATCCACGCACCCACACACCCACGCATCCACTAACCCACGCATCCACTAACCCACGCACCCACGCATCCACACACCCACTAACCCACGCACCCACTAACCCACGCACCCACTAACCCACACACCCACGCATCCACACACCCATGCATCCACACACCCATGCATCCACACACCCACGCATCCACACACCCACACTCACGCATCCACACACCCACGCATCCACACACCCACACTCACGCATCCACACACCCACACATCCACTAACCCACGTATCCACTAACCCACGCATCCACGCACCCATGCATCCACTAACCCACGCATCCATGCATCCACTAACCCACGCATCCACACACCCACACATCCACTAACCACGCACCCACGCATCCACACACCTGCATCCACTAACCCACGCACCCACACACCCACGCATCCACACACCCACACATCCACTAACCCACGCATCCACACACCCACACATCCACTAACCCACACATCCACACACCCACACACCCACGCATCCACACACCCACACATCCACTAACCCACACATCCACTAACCCACACACCCACCCACGCATCCACACACCCACACACCCACGCATCCACACACCCACACATCCACTAACCCACGCACCCACACACCCACGCACCCACACACCCACACATCCACTAACCCACGCACCCACACACCCACGCATCCACACACCCAGACATCCACTAACCCACACATCCACACATCCACACACCCACACAATCATTGATTGATTCATTCATTCATACAGTACTTACCTCAGGGCGGAGCAGCACCGGAGGAGGGGCGTTCCAGCGAGGAGAGGAGGCAGAGCGGCGGCTACACCGGCGGGATCGGACACGGGGATCGAGGAGCGGTGAGATCGGACACGGGGATCGGGGGGGTGGGGGCCGCAAGCCGCAAGCCGCAGGTGGGGGCCATCCAGAGGAGGGGTAGGCCTGAGGAGGGGTAGGGCATCGCGGCGGGTGAGGCCGCAATCAGGTTCCGGTATCGGGCGACGGGCGTGGGGGGCAGTGACAGGTGGGGCCGGGGGTCATCTTGAGAAGGGGAAGGCCTGAAGGAGGGGGAGGGTATCCGCCCCCAACGCCAGCAGCGCGGCGTGTGAAGCCGCACACAGGTCCCGGCTGTCACAGAGATCACAGCCGGGATCACAGCCTCAGTACCTGGCGGGGCCGGTCCGACGGGAGGCTCTGCACAGCTTGAGGGCTCTGGCTCCCGGTGGTCTGCGGTGTGTGCCCTGCTTCTTCCCGCCCGCTTTTTGAAAGTGTGTGCTGGAAGTGTGTTTTTTCACGCGGGAGACTCGCACTAGTCATTGCACGGTGCGTTTTTTTAACGCACCCATTGATTTCTATTGTGGCTCAATGCGTACAACTCGCATGCAGTCGCAGCATGCCGCGACTGAAACTCGCTTTGCGAGTTCAATGCTTAAAATGCGCACCAGTGTGTCCGACATGATAGAAAAACACTTGTTCTAGTGCAATGCGAGTTTATCTCGCATTGCACTCGCGCGAGGCACTGGGATCATGTCGGATGATGTGCCTTCAGCCTGACGGGGAGAATACATCTTGTCAAAATGGTCTCATTCACTCGCTTGTTGTATCCTATGCAGACGATTCCACTTCTGCTCCATCACACGGATGTAAATATAATAAACAGAGCCATTTCCAAATTTCTTTGGAGGGGACGGAGGCATAGGATAGGGATAAGAACATTGTTTCCTAAAGAGGAAGGAGCCTTGAGTCTCCCCAATATACGGGGATACAATTTGGCATGTATGTGGAGACACGTGGTGGATTGGCTACGAGGGACGAGTAATCAGTCGGACTTCGCATTGGAGACAAAATGGTGCAAGCCATGGAGTCTGGGGTCAGTGCTACATGCCCAAAGTGGAGTACTTGAAACACGTATCAAACAATCTGTCTTGTTTAGGGACACCAGGGCGGCCTGGAAGGCGGTCAGATACAGAATGGGGCTGTCATGGCTAATATCGAAACATACACTGCTATGGGACAACCCAGACTTCCCACAGGGGATAGATAATGCTTTATTTCAGACTTGGAGGGGAAAGGGGATCAGGGTGCTAGGCGACTTAATGGTTAAGACGGAAAGACGATGGATGTCAGCAGCAGAGGCGATAGAAACATGGCGATTGGGATCTTCTCAGATGCTCTAATTCGCACAAATAAGAGGTCACCTGATGTCGAGGTTACACGATATCAGGAGGGAATGCCAGAGATTGATAACAGACGATCTGTTGACTAGTCAGGCTCCTGTGGCGACGATTTCCTCACTATACGCTACATTGAAAAATAGACTGCTACCAACAGGACCCACACGACTTCTCACAGGATGGGACACTGGACTGGGGTTCGAAGGAGCGGGGGAGGGGGTGCTTGCGGGGTGGAATGCTATGCGCAAATATGTGACTGATGATGGCTGGCGTGATACTCAATACAGGATGATTCATAGGGCGATACTGGGCTTCAATATCCTGACGACACCCACTAATCCAGATGGGATGACAAAATGCCCGAAATGTGGGGAAAACAACACGGACATGTTTCATGGAGTTTAGGAATGTCCACAGGTACGATTGGGATGGGAAAGGGTCAGGAGATGGATGGGGAAATGTTGGACTTAGAGGTGCCGATGAATAAGATGATTCTGGTGTTCCATGACTTGGAGGGTTATGATGTTCCTAAGAGAAAACGCACATGCTTTCACTTAATACTAATAACATTTTTACGTCTCATTCTGCGACAATGGTTGAGTGCGCAGGTGCCTGGTGTATCAAATTTATGTCTGGAATTGAAACACATTATGAGAATGGAAAAACTAATAACGGAGACTGATAAAGAAAACAAAACCTCCAAATTTATGTCTATATGGCGAGATTTTATAGTATGTTGTTTATCCAGGAGGAAATTGATAAACTGATGGAAGTTTTTCGTAATACAAGATGGTATTGTCTTGAAGATCTGGTTAACACCGTAGGAGCGTTGAGAATTGGAATTGTGGAATGACATGTTATGTTCTTTTTGCTTTTTATATACGGGAGAGAATGGGAACTACTGCTAACAGAGGTTGGATAACAAGAGGAGGGGGAGGGAAGGGGACAGTTCTTATTTTTGTCATTGTTTATTGACTCTATACCAGTGTTGTATATGCTATGTTATATGCAAAAAATCTAATAAAAAATGATTTACAAAAAAAAAAAATGTGTATCAGTATCATTTTCACTGAAACAAAAAAAATTGTTTTATTTTCACGGCCCATATTATAAAATTCTGTGACTTTAAGATGCTCGTCTTACCACTAGATACATTTCTTGAGGGTTGTAGTTTCCAAAATTGTCACTTTTGAGGGATTTCTAGTGTTTTAGGCAGGGCTGTGGTGTTGGAGTTGGTATCCATTTTGGTGGAGTCGGTATAGAATGCACGCCCAAAATATATGTTAAATTGGGTACATTTGTTCAGTGCAATATGCGCTGAATGTTAGTATTATGATTATGTTCTATCTAAATAGCTTGATTATTGTATCATAATAATGATCAAAAGCCTGATGTTCACATTGTACTACAATAAATTTATCACAAATGTGAGCCATGTATGAAGGAGTTGGAGTCTGAGTCAGGGAAATTGAGCAGTCTGAGTCGGAGGTTGAGCTTTTCTACTCCACATCCATGGTTTTAGGACCTTGGCAGATCTGCTCTACTCCACATCCATGGTTTTAGGACCTTGACAGATCTGCAAACGCAACATGGCGTCCATAATCTATTCATGCCAATTTTGCAGTCCAAAAATGAAATAGTGTTCATTTCCTTCCGAGCCCTGCTGTGCACCTAAACATTAATTTTCCACTACATACGAGGTATCTGCGTACTCAGGAGAAATTGCACAAGAAGTGTGTGCTACAATTTCTCCTGTTAGAGTACCTGTCACCCCCCTGGTGCTATGCTAACTGAATGCAGTACTGAATGCAGCGTCTCTGCTCCATTAAGAGAAGGGGTCCCCAATGTTTCTAGTTCCCCTGTAAACTGTTAAAACGACTTTATAAAGTGTACAGATAAGGAGTCTGGAAGGACTTACTCAGTAATGAGTCATCGCTGTTGCTGGTGTTCTCCCCGCCTCCAGCTCTCTGTGCCACCTCCAGCCTTCTCTTGTTCAGCCTCCTGTATGTGTCATCGCTGAGGGCTGGAGGTGGCACAGGGAGGGCTGGAGGCGGGGAGGACACCAGCAGCAGAGATGACACATTACCGAGTAAGTCCCTCCGGACTCTTTATCTGTACACTTTATAAAGTATTTTGAACAACTTACAGGGGGGCTAGAAACATTTACCCCTTCCCTGAATGCAGTAGACACGCTGCATTTAGTGATGCATTGTTAGCATAGCACCAGGGGGGTGACAGGTCATCTTTAACCTTGTGAGCATGCAACATTTGGAGCTAAAACAAAATGTTTTGTTGAAAAACAGCGATTTTATATTTTGATGGGTCAATATTAATATTGTAAAATTATGTGAAACATCTGGGTTTTAAATGTCCTCAACACACATCTTGATAAGTCAATGAGGGTTCCAGTTTTCAAAATGGGATCACTCGTGGAGGGTTTCCTCTGTTTAGGCACATCATGGACTATGGGATATGGGGTCTAACGATTCTAAGCAATTCTGAATTCCTTCCCTTCCGAATCCTGCCATTCACCCAACCAGTAATTTTCCACCACATATCGGGTATCTGCATAATCAATAGAAATTGCGCAGCATATTGTATGGTGCATTTTCTCCTGTTGCCCTTGTGAAAATGCAAAATTTAGAGCTAAAACAATATTTTTGTAGCAAAAAGTAAAATGTTCATTTTCTGTCTGGCAGACCACATTTACCTTTTTATTTTTACCTATTTTTTGTCCCTTTTTTGCGTTTTTAAATCAGGTGGCGGCTTACTTTAGGGCACCACTCTCCTTTTAACATGGGGATCGCGCAAGGCACGCATCTTCCTTTAGGGGCAACGGATTCCTTAAGGGCTTGTAATTTGGTACACTATGTCAGATCCCAAACCATCCAAAAGGAATAGCAAAACCCACACAGGGGTCAATGCATCATATACCAACTGCAGACTGCACTCCCGATGGGACACACTTCGCAACTTTGCCTAAACTACGAATGGCAGTAGGCTCCCAATGCCCCATTGAGCCTACCACTGGCGTAGTACCCATTACGTCTGACACTCCTGCATGGGCCCTGACATTGACGCAATTGGTAGGCTCATTAGCCAGAATAATGCAGTCGTTCCCTGTTCTCCATACAGCCTGTGCCACCAACTGAGACCACTCTCACTCTCCCCCGCCATGCTCCTCACAGGCAACAAACGTCCCCAGTATAGGGAGCCTCGGGCAACAGGGGACTGACCCATACAAGCACGTGCCAGGGACACACTCCCACCAACCATAGGGGACATATCTCGCTGTCCGTCACCCGAAGACCAGCCCAAGCTACTCTCCGAAGGGGAACTTTCAGAGCTCATTGAGGCAGTTATCAAAACACAAAGTCAATGACAACCCTACAACCGCCCCGGAGCACACCGTGTCCTTTAAAAAGTCAAAACACTCCCGTCGAGTCTTCTCAAATCACCCCGAATTTAAGAACATAATCTGACGACATTGGGAGCTCCCAGACAAGTGCTAAGCAGGTCAAAGACCTATCGAACCTAAATACCCCTTCGCATCAGACCAACATAAAGAATGGGCTGAGTCACCAGCCGTCGACCCTCCAGTATTGCACCTAGTTAGCAGAACCCTCCTTACATTTTTAGACAGCTCATCTATCAAAGACCCCCAACGACTGTCAAATAGATAACCAGCGCGGACTGTGATACACCATCCCTGGATCCAGATATTTCTACACGTGTTACGTGGAGGTGGAAGTCCTGCAGCAGCTTTTTGTACTACATGCGATTTAAACTAGTTGTGGGTGCACACAACTAGAAAAGGTGAGTGCACCATCATTGTGACCTGTGTGAAAACTTTTGCCATATTGATAGGGCACTATTGCACCTCGTGTTTGTCTCCTTTATCTTTATTATAAATAGATAACCTAGCTTGCTCGGTCTCTTGAAGCCTCAGGAGCAGCCCTTTCAGCCTCGTTCGCAACTGTGTGGGTCACAAAAGCCACGGTATCTTGGATAAATACACTACGCGCAATCTTACAAGACCTTGACCCCCCCCCCCACAAAAGGCAGCTGACCTATTCAACCACCTCTCAATGGTCGGGGATACTTCTTGCTCGCGTCCTTAGACACGGCGAACTGTTCCGCGTTGGCAGCGGCGAACACCATCTCCATTAGCTGAACTCTGGCTCTGAGGATGGCACGCTGACTCTGCAGCTGAGATCCCTTATAACCCTACCCTACCAGGGCAGTTGCCTATTTGGGAAAACGCTTGACCAACTCATCTCCGAAGCCTCGGGAGGAAAAAGCAAGTTCCTCCCCCAGCCACAATCACGTTTTCGCACCTCTCACGGGACATCAGGATGGCCCACCTCAACTGCTAACACAGGCGCAGTGCGGCCTACCCGCAGGGACAGAAATACCCCATCCTCATTAAAGACAAATTCCACCTGGAAAAGCCACCTGAAACAAACCCGCTCTAAGGGCACTAGACCTCAAAGATTCAACGCATCTCTCCCTCAGCTCGCCACCAACACAATAGGCGGACGTCTCCAACTTTTCCGCCACTCCTGGCTTTGTTGTACGCGAAAATGGGGTCAGAAAACTGAAGTCGTCAGGTTACAAGTGTGAGGTAGCGCTGGGATTGCAAGACAAACTGCAGTGAGCCCGGTATCAGTTTATACAGTACCCGGATTTATTCATGAGGCACAGCAGTGGCACAAGCCGCCAGGTTCCGGGACGCAGCCGGGTACAATGCATACATCCACTCTTCAGTAACACGGTCCCTTCAGGTTAGGAGTTCTCTCCGGTCGGGGTCGCACTGGGCTCCCGGGTTAGGCCGTGTTGTAACAGCACACAGCCTCTCACGCCCTGGACCTGACCACTCAGCAGTCCCTTCTGCCTCAACTCAGGCCGAAGCTCTCCACAGAGAACCCCGCCCTGTCTCCTAACCTAACATTTAACCCCGTGTCTCCCTCCGGGGAAAACCTACAAGACCTGGCCTGGAGTGGAGCGTCCCTCTACCCTATATTCCATACCGGGTTCAATACGTGACAGTGCACATTCTGAGGGACACATAGCACCCCTCGCATAAGATCCCCCTCACTGTCTCACACAAGATAGTATTCTCATCCCGGCCCCCAACTAATTTTTTCCTCGTTGTGTCCCCCCAAACCAAACACACGCCCATTCTTCAAAGCCATCAATTAACTACTCCAAACCAGTGTCATAGCACCAGTACCAGAGACCGAAAGGTTTTAAAGGATACTACTCAAACCTGTTCATCGTTCTGAAAAAAGACCGAACAGTATGCCCCATCCTAGACCTCAAACTCCTCAACAAATTTGTAATAGTCCTACAATTCAGAATGGAATCCCTACGCTCAGTAAACACGTCAATGGAAAAAGGGGAGTTCTTAGCAACCATCGACATCCAAGACTCATATCTTTATATTCCCATTTTTTTCCCCGCATCAAAAGTACCTGCGGTTAGTCATTCAAAAACGCCACTTCCAATTCGTCCCACTGTCCTTCGGCCTTGCAACCGCATCCAGAGTCTTCATGAAAGTCATGGTGGCCGTCATGACTATTCATTCACGGGCAATGGTCGTCCTCCCTTACCTAGATGACCTGCTTATCAAGGGACTATCCTTCCAGGCTTGCCTCGACAGCATCCAAATAACATCGGACACGCTTAAACAAATCTCCCCAAAGCTGGCCCAAAGGTTAGACTTTCTAGGGATGACCTTCGACACTGCACTAGAGCTAGTCATACTCCCTCAAGACAAGGCCACGGCGATTCGCAAAGGGGTTCTCACTCTTTGCAGTCGACAACCTCAATCCATCCGCATTTGCATGGGGGCCCTAGGAAAAATAGTAGCGGCAATGGAAGTTTCCATCGCTCAGCTACACTTCCGACCCTTGCAGCTTGCCCTCCTTTCGGCTTGGGACAAAAATCCCTTCAGCCTCAACCATGATCACCGCCTGTCCACGCAAATCAAAAAGGTACTCAACTGGTATACACGGCCATTTTCACTCACACAGGGAAAACCCTTTCTTCCAGTCCAATGGCTAGTTGTCACCACCGACGCCAGTCCACTCGTCTGGGGGGGGGGCCGCCTATCGCCAACACATGGCCCAAGGCCACTGAATACAACAGGAGTCACACCTCTCAATCAACATTCTGGAGCTACGGGCAATCCGCTTAGCGCTCCAGCACTTTCACCACCTTCTAGCCCAGGGGCGGGGAACCATTTTTCTGACGAGGGCCATTTGGAGATTGCTACCATCCTTCAGGGGCCGCACAAAATTATCAACGTGAAAATTACCTGCTATAATTGGTTAACCAATCAACTCCCCCCTACTGTGTTGGCTTGAGCTGCTTCTCTTTGGCGTCGGTGATATTGGTCATGTTGCTTCTCAACTGCATTTCTAGGATTACTAGAGCCCTAGAAATCACAGGAGAGGCTGGGAGCATATACCTCACTGGCAATACCGAGGCTGGGGCATAGAGATCACTCGAGAGTTGGATTAAAAGGGCAGACTCCGTCTGCCACCCTCAGCACTGCGGTCCCCAGGAATCTATACGGGGGGTCACAAAAAAGTCATCGAGGGCCGCATTCGGCCCTGGGGCCTGAGGTTCCCCACCCCCTGTTTTAGCCGTTCACCCCATCTGCATTCAATCAGACAACGCAACAGCAGTGGCGTACATCAATCACTATGGCGGCACACTCAGCAAATCCGCAATGTGCGAAGTGGAACATATCCTACGCTGGACCGAAACAACTCAGTTAGTTAGTCATATCCGCAGTCCACATCCCGGGAATGTACAACTGTGCGGCAGACTTCCTAATCACCAGGGATTGGCCTCAGGAAAATGGTCCCTCCATCCATAAGTTTTTCTGCAGATCTGTCGGCGATGGGGAACCCCTGACTTGGACCTAATGGCATCAAGGCTGAACGCAAAAGCCCCGACCTTTGTAGCCATGTCTTGGGACCCTCAAGCGCTAGGGGTGGACTCGCTGGTCCTTTCTTGGTGCCAATTCCAACTCCCATACATCTTTCCCCCACTGCCATTGATCCCGCGAGTAATCTGAAAGATCAAAGTAGAAAGAGCCCAAGTAATACTCATTGTCCCAGATTGGCCATGACGAGCGTGGTACTTGCTCATACAGCTTCTCGTCGACGTGTCCTGGCTACTCTCAAACCGACCTGACCTCCTGACTCAGGGCCCCATTTGCCACCAGAAGTCAGGGGCCCTGTCTTTAACGGCGTGGCTATTGAATCCTGGGTCCTGACCCAGGTAGGTTTTCTACCAGAGGACATAAGCACCATGATTTTTAAGGGGTTAAATGTAAGTCCTTTGCTTCCTGTCTTATACAATGAGAACCATATTCTGGCTCTCATAGTTAAATTGAGGTCTTGTATCATAATGTCTGACTTTCGAACAGTCAGAAGTTATGGACACAAGATGGTGCTGCAGGATGCGATCGGCGCTGAACGATGAAGCCCTTGGTACGTGGTTATAAGACTGGGGTAGGGGACTTGCATTTAAAGTGCCAATTCAGTAACAAAAAAAAAAATAAATGCAGGATAGGTACTTTAAGTTTTTCCTTCCTTCAAATAAGAAGATTGTGAGACACACTTTAGTGACAAGTCATTCTTTTCAATGTTAATAAACATTAGTAAGTAACTTTTTATGTCCTTTTAAATTAGAGCGATGTCTTGAAGACCATGAATTGGTATTGCAAATTCAATCTGTGATGACAAGTGAAAGCAAGTTTCTGTTCAGAAAGAATTATGCAAAATATGAATTTTTCAAAAATCCTGTGGTAAGTAGACCACATATAAACACAGTATTGCTTTATGATTGAAATACAAATAACCCTTTTAAATCAATACATTTTCTTTTCAGATCAGCAAAATATAATTAAAGTTCACCTGTCTAGTGTAGATTCTGCATAAAGGTAAAAGCAAGCATGATAGGGGTGATAATTGGCATCCAGAGTATGCATGTCACATGTAGCAGTCCTAAGAAAAAACAAGAAAACCGAAAACTGTTATATTTACATCCTGGTCTTTTCTAGTCATCGGAGAAGCACTGGGCAGTCACAGCTGATCTCAACTGATCCACTGTTCGATTGATGTCCTGCTCTGCACAGTTATAGGCTTAAAGGCCAATTACACACAATGATATCGTGAACAACATTGTTGCAACGTCACTGATTTCGTTGTGTGTAAAGGGCCTGTTACACCCTATGATATCGTTAACATGTCACGGTTTTTGGAGCAGTATAACGACGACGTTGCGTGTGACATGTAGTTCTGATCAACTATAAGTCGGCTGATCGTTGTTCGCAGGTTTATGAACAGGACCATAAATCAGTCGTTGATCGTACGTTTGATCTGCTGCATTGTTGTGAGTGACACCGTGATAACGATCTTGTTTACGACTTTGCCTATTCAGAACTGAAGGACGTAGGCGACCAAACGACCGCAAGTATCGTTCGCTTGTCGCGGAATTGTTGCTGCGTCATTCACGATATCTGTATATGTGACTCCTCACCAGCGATTAATGAACGACTTTCAAGGGATCCAGGTCAAGTCGGATTGTTGGTTGGATCGCTGAGACATTGAAGCGTGTAACGGGCCCTTAACACGTATCAACGATCCACGATAAGTCGTTGATGGTAGATTTATGGTCCTGTCCATAAATCTTATCGTTTATCTCCCGCTGGGCACCCAGCATCAGCACGTCTGACAGCGGGAGACCAACGATGGACGCACTCCCAGCGCTGCACAGCAAGCGCTGGGAGCTGGTAGCCATGGTATACAGCGGGTATCTAGGAAGCGGCCAGCGTGTAAGCGGATACTAGCCTGTAAGCGGAGAAGGCTGGTAACCAGGGTATACATCGGGTAACTAGGCGCTGCCATGGTTACCAGCCTGCTCCCACTTACCACAGCCTGGCAGTGGGAGCTAAACCTCATGGAAAGAATGTTTTATTCTTTTCCACAATGTCGCTGGTCCACTGGTCGCTGGTGAGTCTGCCTGTGTGACAGTTCGCCAGCGATCAGTTCACGATGTGGCAGCGATCCACAAATTGGTCGGATCACTGCCACATCGCAGCGTGTAACGGGGCCTTTAGGCTGGAGTCACATAAGGGTATGGCTCATGCGAGGATCACATCCTACTAACCGCACTGGCCGGCTGCTCTCTTGAGATGACACTATTGGCTGCATTTTGATGCTATATTTGTGCAAGTGATATGGTAGTACGTCTCCAGCCTAAGAGTGACGTCTGGAACCGACAGTGGGCATGAGTGGAGGCTAGCTGTGACTGCTAGTTGCTGTCTTGGCGGCTGGAGAGAAGCAAACCACGATGCTATTATAACATATATTCTTCTTTATTCACCATTGACTTCTTCTTATAACATAGCCATGGTCAGGATGCTAATTATCACGTCTACTTGGCTTTTACTTGAAGAATTATATCTGATGAATTGAATTGTGTTGTCCCCATAGGTTAGAGATCCTTGTATCTCTCTAGGCTACAATTGCATTATTTTTTCTGTAACATAGCTGGAGCAGATCTGGCTCTTAACTCTCATCTGTCAATGACTCTTGTGATGAGAGCATTTTTTTCTGTAATTTGAGTTCCAATGGATGCCTCACTTACAGTAAAGTTTACAGTGAAACACTGAGATTTATGACCTCTAAGGAAACTGATTACGGTAAATTTCATGCTTCCCTATACCTGTTAATCAAAAGCTTAATTAAACCTATTTCACCTCAGTCTGTGAACAATTAATTCAGCATGTTATTAAATAAATTAATCAGGATTAGAATGAAACATGAGCTATATGTATAAAAAAAGAAAGAAAATATTTCAAATATCACTATTAATTGTTCCCACATAAAATAAAGATGGCCAGTTCAATAGAAAAAATAGCTATGGCCACTAAAATGTGGGGAGAGGCATAACAAGGCCCGTAACTAAGATTATGCTATCTTCAGATTGGAAAGCATAAACTTGGCGAGCTCTTGTAGTCCTCTCATTGGTGAGCGCTGTGTAACCCCTCCTTTTCAATTGATTGACAACATTCTGCATATGCACAGTGGAGGCAGGAAACAGCTAACAAATATCCAAACCCGGGAGATTACCAAATTGAGAGAACTAGCAGAGCTGTATCTGTGTTTAATAGAAATTGAAGCAAGATGTTTGTTTCTAAAATATGTCCCTACTTTCTGTGAGGCAGTAAAACCCGGTGACAAATTATATTTAGGATTTACGGTGCAGAAAAAAGTATTTAGTCAGCCACCAATTGTGCCAGTTCTCCCACTTAAAAAGATGAGGTCGGCCTGTAATTAACATCATAGGTAGACCTCAACTATGAGACCCAAAATGAGAACACAAATCCTGAAAATCGCATTGTCTGATTTGGAAAGATTTTTTTTTTCTTCAAATTTTGGTGTAAAATAAGTATTTGGTCACCTGCAAACAGTCAATATTTCTGGCTCTCACAGACCTGTAACTTCTTCTTTAAAAGGTTCCTCTGTCCTCCACTGTAGTACTGGTACCTGTTTGAACTTGTTATCAGTATAAAAGACACCTGTCTGCAATCTCAAATATCTAAATAAATGAGACAAAAGAGGTCATAGGGTCTTATCCTTTGATGGGCAAAGGGAAACTGTGACACAATATGGTTTTGCTCACCTGTGTTGATTGTAACAACTCACAACCAGTATATGCACTTGTCCAGCTTGCTGCAGGATTCACACTCTTACGATACACGTGGCACAAGAAACTGAAACTAAATGGACGAAGTGCCCAAAAGATCCACACTGCTGGAATGAAAACCAGGATCAATGCATTCTGGTCGAATGGTGCCTTTTATTCCGACGCATTTCGGACCCTATACCTCGCTCCATCCTCCCTGAGGAAGGAGCGAGGTATAGGCTCCGAAACGCGTCGGAATAAAAGGCACCATTTGACCAAACTGCATTGATCCTGGTTTTCATTCCAGCAGTGTGGATCTTTTGGACACTTCATCCATTTCGTTTCAGTGCAATCTCAGTCAAACTCCACTATGGTGAGGACAAAAGAGCTGTCTAAGGGTGCCTTCACACTGCGGTCAGGTCCGGTCTGGGGCTTTGCGATGTAAATCGGACAGCCCCGGACCGGATTTTGGCCCCATAGTATCCTATGGGGCCGGATGGAGCCAGATGGCAGCTATCCGCCAACTGGTTTCCATCTGTCCGACAGTATCCGGGGCAATCCGGCGCTCCCTAACATGGGAGTCTATGGGGCCGGATTGCCCTCCAGTTCTTTGTTCAGATCCGGTCCGGGGCTGTCAGGTTCATCCCTGACAGCCCCAGACCGGACCTCACCGCAGTGTGAAGCCACCCTTAGGACACCAGAAACAAAATTGTAGCCCTGCACCAGGATGGAAAGACTGAATCTGCAATAGGCAAGCAGCTTGGTGTGAAGAAATCAACTGTGGAAGCAATGATTAGAAAATGGAAGACATACAAAACCCCTGATAATCTCCCTCGATTCGGGACTCCATAGAAGATCTCACCCCGTGGAGTCAAAATGATCTCAAGAACGGTGAGAAAAAAATCCTAGAACCACACGGGGAGACTTAGTGAGAGCTGGTACAAACGTTACAAAGGCTACCATCAGTAACACGCTGCGCCACCAAGAACTCAGATCCTGCAGTGCCAGACGTGTCCCCCAGCTTAAGCCATTACTTGTCTGGTCGTGTCTGAAGTTTGCTAGAGAACATTTGGATGATCCAGAAGAGTAATGGGAGATTGTCATATGATCAAATGAAACAAAAGTAGAACTGTTTGGTAGAAACACAACTCGTCATGCTTGGAGGAGAAAGCATGCCGAGTTGCATCCAAAGAACACCATACCTACTGTGAATCATGGGGATGGAAACATCATGCTTTGGAGCTGTTTCTCTGCCAAGGGACCAGGACAACTGAACCGTGTACATGAAATGAATGGGGCCATGTATCGTGAGTTTTGAGTGGAAACCACCTTCCATCAGCAAGGGCATTGAAGATGAAACCTGGCTGGGTCTTTCAGCATGACAATGATCCCAACCACACCGCCAGGGAAATAAAAGAAGTGGCTTCATAAGAAGCATTTCAGGGTCCTGGAGTGGCCTAGCCAGTCTCCAGGTCTCAACCCTATAGAAAACCTTTGTAGGGAGTTCAAAGTCCGTGTTGCCCAGCGACAGACCCAAAATCAGTACTCTAGAGGAGATCTGCTTGGAGGAATGGGCCAATATACCAGCAACAGTGTGTGCCAACCTTGTGAAGACTTAAGGCCCAGTTACACTGAACGACGTTGAAACTATGTCAGCAACGATCTTGGGGCGCGTGGTCGTTTTTGACATAATTTCAACATCGCTGGTGAGATGTCACACGTCTAGATATCGTGGACAACTTACCAATGATGTTGTGAGCAGGTATTGTTCGCAAAATCCACGAGCGATCCCTGCTCATTGCTTTGAATGGGCAAAGTTGTCCACGACATAGTTATCGCGGTGTCACACAGAACGATACAGCAGGTTGCTGGAGTTGAGATCGTCAGGTTTTCCAACATGTTGGTAAACCTCCTCAAAAACAAAGTCCACATAGGTATATCAAAATAAGGGGATCCCCCCCACACAGTTAGTTTATGAGGGGCTCCCAGGATGCATGGACATACTCCATATAACATTAAAAAAAAACGGAGAAACAGGAGTATCATGCAAGGATTCACAATGTTTATTAAACAATAGGACAGGTGGTAAAAATGTATAAAAGACTATCAAAAAATTACAAGAAAACAATGGTGGCCACAAAGGCTCATCAACAGTAGTACATTGACTATAGAGACACAGGTAAGTAAGATTCGAAGTTAGATATAGCATGTTAAGTGGTACATCTCTGCTGCATTTTACAAATTTAAAGCAACATGTGATTAACATAAAATTGCAAGTGCATTGAGGTAAATGATACTCTTCAGAGTGACCTATACAGCGTTATATAGTTACATGCATAATCAAGGTGAAAAATATCCAATACCCATGTTAGTCATGTTTGTAAGTACGCCAATTAGAGAGTCATGTGGTCACCCAGAAAAGAACACGGGCCATTTGTTTTCTTGTAATTTTTTGATATTGTCTTTTATACATTTTTACCACCTGTCCTATTGTTTAATAAACATTGTGAATCCTTGCACGATACTCCTGTTTCTCCGGTTTTTTGATATTGGTAGACCTGTCAACTCCGATCTAACGATTTATCGTTAAAACTTGCCAGAGTCATACGCAATGAGGTCGCAACGATGTCGCTGGTACGCCTCCAAACCCGTGACGTATCAGCGATGTCGTTGACGACGTCGTGGCGTGTAATAGGGCCTTTACAGAAACAGTTTGACCTCTGTCATTGCCAACAAAGGATATGTAACAAAGTATTGAGATGAACTTTTGTTGTTGACCAAATACTTATTTTCCTTTTCCACCAAAATTTGAAAAAAATTACTTTCCAAATTAGACAATGTGATTTTCAGGATTTGATTTCTCATTTTTTGTCTCATAGTTGAGGTCTACCTACGATGTCAATTATAGGCCTCTCTCATCTTTTTAAAGGTACCGTTACACAGCACGACGTTGGAACGATGTCGGCAACTATCTCATGGCGCGCGCGGTCATTTCAGATATCGTTTTGACAGCGTTGGTGAGATGTCAGATGTATAGATATCGTGGACGACTCATCAACGATGTTGTGAGCAGGTATCATTCGCACAACCCAGCGAACGATACCTGCTCGTTGCTGTGAATGGGGGAAGTCTTAAACGACATTGTTGTTGCTGTGTCACACAAAACGATATACCAGGTTGGCTGATCGTTGATTGTGTGTGATTTTAGAACATGTTCTCAAACCTGTGATCAGCGATTCAACGATTTATCTTTACAACTTTGCACGCAATGAGGTCGTAACGATGTTGCTTGAACGACTCCAAACCTGTGACGTTTAAGTGATATTGTTAACAATGTCATGCCATGTAATGGGGCCTTTAGTGAGAGAACACAAGTGGTGGCTGACTAAATACTTATTTTCCCCACAGTATGTACACAGTTTTTCAAGGAGGTCTTGGAGAAGAAAGTTTGCATAACCTTCAAGTTTTTAAAAACTATACATATGTATGTGTGTGAGTATGTGTGTGTGTATATATGTGTGTGTGTATATATGTGTGTGTGTATATATGTGTGTGTGTATATATGTGTGTGTGTGTGTGTGTGTGTGTGTATGTGTGTGTGTATATGTATGTGTGTGTATATATATATATATGTATGTATGTATGTATATATGTATGTATATATGTATGTATGTATGTATATATGTATGTATATATATATATATATATATATATATATATATATATATATATATATATATATATATATATATATATATATATAATATACTAGATGGTGGCCCGATTCTAACGCATCGGGTATTCTAGAATATGTATGTAGTTGACATACTGTGACTGACAGAACTTGTTCAGTCAACATGAGTGAACTACATATACCATAGCGCTGCTATATATATATATATATATATATATATATATATATATATATATATATACATAAATAATATATATATATATATATATACAGTGCTTAAAAGTAGTATTCAACCCCCTGCAGATTTAGCTGGTTTGATAAGATGCCAATAAGTTAGAGCCTTCAAACTGCAAACGAGAGTAGGATTTATTAACAGAAGCATAAATCTTACAAACCAAAAAGTTATGTTGCTCAGTTGAATTTTTATAAATTTTAAACCTAAAAGTGTGGGTCAATTATTATTCAACCCCTATGTTTAATATTTTGTGGAATAACCCTTGTTTGCAATTACAGCTAATAATCGTCTTTTATAAGACCTGATCAGGCCGGCACAGGTCTCTGGAGTTATCTTAGCCCACTCCTCCATGCAGATCTTCTCCAAGTTATCTAGGTTCTTTGGGTGTCTCATGTGGACTTTAATCTTGAGCTCCTTCCACAAGTTTTCAATTGGGTTAAGGTCAGGAGACTTACTAGGCCACTCCAACACCTTGATTTTTTCCCTCTTGAACCAGGTCTTGGTATTCATGGCTGTGTGCTTTGGGTTGATGTCTTGTTGGAAGATGAAATTACGACCCATCTTAAGATCCTTGATGGAGGAGCGGAGGTTCTTAGCCAAAATCTCCAGGTAGGCTGTGCTATCCATCTTCCCATGGATGCGGATCAGATGGCCAGGCCCCTTGGCTGAGAAACAGCCCCACAGCATGATGCTGCCACCACCATGCTTGACTGTAGGGATGGTATTCTTGGGGTCGTATGCAGTGCCATCCAGTCTCCAAACGTCACGTGTGTGGTTGGCACCAAAGATCTCGATCTTGGTCTCATCAGACCATAGAACCTTGAACCAGTCTGTCTCAGAGTCCTCCAAGTGATCATGAGCAAACTGTAGACGAGCCTTGACATGACGCTTTGAAAGTAAATGAACCTTACGGGCTCGTCTGGAACGGAGACCATTGCGGTGGAGTACATTACTTATGGCATTGACTGAAACCAATGTCCCCTCTGCCTTAGATCTTCCCGGAGCTCCTTCCTTGTTGTCCTTGGGTTAGCCTTGACTCTTCGGACAAGGCTGGCCTCGGCACGGGAGGAAACTTTCAAAGGCTGTCCAGGTCGTGGAAGGCTAACAGTAGTTCCATAAGCCTTCCACTTCCTGATGATGCTCCCAACAGTGGAGACAGGTAAGCCCAACTCCTTGGAAAGGGTTTTGTACCCCTTGCCAGCCTTGTGACCCTCCACGATCTTGTCTCTGATGGCCTTGGAATGCTCCTTTGTCTTTCCCATGTTGACCATGTATGAGTGCTGTTCACAAGTTTGGGGAGGGTCTTAAATAGTCAGAAAAGGCTGGCAAAAGAGATAATTAATCCACACATGTGAAGCTCATTGTTCTTTGTGCCTGAACTACTTCTTAATACTTTAGGGGGACCAAACAGAATTCTGGTGGTTTGAGGGGTTGAATAATAAATGACCCTCTGAATTAACTTTTAACGCTTTAAAAAAAAAAATTTTTTTTGTGGCACTGCATTTCCCACTTCCAGGCTGATCTACAGTCCAAATGTCACAATGCCAAGTTAATTCCGCATGTGTCAACCAGCTAAATCTGCAGGGGTTGAATACTACTTGTAGGCACTGTGTGTATGTATGTATGTATGTATGTATGTATGTATGTATATATATATAAATATATATATATATACTAGATGGTGGCCCGATTCTAAAGAATCGGGTAGTCTAGAATCTATATAGAGTTTATTTAGTAATAGGGGAGTGCTGTGAAATTAATTGTGTGTATACAGGCGGCTCAGTGGTTAGCAGAGTATACGGTGGCTCAGTGGTCAGCAGTGAGTGCGGTGGCTCAGTGGTTAGCAGTGAGTGCGGTGGCTCAGTGGTCAGCAGTGAGTGCGGTGGCTCAGTGGTCAGCAGTGAGTGCGGTGGCTCAGTGGTCAGCAGTGAGTGCGGTGGCTCAGTGGTCAGCAGTGAGTGCGGTGGCTCAGTGGTCAGCAGTGAGTGCGGTGGCTCAGTGGTCAGCAGTGAGTGCGGTGGCTCAGTGGTCAGCAGTGAGTGCGGTGGCTCAGTGGTCAGCAGTGAGTGCGGTGGCTCAGTGGTCAGCAGTGAGTGCGGTGGCTCAGTGGTCAGCAGTGAGTGCGGTGGCTCAGTGGTCAGCAGAGAGTGCGGTGGCTCAGTGGTCAGCAGTGAGTGCAGCACAGGCTGGAGGGGGCAGAGGCTGGAGGGGGAAAGGAGGGAGGAGGCAGAGGAGGCAGAAACTGGAGGGGTTAGAGGAGGGAGGGGTCAGAGGAGGGAGGGGGCGGAGGCTGGGGGGCAGAGGAGAGCGGAGGCTGGGGGGCAGAGGAGAGCAGAGGCTGGGGGGCAGAGGAGAGCGGAGGCTGGGGGGCAGAGGAGAGCGGAGGCTGGGGGGGCAGAGGAGAGCGGAGGCGGGGGGGCAGAGGAGAGCGGAGGCTGGGGGGGCAGAGGAGAGCGGAGGCTGGGGGGGCAGAGGAGAGCGGAGGCTGGGGGGGCAGAGGAGAGCGGAGGCTGGGGGGGCAGAGGAGAGCGGAGGCTGGGGGGGCAGAGGAGAGCGGAGGCTGGGGGTCAGAGGAGAGCGGGAGGCTGGGGGGTCAGAGGAGAGCGGAGGCTGGGGGGTCAGAGGAGAGCGGAGGCTGGGGGGTCAGAGGAGAGCGGAGGCTGGGGGGTCAGAGGAGAGCGGAGGCTGGGGGTCAGAGGAGAGCGGAGGCTGGGGGGTCAGAGGAGAGCGGAGGCTGGGGGGCAGAGGAGAGCGGAGGCTGGGGGGGCAGAGGAGAGCAGAGGCTGGGGGGGCAGAGGAGAGCAGAGGCTGGGGGGGCAGAGGAGAGCAGAGGCTGGGGGGGCAGAGGAGAGCGGAGGCTGGGGGGTCAGAGGAGAGCGGAGGCTGGGGGGTCAGAGGAGAGCGGAGGCTGGGGGGTCAGAGGAGAGCGGAGGCTGGGGGGTCAGAGGAGAGCGGAAGCTGGGGGGTCAGAGGAGAGCGGAGGCTGGGGGGTCAGAGGAGAGCGGAGGCTGGGGGGTCAGAGGAGAGCGGAGGCTGGGGGGTCAGAGGAGAGCGGAGGCTGGGGGGTCAGAGGAGAGCGGAGGCTGGGGGGTCAGAGGAGAGCGGAGGCTGGGGGGTCAGAGGAGAGCGGAGGCTGGGGGGTCAGAGGAGAGCGGAGGCTGGGGGGTCAGAGAAGGAGAGCGGGGAGGGGGCGGGGGGTCAGAGGAGAGCGGAGGCTGGGGGGGGCAGAGGAGAGCGGAGGCTGGGGGGGGCAGAGGAGAGCGGAGGCTGGGGGGGGCAGAGGAGAGCGGAAGCTGGGGGGGCAGAGGAGAGCGGAGGCTGGGGGGGCAGAGGAGAGCGGAGGCTGGGGGGGCAGAGGATAACGGAGGCTGGAGGGCTGAACACTCACTGGGCTGTTGGCGGTCAGCGGCAAGGCTGGCGGCGGTTCCGGAGGCCGGCCCCGGAGTGCGGGCGGGGCTAGCTCCGTGATGGAGGAGAGTCACCGGGTGTGTGGAGAGAGTGGCAGGACTGGGAGCGGTGCCGGCGGAGGCCGCACACCGGAGTGTGGGCCGGTCCGGGCCGGTTCCCGCATGTTGGTGGGCGCACAGCAGGCTGTGTGCGGAGCCAGTGGCGGGATGGCGGTCCCTGATGGAGAGTGGGCGGTGAGCAGCAGGGCTGTGGGCCGGATGTGGGTGGGCGCAGACGGGGCTCTGTGCAGGGCCGGTGGCGGGATAACGGGGAGTGGTGGCGCTTTAGCGCCCACGGCGAGGCGCTGTGCCATTTTGTCAGCGGCTCGCGGTGAGCGCTATGCGCTCACCGCTCGTGGGTCTGGTACTTCCGGTTCCGGTCTTTGACACAGGGCGCAGGCCATCACGGAAGTTGAGCGGATTGGCGGGAAGTGGCCTTCGGTTTTTATATATAAGATATATATATAGCAGTACGATGGTATATGGTGGTAATTAGAGCACATGTATAGCAGCACTATAGTATATGGCGGTAGATTATAGTAAATGTATAGCAGCACTATAGTATATGGCGGTACATTACAGTACATGTATAGCAGCACTATAGTATATGGTGGTACATTATAGCACATGTATAGCAGCACTATGGTATATGGCGGTACATTACAGTACATGTATAGCAGTGCTATGGTATATGGCGGTACATTACAGTACATGTATAGCAGCACTATGGTATATGGCAGTACATTATAGCACATGTATAGCAGCACTCTGGTATATGGCAATACTGCGGTGACCGCGGTCCCCCACTCCTCCTGGCCCCCGGTCGTCCACAGTAAAAATAAAAAAATCCTGAGTGAGGATACTCACCTGTCCGGCGGCTCGCTCCGCCTCCGCCTTGTAGGTCCTACAGGCCTTTAGGACCTGTAGTTGCCTGGGCAAGCAATCAGCTGAGGAGGTGAGGGGGGGCAGGATTGTGTTGGGGGGGCAGAATGGAGCGAGTGGGGAAAGAGTATGGAGGCGGGGCAACAGGATGGAGGCAGGGCAACAGGATGGAGGCGGGGCAAGAGGATGGAGGCGGGGCAAGAGGATGGAGGCGGGGCAACAGGATGGAGGCGGGGGGGCAGGATGGAGGCGGGGGGGCAGGATGGAGGCGGGGGGGCAGGATGGAGCGAGCGGGGCAGGATGGAGCGAGCGGGGCAGGATGGAGGCGGGGGAGCAAGAAGAGCGGGGGGCAGGATGGATTGAGCGGGGCAGGATGGAGGCGGAGGAGCAGGATGAAGCCGAAGGGGCAGGATTGAGCAGGATGGAGCGGGAGGAGCAGGATGGAGGCAGATGAGCAGAATGGAGCAAGCGGGGCAGGATGAGTAAGCGTGAGGGCAGGATGGAGGCGGGGGAGCAAGAACAGCGGGGGTGAGGATGGAGCGAGCAGGGCAGGATGGAGCGAGCGGGGCAGGATGGAGCGAGCGGGGCAGGATGGAGCGAGCGGGGCAGGATGGAGTGAGCGGGGCAGGATGGAGTGAGCGGGGCAGGAAGGTGCAAGGGGGGCAGGAAGGTGCAAGGGGGGCAGGATGGTGGGTTGCGGAGCAGGATGGGGTGGCGGAGCAGGATGGAGGGGGCGGAGCAGGATGGAGGGGGCGGAGCAGGATGGAGGGGGCGGAGCAGGATGGAGGGGGCGGAGCAGGATGGAGGGGGCGGGGCAGGATGGAGACGGAGGGGCAGGATGGAGACGGAGGGGCAGGGTGGAGACGGAGGGGCAGGATGGAGACGGAGGGGCAGGATGGAGACGGAGGGGCAGGATGGAGACGGAGGGGCAGGATGGAGACGGAGGGGCAGGATGGAGGTGAGTGGCGCAGGATGGACAGAGCGAGGCAGGATGGAGAAGGCAGGGCAGGATGGAGGCGGCAGGGCAGGATGGAGATGGCAGGGCAGGATGGTGGTGGGGGAGGGGGGAGGATGTAGGGGGCGGGGCAGGATGTTGTGGGGGGGTGAGGATGGTGGTGGGGTGCGGGATGGAGTCGGGGGGGCAGGATGGTGTTGGGGGGCAGGATGGATAGGGGGGGCAGGATGGATAGGGGGGGCAGGATGGAGGCGCTCCTCCTGACCCCTTCCGCTCCCCGCGGCACCCGTCCCTCTGGGCCTCCAGTCTCTGCGGCCGCCCTCCCTCTGGGGCTGCACACCCCCCTCCCCTTCATGGTGATAATAAAAATAAAAAAACCTCAGTGAGGATACTTACCCTGCGGCGGCTCGCTCCACCCGTCTTGTAGGTGGCAGGACAGGAGCTGTCGTTGGCTGGGAAACCGATCTGCTGGGGGTGAGTGGGCAAAGCGGGGGTCAGTGGGCAGAGTGGGGGATGAGTGGGAAGAGCAGGGGTTAGTGGGCAGAGTCATTGGGCAGAGCAGGGGTCAGTGGGCATAATCAGTAGTCAGAGCAGGGTCAGTAGGCAGAGCTGGGGTCTGTGGGCAGAGCTGGGGTCAGTGGGCATGGTCAGTAGCCAGAGGGGGGGGGTAGGTAGGCAGAGCAGGGTCAGAGGGCAGAGCGGGGGTGAGTGGGCAGAGTGGGGGGTGAATGGGCAGAGCATGGTCAGTGAGCAGGATTGGGGCATCAGTGGTCAGAGCAGGGTCATAGCGGGGGTCAGTGGTCATAGCAGGGGTTAATGGGCAGAGTGATTGGGCAGAGCAGGGGTCAGTGGGCACAGTCAGTAGGCACAGCAGGGGTTAGTGGGAAAAATCAGTGGGTAGAGCAGGGGTGAGTGGGCAGAGCAGGGGTGAGTGGGCACAGTCAGTGAGCAGAGCAGGGGTCAGCGGGCAGAGCGGGGGTGAGTGGGCAGAGCAGGGTTTAGTGGGCATAGCAAGGGTTATTGGGCACAGTCAGTGGGCAGAACAGGGGTTAGTGGGCAGAGCGGCGGTCAGTGGGCACAGTGAGTGGGCAGAGAAGGGTGAGTGGGTAGAGCATGGGTGAGTGGGCACGGTCAGTTGGCAGAGCAGGGGTCAGTGGGCATGGTGAAAGGGCAGAGCGGGGGGTGAGTGAACAGAGGGTGGTCAGTGGGCAGGCCAGGGTGAGTGGTAAAAGCAGGGGCGAGTGGGCAGAGCGGGGGTGAGTGGGCAGAGCGGGAGTAAATGAGCAGAGCAGGGTCAGTAGGCAGTGTGAGGGGTCAGTGGCCAGAGCATGGTCAGTGGGCAGTGTGAGGGGTAAGTGGGCATAGCATGTTCAGTGGGCAGTGTGAGGCGTGAGTGGGCAGTGTGAGGGGTCAGTGGGCAGTGTGAGGGGTCAGTGGGCAGAGCAGGGTCAGTGTGAGGGGTGAGTGGGCAGAGCAGGGTCAGTGGGGTGTGTGAGGGGTCAGTGGGCAGAGCAGGGTGAGTGGGCATTGAGGGGTCAGTGGGCAGAGCATGTTCAGTGGGCAGAGAAGGGTCAGTGGGCAGTGTGAGGGGTCAGTGGGCTGAGCAGGGTGAGTGGGCAGAGCAGGGTCAGTGAGGGTCAGTGGGCAGAGCAGGGTCAGTGTGAGGGGTCAGTGGGGGGTGAGTAGGCAGAGCAGGATGAGTGGCCAGTGTGAGGGGTCAATGGGGCGAGCAGGGTGAGTGGGCAGAGCATGGTCAGTGGGCATAATGGTGGGTGAGTGGACAGAGAGGGGGTGAGTGAGCAGAGAGGGGGTGAGTGGGCAGAATGTGGGTGAGGGGGCAGAGAGGGGGTGAGTGGGCAGAGTTTGGGGTGAGTGGTCAGAGTGGGGGTCAGTGGTCAGAGTGGGGGTCAGTGGGCAGAGCAGGGGCAGAGTGGGGGTGAGGGGGGCAGAGGGGGTGAGTGGGCAGAGTTGGGGGGTGAGTGGGCAGAGTTGGGGGGTGAGTGGGCAGAGTTGGGGGGTGAGTGGGCAGAGTTGGGGTCAGTGGTCAGAGTGGGGGTGAGTGGGCAGGGTCAGAGTGGGGGTCAATGGTCAGAGTGGGGTGGGTGGGCAGAGCAGGGTCAGGGGCAGAGTGGGGGTCAGTGTGCAGAGTGGGGGTGAGGGGGCAAAGAGGGGGTCAGGGGGAAGAGTAGGGGGGTGAGTGGGGAGAGTTTGGGGGTGAGTGGGCAGAGTGAGGGTCAGTGGTCAGAGTGGGGGTGAGTGGGCAGAGCAGGGTCAGGGGCAGAGAGAGGGTCAGTGTGCAGAGTGGGGGTGAGGGGGCAGAGAGGGGTTCAGGGGGAAGAGTAGGGGGGTGAGTGGGCAGAGTTTGGGGGTGAGTGGGCAGAGTGGGGGCCAGTGGTCAGAGTGGGGGTCAGTGGGCAGAGCAGGGGCAGAGTGGGGGTCAGTGTGCAGAGTGGGGTGAGGGGGGCAGAGAGGGGTTCAGGGGGAAGAGTAGGGGGGTGAGTGGGCAGAGTTTGGGGGTGAGTGGGCAGAGTGGGGGCCAGTGGTCAGAGTGGGGGTCAGTGGGCAGAGCAGTGGCAGAGTGGGGGTCAGTGTGCAGAGTGGGGGTGAGTGGGCAGGGTCAGGGGCAGAGTGGGGGTCAGTGGGCAGAGCAGGGGGTGAGGGGGGGCAGAGGGGGTGAGTGGGCAGAGTTGGGGGGTGAGTGGGCAGAGTTGGGGTCAGTGGTCAGAGTGGGGGTCAGTGGTCAGAGTGGGGGTCAGTGGGCAGAGCAGGGTCAGAGTGGGGGTCAGTGGGCAGAGTGGGGGTGAGGGGGCAGAGAGGGGGTCAGGGGGAAGAGTAGGGGGGTGAGTGGGCAGAGTTTGGGGGTGAGTGGGCAGAGTGGGGGCCAGTGGTCAGAGTGGGGGTCAGTGGGCAGAGCAGGGCAGAGTGGGGGTGAGGGGGGCAGAGAGAGGGGTGAGGGGGCAGAGTTGGGGGGTGAGTGGTCAGAGTGGGGGTCAGGGGCAGAGAGGGGTTCAGGGGGAAGAGTAGGGGGGTGAGTGGGCAGAGTTTGGGGGTGAGTGGGCAGAGTGGGGGCCAGTGGTCAGAGTGGGGGTCAGTGGGCAGAGCAGGGGCAGAGTGGGGGTGAGGGGGGCAGAGAGGGGGTGAGTGGTCAGAGTGGGGGTCAGGGGCAGAGTGGGGGTCAGTGTGGGTGGGTGTGTCAGAGTGGGGGTCAGGGGCAGAGTGGGGGTCAGTGGTCAGTGTGGGGGTGGGTGGTCAGAGTGGGCGTCAGGGGCATAGTGGGGGTCAGTGGTCAGTGTGGGGGTGGGTGGTCAGAGTGGGCGTCAGGGGCAGAGTGGGGGTCAGTGGTCAGTGTGGGGGTGGGTGGTCAGAGTGGGGGTCAGTGTGGGGGTCAGGGGCAGAGTGAGGGTCAGTGGTCAGTGTGGGGGTGGGTGGGCAGAGCGGGGGTGAGGAGATCGTGGGTCAGTGTGCAGCGCAGGGGGATGAATAGGCAGAGTAGGTGAGATCGGGACAGGACCTTTGATGACGTCACGGTCATGTGATATGTGACTCCACCCATCATCGTGACGTCATCAGAGGTCCTCAAGCCCCATGAATAGAGATCGTGGCTGGCTGGAGGGAGCTGTGGTAAGAGGCGGGGGGGGGTGACCGGAGAGTGGGGGGGTGACAGGAGAGTGGGGGGTGACAGGAGAGTGGGGGGTGACCGGAGAGTGGAGGGGGCTATGGTGACAGGCAGGGGGGTGATGGGGCAGCGGGGGGAAGTGTTGTGACAGGCGGGGAGCGCGGGCAGTGGAGGATGGCTATGGTGACAGGCAGGGGGGTGATGGGGCAGCGGGGGGAAGTGTTGTGACAGGCGGGGGTGAGCGGGCAGTGGAGGATGGCTAGGGTGACAGGCAGGGGGGTGATGGGGCAGCAGGGCTGTGGGCCGGATGTGGGTGGGCGCAGACGGGGCTCTGTGCAGGGCCGGTGGCTGGGGCTCTGTGGGTCTGGTGCTTCCGGTTCCGGTGTTTGACACAGGAGGGAGGCCATCACGGAAGCGGAAGCGGATTTTGGGCGGAAGTGGCCTTCGGGTTTTATATAATAGATATATATATATATATATATATATAGTGGTACATTACAGCACATGTATAGCAGCACTATAGTATATGGCGGTACATTACAGCACATGTATAGCAGCGCTATGGTATATGGCGGTACATTACAGCACATGTATAGCAGCGCTATGGTATATGGCGGTACATTACAGCACATGTATAGCAGTGCTATAATATATGGCGGTACATTACAGCACATGTATAGCAGCGCTATAGCATATGGCGGTACATTACAGCACATGTATAGCAGCGCTATAGTATATGGCGGTACATTACAGCACATGTATAGCAGCGGTATAGTATATGGCGGTACATTACAGCACATGTATAGCAGCGCTATAGCATATGGCGGTACATTACAGCACATGTATAGCAGCGCTATAGCATATGGCGGTACATTACAGCACATGTATAGCAGCGCTATAGCATATGGCGGTACATTACAGCACATGTATAGCAGCGCTATAGTATATGGCGGTACATTACAGCACATGTATAGCAGCTCTATAGTATATGGCGGTACATTACAGCACATGTATAGCAGCGCTATAGTATATGGCGGTACATTACAGCACATGTATAGCAGCGCTATAGTATATGGCGGTACATTACAGCACATGTATAGCAGCGCTATAGTATATGGCGGTACATTACAGCACATGTATAGCAGCGCTATAGCATATGGCGGTACATTACAGCACATGTATAGCAGCGCTATAGTATATGGCGGTACATTACAGCACATGTATAGCAGCGCTATAGTATATGGCGGTACATTACAGTAAATGTATAGCAACGCTATAGTATATGGCGGTACATTACAGGAAATGTATAGCAGCGGTATAGTATATGGCGGTACATTACAGCACATGTATAGCAGCGCTATAGCATATGGCGGTACATTACAGCACATGTATAGCAGCGCTATAGCATATGGCGGTACATTACAGCACATGTATAGCAGCGCTATAGTATATGGCGGTACATTACAGCACATGTATAGCAACGCTATAGTATATGGCGGTACATTACAGCACATGTATAGCAGCGCTATAGTATATGGCGGTACATTACAACACATGTATAGCAGCGCTATAGTATATGGCGGTACATTACAGTAAATGTATAGCAACACTATAGTATATGGTGGTACATTACAGCACATGTATAGCAGCGGTATAGTATATGGCGGTACATTACAGTACAT
Source organism: Allobates femoralis (assembly GCA_033576535.1). Lineage (NCBI taxonomy): Eukaryota > Metazoa > Chordata > Amphibia > Anura > Aromobatidae > Allobates > Allobates femoralis. The sequence goes on along the minus strand of JARQOC010000005.1, from coordinate 368,655,834 downwards.
GTATAGCAGCACTATTGTATATGGCGATACTCCACTCCCCGCAGCCCCCTTACTTTTCCTGGCTCCTGCACAGTAAAAATAAAAAAATTCGCAGTGAGGATACTCACCTGTCTGCCGGCTCGCTCCACCTCCATCTTCTAGGTCCTACAGGACTTTAGGACCTGTCGTTGCCTGGGAAACCGATCAGCTGATCGGTCACATGACCGCTAACTGCCGAGGCGGCAGGATGGAGCAGGGGGGCAGGATGGGGGGGCAGGATGGAGGGAGCCGGGCAGCATGGAACGAACGGGGCAGGATGGAGCCGAGGGGGGCAGGATGGAGCCGATAGTGCAGGATGGATGTGGGGGGGGGGCAGGATGGAGGCAAGGGGGGTGGGAGCAAGATAGAGCGATCACAGTAGGATGGAGACCGGCGGGGGGGGCAGGATGGTGGCAGAGGGGGCAGAATGGACCTGGCGGGGCAAGGATGTAGCCGGCGGGGGGGTGCAGAATGGAGCCGGCGGAGGTGTGGAGGGGGTTACAGATTCGAGCAAGTGGGGCAGGATAGTGGCGGGGGGGCAGGGTGGAGTGCTCGGTGCCGGGAGTAGTAGCAGGCCCTGTCGTGCTAGGACCTTGCATGTTGTCAGAATGACATCGGCGTTCGGCACTGTGATTGGCCCGCTCGCGGTCATGTGATATGTGACGCACATATCACATGACCGTGAGCGGGCCAATCACCGTGCTGAACGCCGATGTCATTCTGACATCACGCAAGGTCCTAGCAGGACAGAGCCTGCTACTACTCCCGGATACCGGTCACTCGGCGGAGAGGTAAGTACAGTGCCTACAAGTAGTATTCAACCCCCTGCAGATTTAGGTGGTTTGATAAGATGCAAATAAGTTAGAGCCTTCAAACTGCAAACGAGAGTAGGATTTATTAACAGAAGCATAAATCTTACAAACCAAAAAGTTATGTTGCTCAGTTGAATTTTAATAAATTTTAAACATAAAAGTGTGGGTCAATTATTATTCAACCCCTAGGTTTAATATTTTGTGGAATAACCCTTGTTTGCAATTACAGCTAATAATCGTCTTTTTCTGGTCGTCATAATGGGAGACCCAGACAATGGGGTTTAGGGCTCTGCCCTCCGGAGGTCACACTAGGTACTACAAGTTTGTAGACACCGCCTCCTCCGCTTATAAACCCCCACCGTAGGAGACATCCTCAGTTTTAAACTTAGTGTGCTCGGAGGATCACGCTTTGCTTGCACTTCACTGCATTCTCACAGCTTACGTGATGGCGTATGAAGACAAGGTAAAATGGTCCCGCTCGGGACCCCCGACAGCCTCCCCGCTCACCCTCTGCGGAACACGCTGGTGGAGGTACCGGAGGGCTTTTAGCCTGGACACTTCAGTGTTCTCCCGGTACGCTGTCGCGCTCTTTCCTTTCCATCCCTCCATGGAGGCTCTGGTAAGGGGGAGCCTGGAGCCTTGCACAGCTCCGCTCCGTCCGAGGCCTCCCTAAATGGTGCTTACAGACCGGACGGAGCCAGCCCAGTCCGAGGCCTCCCTAAATGGTGCTTACACTCCGGACTGGTGCTGTACCCCCGTCCGAGGCCTCCCTAAAGGTGCTTACAGACCGGACCGGCACTGAGGCACCTGGTGTGTCTCCTGTGTGCCTGGGGGTAGTGTCTGTCACTGTGGTGTCATGACACTCAGACCGCGCGGTTACCCTCGGGTCCGCGGTTCTGGCGGTGACCCTGTGCTGGGGTCGCCCTGGCTGACCGCCCTGTGTCTCACAGGGGCTGAGGCTGTAGACTGCGGGTGTTTTGTGTGTACATGCAGTCTGAGTGTGTGTGCGGTGATATTCACACTCTTTTCCCGCGCTGCGGGCTCCGGCACCTCCATTGCGGAGGCAGCCTGGAGGAGGAGGAGGCAGCCCTTGTGGTGACATCACCGCTGGGCGTGTTGTGTGTTCTTCCCGCGTGTTCCAGGCTCCGCCCACATCTTCACTGTCGGCGGCCATCTTCTCCCTCACTTCCCGGCTGGGATCTGACGGCAGCGCGTGTCTGCACTTACAAGGGAGACCGGAACTCGCGGAGGTCACACACACACACCGCTTCCTCCTACCGCTTTACTGCGGTCGGTAAGCCACCGGGATTCCCGGTTTGTTTGTGAACTTTGGCTTATATTCCCCTCACTGTGGAGATGTCCTCAGTTGGGAAGCATGCTGCTAAGGCGGCGGTGGTCTCCATTGCCTGTATTACATGCAACGGGACACTGGTGGAGGGGTCCTGCAATAACTGCGGACGCCCAGAGACCCGGTCTGCTACTACTGAGTCTGCAAATCCGGGATTATACCCTGAGGTTCAGGTGATCCCAGGGCCATGGGAAACGCAGAACAAGATTAATGAATCTCTGCTGTCCCAGATGTCCTCCATGTCGCAAACCCTGGAGGCACTGCATAGGAGACTGGAGAACCCAGCTACTCCTCCTAGTTACCCCCGGGTGTCTCTTACTTCTGCTGTAAGACCCCCTAAGCGAGCCCGTGAGGCTTCTCCTGAGCTCCAGACTCTCTCTGAGGAGGAGCGTTCCTCTGATGGTGAGGAAGATGATGGGGGTTCTACTCTCGGGTCTATGTCTGAACCTCCAGATGGGGTGGAGGATCTGGTGTCCTCCATCAATGAGACATTGCGTCTTGTCACTCCTCCTGAGGAGGTGACTGTACACCCCAAGGAGGTCTATCAATGGCTGCGGCCAGAGGCTAGACCAAGTGGCTCCTTCATGGACCACACTAATTTCGGAAGGGTGATTAAAGCTCCCAGGTTGCATCCTGGGCGGCGTTATGTCCGTAAGACTAAGGACAATCGCTTTCCCTTTCCCCAGGAGGCGCTCCAGGAATGGTCGCAGTCTCCCAAGGTGGATGCTTCCATGACTAGGATTGCTGCGCGCTCCTTGTTTTCTGCCTCTGATAGCTCCTCATTGAAGGATGCTACTGATAGACAGGTCGAGCAACTCGCCAAGTCTTCCTATGAGGCTGTGGGGTCTTCGTTTGCCCCTAATTTTGCCGCAGTCTGGACCCTACAAGCGATCACTATCTGTTTGGATGGTATCACTGATCTAGCTAGGTCCAGTCCAGAGGTCCTGGCGCTCACTGAGAGAGCAAGGGCCTATGCGGACTATGCCAGGACGGCATCTTTGGAAACTGCCACTCGCTCTGCTGTGGCCTCGGCCAATGCAATTGCGATCCGCAGGCTGTTGTGGCTACGTCTTTGGGACTCAGATGCCACATCTAAGAAGATTTTACAAAATCTTCCGTTCGCTGGTGACAGGCTTTTTGGCACCGAACTGGACAAATTGATAAAGGATTCTGCTGAGTCTAAGATCCCGCAGAATAAGCCTAAGCCACGGTACACCGTGAAAAGGAACCCTAAGCAGTGGTCCTTTCGCTCCGGTTCACAGTCATCAACGACGTCCACTCGCTCAGACCGAGGGGGCAAGCCTGCTACTCAGTGGCGTTCCAAGAGTCGTCAGAAGAAGCCGGCGGGGGCAGCGGCTGCCACCCCCAAGCCCGCCTCGACATGACTCGCTCTCTCATCCTGCCTCCCCACAGGTGGGGGGCCGCCTGTCTTGCTTTCAGGACAAGTGGCTTCTTCACATTCAAGATCAGTGGGTTCGAGACGTGATCTCGCGAGGGTACAGGATAGAGCTTACGTCAAAACCGATATCCCGATTCCATCGGTCGGTTCCATCTCCAGAAAAGGCTCAGGCTTTTCACCTGGTGTTGGAGGGGCTCCGCAGAGACGGAGTGGTGGTCCCTGTGCCCACGGAAGAGAGGTTCAGGGGTTTTTACTCCAACCTCTTTATTGTCCCAAAGAAGGACGGCTCCTTTCGCCCGGTTTTGGACCTCAAGTTGTTCAACCGTCACGTGTTGGTTCGGAAGTTCCGCATGGAATCCCTGCGCTCAGTGATCGCGGCTGTGTCACAGGGAGACTTCCTAGCGTCCATCGATATCAGGGACGCTTACCTTCACGTTCCCATTGCACCAGCTCATCAGCGCTGGTTGAGATTCGCAGTGGGGGAAGAGCACTTCCAATTTGTGGCACTGCCATTCGGGCTAGCCTCGGCACCACGGGTGTTCACAAAGGTGATGGCCTCCATGATGGCTCTCCTGCATGCGCAGGGACACGCCGTCATACCCTATTTGGACGACCTGTTGGTCAGGGCGCCTTCGGAAGACCTTTGTCGGGTGAGCCTGGAGGTGACCATGAAGTCTCTGGAACGGTTCGGGTGGCTTATCAACATTCAAAAGTCGACCCTGGTTCCGACCCAGTCATTGACATATCTGGGCATGGACTTCCACACGGACTCGGCCCTGGTGTCCCTACCTCAAGCCAAGCAGCTTGCGATCCAATCAGGAGTGCAGACTGTCCTCCTGTCTCCACAGTCATCCCTACGGGTATTGATGAGACTGGTGGGTCGCATGGTAGCGGCGATAGAGGCGGTGCCGTTCGCACAGTTTCGCCTCCGTCCTCTCCAGCTGGAGATTCTTCGCAGATGGGACAAGAGGACGATCTCTCTGAATCGGCTGGTGACACTGTCACAACCAACCAGGGACTCTCTACAGTGGTGGCTCCAGCCACATCACCTGTCACGAGGCCGGTCCTTCCTAAAACCGTCATGGTTAGTGGTGACCACCGACGCCAGTCTGAAGGGCTGGGGGGCGGTGTTCTTGCACCACAGGGCTCAAGGCCTCTGGACTCAGTCGGAGTCGGCGTTGCAGATCAACGTGCTGGAGATCAAGGCGGTCTATCTGGCGCTACTGGCGTTTCAGAAATTCCTGTCAGGACAGCCCATTCGGGTACAGTCCGACAATGCGACGACCGTCGCCTACATAAATCATCAGGGAGGGACCAGAAGTGCTCAGGCCCTCGCCGAAGTCCACCGCATTCTACTCTGGGTGGAGGAAAACGGCTGCCTGATCTCCGCAGTTCACATCCCAGGGGTCGAGAACTGGGAGGCCGACTATCTGAGCCGACAGGGGATGGACGCCGGAGAGTGGTCCCTACATCCAGACGTCTTCCGGGACATTTGCGGCAGGTGGGGCACTCCGGACGTGGATCTGATGGCCTCACGGCTGAATCATCAGGTGCCCCAATACATGGCGAGATCTTGGGATCCCCAGTCTCTGGGGGCGGACGCCCTGATCCTGAGCTGGTCCAGCTTTCAGCTGCCATATGTGTTTCCGCCTCTGGCTCTGATTCCCAGGGTCCTGTGGAAGATCAGGACAGAATGCAGAGTGGCCATTCTAGTGGCTCCAGATTGGCCCAGGAGGTCTTGGTACCCGGACCTGTGGCAACTGTCAGGCGGACACAGGTGGGCTCTTCCAGAACGCGCAGATCTACTCGCGCAAGGCCCATTCTTCCACCTCAATTCCAGGGCCCTCAGATTGACTGCATGGCTCTTGAGGCCTGGCTGCTGACATCCAGAGGTTTCTCTCCTACAGTGGTTGCCACTATGAATCGGGCAAGGAAACCTGTTTCCAGGAAGATATACCACAGAACGTGGAAAATCTTTTTTACCTGGTGTGCCTCTGGTGGCCGCTCACCGTGGCCTTTGTCTATCCCGACATTGTTGGCCTTCCTACAGTCGGGGTTGGAGTTGGGATTATCCCTTGGCTCTCTGAAAGGTCAAGTATCAGCCCTTTCAGTGTTGTTTGACAGGCGCTTGGCGCTCCTCCCGAAGGTACGTCAATTTCTGCAGGGGGTGTCTCGGGTGGTTCCGCCCTATAGACGACCTCTGGACCCTTGGGACCTAAACATGGTCCTGGCGACACTGCAGAAACCGCCGTTTGAGCCACTGAGAGAAGTCTCTCTCTCTCGTCTGTCCCAGAAGGTGGTCTTTCTGGTGGCGATTACGTCTCTGAGACGGGTCTCAGAATTGGCTGCACTTTCGTGCAAGTCTCCCTTTCTGGTGGTTCACCAAGACAAGGTGGTGTTGCGCCCACGGCCTGAATTTCTGCCGAAGGTGGTTTCAACGTTTCACCTAAACCAGGAGATTGTTCTCCCATCATTTTGCCCCGCTCCCGTTCATCAGGTTGAGCGCGACCTCCATACTCTGGATCTCGTGAGAGCTGTACGCATTTATGTGTCCAGGACCGCCTCCTTTAGGAGTTCGGATTCCTTATTTGTCCTCACGATGGGTCGCTGTAAGGGGGCCGCGGCTTCGAAGTCGACCTTGGCCAGATGGATCAAGGCTCCCATTCAGGAGGCGTACCGGTCTTCTGGTTTGCCTCTCCCGGTGGGTTTGAAGGCACACTCTACGAGAGCTGTAGGTGTCTCCTGGGCCTTGCGACATCGAGCTTCTGCTCTACAGGTGTGTCAGGCGGCCACTTGGTCCAGCCTGCACACTTTCTCTAAGCACTATATGGTGCATGCCCATGCCTCTGCGGATGCAAGTTTGGGCAGGCGGGTTCTCCAGGCGGCGGTTGCCCACCTTTAGAGGGAACCATGTGTTATCCGTCTTGTTGAGGAACTCTTCCCGCCCTGGGGTATTGCTTTAGGACATCCCCATTGTCTGGGTCTCCCATTATGACGACCAGAAAAAAGAGAATTTTGTTTACGTACCGTAAATTCTTTTTTCTTTAGTCATCAATGGGAGACCCAGCACCCACCCAGTTGTTCCGTTGCATATTTTGCACTTGTTCTGTTCTCTGTTGAGACAGTGTTTGCCGGGTTGTTGAACCGTCTGTGCACGGCATTCTTCCCGATGTTTCGGGTGTGGTTTAATTTCTCCTCGCAGCTTATGGACTAAACTGAGGATGTCTCCTACGGTGGGGGTTTATAAGCGGAGGAGGCGGTGTCTACAAACTTGTAGTACCTAGTGTGACCTCCGGAGGGCAGAGCCCTAAACCCCATTGTCTGGGTCTCCCATTGATGACTAAAGAAAAAAGAATTTACGGTACGTAAACAAAATTCTCTTTTTATAAGACCTGATCAGGCCGGCACAGGTCTCTGGAGTTATCTTGGCCCACTCCTCCATGCAGATCTTCTCTAAGTTATCTAGGTTCTTTGGGTGTCTCATGTGGACTTTAATCTTGAGCTCCTTCCACAAGTTTTCAATTGGGTTAAGGTCAGGGGACTGACTAGGCCACTCCATCACCTTGATTTTTTCCCTCTTGAACCAGGCCTTGGTTTTCTTGGCTGTGTGCTTTGGGTCGTTGTCTTGTTGGAAGATGAAATTACGACCCATCTTAAGATCCTTGATGGAGGAGCGGAGGTTCTTGGCCAAAATCTCCAGGTAGGCTGTGCTATCCATCTTCCCATGGATGCGGACCAGATGGCCAGGCCCCTTGGCTGAGAAACAGCCCCACAGCATGATGCTGCCACCACCATGCTTGACTATAGGGATGGTATTCTTGGGGTCGTATGCAGTGCCATCCAGTCTCCAAACGTCACGTGTGTGGTTGGCACAAAAGATCTCGATCTTGGTCTCATCAGACCATAGAACCTTGAACCAGTCTGTCTCAGAGTCCTCCAAGTGATCATGAGCAAACTGTAGACGAGCCTTGACATGACGCTTTGAACGTAAAGGTACCTTACGGGCTCGTCTGGAACAGAGACCATTGCGTGGAGTACGTTACTTATGGTATTGACTGAAACCAATGTCCCCACTGCCATGAGATCTTCCCGGAGCTCCTTCCTTGTTGTCCTTGGGTTAGCCTTGACTCTTCGGACAAGGCTGGCCTCGGCACGGGAGGAAACTTTCAAAGGCTGTCCAGGCCGTGGAAGGCTAACAGTAGTTCCATAAGCCTTCCACTTCCGGATGATGCTCCCAACAGTGGAGACAGGTAGGCCCAACTCCTTGGAAAGGGTTTTGTACCCCTTGCCAGCCTTGTGACCCTCCACGATCTTGTCTCTGATGGCCTTGGAATGCTCCTTTGTCTTTCCCATGTTGACCATGTATGAGTGCTGTTCACAAGTTTGGGGAGGGTCTTAAATAGTCAGAAAAGGCTGGCAAAAGAGATAATTAATCCACACATGTGAAGCTCATTGTTCTTTGTGCCTGAACTACTTCTTAATACTTTAGGGGGACCAAACAGAATGCTGGTGGTTTGAGGGGTTGAATAATAAATGACCCTCTGAATTAACTTTTAACGCTTTAAAAAAAAAAAAAAATGTATAAAATCTTTTTGGCTGCAGTGCATTTCCCACTTCCAGGCTGATCTACAGTCCAAATGTCACAATGCCAAGTTAATTCCGCATGTGTCAACCAGCTAAATCTGCAGGGGGTTGAATACTACTTGTTGGCACTGTATAAGAATCTTTATTATTTTTAATACATTTGCGTTTATTTTAGATTTGATTTCGCAGTGTATAGTGCACTGTGAAATCAAATCACTAAGGAGCAGGGTGGCTGCGGGGAGCGAGAGCGCAGGCAGGACAGGAGGAGGGGGAGGTAGCGCGGGCAGGGCAGAGGAGCGGGATATGGATCTCTGGCAGGGCAGAGGAGCCGGGTATGGAGCTGGGCAGGACGGAAGGAGCGTGTGGGGTATGGAGCGCGGGCAGGCCACCGTCGGCCGGGCTGCAAATTGGCGCGAGAATCGAACTTTGAATTCTCGCGCCTATTTGCATACTCTGAGCTCATTGGCTGCCGCCTTCAGCGGCGGCCAACAAGCTGCCTCTGTGTGGCGCACGATTTCAGCGACAGACACTCAAAGAACCCTTAGACAATTATATAGTAGATACAGTATGCATGTACATATGTGTGTGTGTATATAACATATATAATATGTATGTATGTATATATATGTGTGTATGTATGTGTGTGTGTGTGTGTGGTGTATATATATATATATATAAACAGTTATGTAGAAAAAAGCAAGCCGCACTCACCAGTCGTTGATCCTGTGTCTTTATTTCAAGTTCATTCCTGTACGGACCATGAACACAAGCAGGGGAGGGGTGCAGGGATGGAGAACAACGGCCTGCCGTTTCGCGGTCGTGTGCCGCTTCGACGGGTTCTCTAAAAACTTTTAGAGAACCCGTCGAAGCGGCACACGACCGCGAAACGGCAGGCCGTTGTTCTCCATCCCTGCACCCCCTCCCCTGTTGTGGTCAGGTCCGATCAGCGAATGAACTTTAAAAAACCCTAGACAAGACTATAGTGAGTGCAGGTTGCTTTTCTACATAATGTTGTGTTATATAAGTACATTATAAATCATGTATGTAGTGTATCATTACTTATGTGTGCGTGTGTGTTGTTTGTGTTATGATATATATATATATATATTTTGTTGTTGGTGTGTTTATGTGTGTATTGTAATATACGTTGTATGTATATATACGTCTGTATGTATATATATGTAGTATGATATTGATGACCTATCCGGCACCTTCACCGATCAACTGTTACTGGGGTTTTCAATGGATGGCAGCCACTGTCAAGTACTGCGCGTCAACTTATATTCAAAAGAACTTTTAGATTTGGACTCCACTGCTGCTTTTCGGTGAGACCACAGGATGTTGGACCCCCACCAGTCTGATATTGATGACCTATACATTGGGGTCCGTGGACAACTAATCGCGCTCTAGTATTCTAGAATTGACTAAGGATACTTTGGTATTGCATTACTGCTATAGAAATTATAGAAATGTTTGGAAAAAAAAAAAGTTGCGTAGCTAATGTAAAATAGAGACCTAGTAAAAACTGTTTAGGCATACATGACAAAATGGAGATTCTTCGCTTATGTATTGGCCAATCCATGTGAGCCCGATATCCTCGACAAGGTAATCTTCTTTATCGGGAACCTAACTTTAAATGCGCCTCTATTTGCGATTTAAAAATCTGCATGTCTGAGCAGATAGGATCCTGGCTAAATAAGAAGGTAGATCTGGTTTGTAGTTGTTTTTTTTCTGCATTGAATTTGCTAGTCTGATTTCTTAAGTAGTTGCTATACCATGGATAGGTTATTAGCTTCACATGCCTAGAAACCCCTTTAAGTCAAGAACCTATGGCTTTAAGCAAAAGTCAGCACACAGAGACTGGGTCCTGTGACCTTGGTGTTTTTAATGAAATGGGCATACTCCATAAAGCAATGTCAGAATAGTGGATTGGTGGGGCACCCTATGGTAGTTTTACATTTAGTGTACGATCTTTATGGTGCACCTGTTTATTGTCATTATTAGTAGCATCGATTAACCTATATCTTATGAGCTTTCAATGACCCCTCCGTACCTTGAATAACTTATTGGTTGTTAGGCACTGGTATCAATTAACCATAAATAAAGTAGCATCTGTTTAACGTCATAAAAAAAAAAAAAAAAGCTTTTTGGCATATAGTATTCATGCATATATCTACTGGCCTCTCTCAGACCAAGGGAGCACTAAACACACATTTAGCACATATATTGAGAACTTTCCCAGCATACGTGCCAACTGCAACCAATGTAATAATATAAATGGTAACCGTTTTCTTTTTGTGTGATTCACAATTTTAACATTTGAAATGATGTGCTGACTTTTATATTATTTTTTTTTTCTTCCCTTTAAAAGAACTTTTTTCCAGAACAGATGGTGGCATGGTGTCAGCAATCAAATGGAAGCATTCCCAAATCTGAATTACTCCAGGTAATAAGGCTAATTCCTATTTACTGATTTAAATCTTTTGGTTTGCATACTTGTATACCGTATTTTTCGCTTCATAAAACGCACCCGCAAATTTGGTGAAGGAAAAGAGAAGAAACATTTTTTAATGTTAAATGGGTCCTTCTTATAATGCCAGTGTCCATCTTACAAATTATATATATGTCTCTCATAGCCCCCTCATCATGCTACATGGTCCCTCATCCTGGGATATAGCCCCCCCCATCCTCGATATGGTCCCTGTAATCTGGATATGGCCCCCTTATATTGGATATAGCCACCTTGTGCTGGCACACGTCCCCCAGTGCTGGCACACGTCCCCCCAGTGCTGGCACATGCCCCCCTCCCCCATGCTGGCACAGGGTCCCCCCTGTGCTGGTTATGGCCTGCCGCATGCGGCTGCCCATACGAAAATAACAAACACTTACCTCTCCAGCGCTGTGCTCTGTGTCTCCCTGCTTGCTGCACTTCCTGAGTTTCAGGGAAGCCGATCATGTGAACGGCACCGCAGAGTGACATCTATGCGCGAATTGGTATATAGGAAAAAGAAAAGCACTACTAGACAAAGCTAGAACAGATATTTACTCATAAGTGAAAAATGAATCTACTCTTTATTCCTAATGCTTATATCAGTGTTTACAAAGCATTTTGTCAGCACACTAAAGCCTATAGGCCGCGTTACACACAGATATCTGTTCAGAGATTGTTGGCAGATCTCTGGTTGCAGTGAAATCATGGACACATTGTTATATTTGTACACAGCCACAAAATGGAACAATGTGTCCATGATTTCACTGCAACCAGAGATCTGCGAACAATATCTGAACAGATATCTGTGTGTGTAACGTGGCCTTTTCTGCTAAAGTTGACTTTTAACTTGCTGGTCACTGATTACTCTTCCTTTTTCCAGAATTTTTTGAATGCCAACAGCTGTCCAGAAATTCAAGGCTCTTTGTATGTTAAAGAGATTGGGAAAAAGTCTTGGAAGAAATTATTTGTGTGTTTGAGACGTTCAGGTCTTTATTGCTCCACAAAAGGAACATCAAAGGTATTGAATATTATTAATTACAGTTTGGTAAAAAGTACAAGAAGTGTTTTTTATGTGAAAAATAAATGGTACCTGCCATATAGTGAAAAAAAAAACTTCCCTCAAACGCAATGATGCCTTGTGCAATCTGCATTACGGTAAAGCCCCCGTCACACTAAGTGAGATCGCTGCTAAGTCACAAATTTGGTGACGCAACAGCGACCTTGCCTGCGATCTCGCTATGTTTGACACTTAGCAGTGACCAGGCCCCTGCTGTGAGATCGCTGGTCGTGTCCGAGTCGCCTGGACCATTTTTTGATCGTTGGGGTCCCGCTGAGCAGCATGCATTGGTGTGTTGGATAGGGACAACGACCAATGACCTCAATACTACAGGTCTGAGAAACAGGGTCCCAACGACCTCTGTATCCTTCCGGATCGTTGTTGCGTCACTAGGGAGATCTGACTGTTTGACATCTCACCAGCGATCCCAACAACGATGCACAAGCGATCCCTACAGGTTGTATCACTGTCTGGATCGCTGGTGCAACGCCAAGTATGACGGTACCCTAAAGGATGTGATTTGTATAATGTACATTGTGCACCTCTTGAGTTTTATCTGTATGTATTATCATAATTAGAATGGCATCTCATTAAAAAGTAAATGTTAGAAAAGACGTTAAAATGTAATATGTTTGATGCTCATACCGCCATTCGAAGGAAACATGGCAAAATGTGCATCTGGAGTCACTAGATAACATTCAAAGCACCCAATTTCATATGAAATTATTCATGCTTTCAAAATGTGGTTAAATAAGAAAAAAAACTGGGGGGCATGTCCAAATGTGCATTGAGGCACACATTAAAGAGGTTGTCCTAGATATATACAGTCATATGAAAAAGTTTGGGCACCCCTCTTAATCTTACTCTTTTTTTTTTTTTTTTGTTTAAAATAGTTTTTTTGCAACAGCTATTTCAGTGTGATTATGTAATAACTGATGGACACAGTAATATTTCAGGATTGAAATGAGGTTTATTACTAACCGAAAATGTGAAATATGCATTATTACAAAAATTGACAGGTGCAACAGTATGGGCACCTCAACAGAATAGTGACATTAATATTTAGTAGATCCACCTTTTGCAAAAATAACAGCCTCTAGTCGCTTCCTGTAGCTGTTAATGAGTTCCTAGATCCTGGATGAAGGTATTTTTGACCATTCCTCTTTACAAAACAATTCCAGTTCAGTTACGTTTGATGGTCACCGAGCATGGACAGCCCGCTTCAAAACATCCCACAGATGTTCAATGATATTCAGGTCTGGGGACTGGGATGGCCATTCCAGAACATTGTAATTGTTCCTCTGCATGAATGCCTGAGTAGATTTAGAGCGGTGTTTTGGATCATTGTCTTGCTGAATGATCCATCCCCGGCGTAACTTCAACTTTGACACTGATTCTTGAACATTATTCTCAAGAATCTGCTGATACTGAGTGGAATCCATGCGACCTCAACTTTAACAAGATTCCCAGTGCCGTCATTGGCCACACAGCCCCAAAGCATGATGGACCCTCCCCCAAATTTGACAGTGGGTAGCATGTGTTTTTCTTGGAATGCTGTGTGTTTGTGACGCCATGCATAACACCTTGTTGTATGACCAAACAACTCAATCTTTGTTTCATCAGTCCACAGGACCTTCTTCCAAAATGAAACTGGCTTGTCCGAATGTGCTTTTGCATACCTCAGGCGACTGTTTGTGGCGTGCATGCAGAAACGGCTTCTTTCGCATCACTCTCCCATACAGCTTCTCCTTGTGCAGTATGCGCTGTATTGTTGACCGATGCACAGTGACACCATCTGCAGCAAGATGATGCTGCAGGTCTTTGGAGGTGGTCTGTGGATTGTTCTTGACTGTTCTCACCATTCTTCTTCTCTGCCTTTCTGATATTTTTGTTGGCCTGCCACTTCTGGCCTTTACAAGAACTGTCCCTGTGGTCTTCCATTTCCTTACTATGTTCCTCACAGTGGAAACTGACAGGTTAAATCTCTGAGACAACTTTTTGTATCCTTCCCTTGAACAACTATGTTGAACAATCTTTTTTTTTCTGATCATTTGAGAGCTGTTTTGAGGAGTCCATGACGCCACTCCTCAGAGAAGATGCAACTAGGAGAACAACTTGCAAGTGGACACCTGAAATAGCTTTTCTCATGATTGGATACACTGGGCTATGAAGTACAAAGCTCAATGAGGTTACCAACTCAATTTAGTGCTTCAGTAAGTCAGTAAAAAGTAGTTAGGAGTATTCAAATCATGAAAATTAGAAGGGTGCCTATACTTTGGCACCTGTCAAGTTTTGAAATAATGCATATTTCACATTTTTGTTTAGTATAAAACCTGAAATATTACTGTGTCCATCAGTTGTTACATATATCACACTGAAATAGGTGTTGCAAAAAAACAATTTTAAACAAAAAAAAAAAAAGAGTAAGATTAAGAGGGGTGCCCAAACTTTTTCATATGACTGTATATAAACAATTTTTGACATCCCTCTTCCCTGTGCTGGGGGTGAATAGCGGTGACTGGTGCCGGCAACAACAGGCAGGTTGATGCAGCTACCTTTTTTTTATCGTTCAATTTAACTTTATATATATATAAAATATAAATATATATATAAAAATATATATATATAAAAGAATCATAATTAATTTACAATATGTAAGTCAACAGAGTCATATCTAATACTTAACATATAAGCAGTGCATGTTATTCATTAATCATAGGGAAATACATTTTTGACAGACAGACAGTCAGTTCTGGCAAAAATTAAAAGACCACTGCAAAATGTTCAGTTTCTCTGATTTTTCTCTTTCTAGGTATATTTTTGAGTAAAATCTACATTGTTCTTTTATTCTATCAACTACTGACAATATTTCTCTGAAATTCAAAGCTAAAAAACATCTTTATTTGCAGCAAATGAGTAATTGTGAAAATAATAAAAAAGAAACAGTGCTTTCAGACCTCAAATAATGCAAAGAAAACAAGTTCATATTCATTTAGAAGCAACAGTACTAATGTTTTAACTCAGAAATCAATATTTGGTGCAATAACCATGATTTTTAATCACAGCTTTCATGCGTCTTGGCATGCTTTCCACCAGTCTTTCACACTGCTTTTGAGTGACCTTATGCCACGCCTGGCACAAAAATGAAGCAGTTCTTTGTTTGATGGCTTGTGACTATTCATCTTCCTCTTGATTACATTACAGAGGTTTTCAATGAGGTTCAGGTCTGGAGATTGGGCTGGTCATGACACGGTCTTTATGTGGTGCTCCTTCATCCACGCATTGATTAACCTAGCTGGGTGGCATGGGGCATTGTCCTGCTGGATAAACCAGTCCTCAGAGTTGGGGAACATTGCCTGAGCAGAAGGAAGCAACTGTTTTTCAAGGTTAACCTTGTATGCAGCTTGATTCATACGTCCTTCCTAAAGATTAACCTGCCCAATTCTAGCCTTGCTGAAGCATCTCCAGATCATCAGCGATCCTCCAGCAAATTTCACAGTGGGTGCAAGACACTGTGGACTGTACACCTCTCCATGTCTCCATCTAAACACTAGACATCCAGGTGTTGGGCAAAGCTGAAAAATAGACTCATCAGAGAAGATTACCTTACTCCAGTCCTCTATGGTCCAATCCTTTTAGTCTTTGGCCAACTTCAGCCTGGGTCTCTTGCTTCTTATTGACTAAAGGCTTTTTTCCTAGCTTTACATTACTTGAGCCCTGCCTCTAGGAACCTGTTATAAACTGTTCTTGCCATGCACTTTCACCCCAGCTGCCATTCGCCATTCCTTTTGTAGGTTATTTGATGTCATCCTGAGGTTGCTGAGTGACATTCGAATAAGATTACTGTAATTCCAGTCAGTGGAGAGTCTCTTTCGCCCTCTACCGGTCTGTAGCTTTGTTGTCCCCAATGTCTGCTGCTTGACCTTGTTATAATGGACTGCTGTCTTCGATATCTTAAGGATGGAGGCAATATGATGCTCATTGTATCCCTCTGCTAGTAAAGCCAGAATTGAATCCTTCTTTTCCTCACTCAAGACTTTTTTTTTTTTTTTTTTAACTCCTTTGGCATGGTTAAGTTATTTTTTCATTCAAATTACTTTCGGGCTATTCCTAGCACTTGTTTTGCAAGAGGATTGTAAAGACCACAGCAGTGTTTTTTATACTTTCCCTTGTTAAATAAGATTTGGTTCAGGTGATCACCTAATAAGAAGCACATTAAAGGGTAACTCCAGTGAGAGAAAACATTTTAGTACAGTTCCTGCCCTGCTACATGATGAAGCAGAGCCCTACACTGCAGTTCTAGGATCTATAGATCTCTTATAATTCAATACAATTATATGTGCTCTACTGCTCTGGCTCCCACCTCAGGGAATTCAGAATCTACAGCCTGGCCGCTTCATGTAAGAGCAAAAAGCAGGTGGTGTGTCAGGGGCGTGGTTGCTGTGAGCTTGCAGGATCACCCTACATTCACGCTCCTTCACAATTCTGTTTAGTGAGGGGGCATGGCAGGGGGCGTGCAGAGATTTAAATTCCCTGAGGAGGGGGCCAGAGCTGAGGGGCAGGTATGATTTTATCGAATTATAAGAGATCTATAGATCCTAGAACTACAGTGTACAGCTCTGCTTCATCATGTAGCAGGGCAGCGACTGTACTAAAAAGTTTTCTCTCACTGGAGTTCCCCTTTAAGTAGAATGAGGTGTACTTTGGTTGGAATTCAACTGACTCTAGAATGGAAAGGCTGTCAGGCATGTAGAGATGGTGATTTTAAGAAAACTGTGCAGTGGTCTCTTAATTTTTGCCAGAGCTCAGAGAGGGTGAGTCATCATACAGCAAATTTAGCCGGAGTTTTCCCAATCAGATCACCCAGTCTCCACACTGGTAAGAAGAGGAGCAGAACAGATGGAGACAGTGGAGGGATTCCATCAGGAGACAGAGATATATGAGGGAGGTGAAATGGAATCCCAGGCACAGAGTCTCTTCAGGGCCATAGACACTCCATGCCACCCCTCAGTGGGAAAGCATAGCAATTGCAGCTATTAGCCCCTCAGGCCCCATAACAGTAGATGCGATGAAACTGCTGCTGGCAGACGTTAAAATGTCCAAAGATTTACAAAACGGTGTACAAATCTGCAGAAGGATATAACAGCCATAGGGGATCGTACTGCCCACATTGAAAACAAGATGGCGGAAATTACTGCAGCCCATAATTAAGTAAATTCCAATGAGGAGGAACTAGAATCTATCAGGCTTAAGCTAGCAGACAGGGAGGACAGATCTCGTCGCAATAACGTTCGCTTGTTAGGTATATGTGAATCTGTTAAAACCGAGGCCGTTAGAGAATTCCTGATGGATTATTTTTCTTGGCCACTACCTGAAGCTGCTCAAACAGATCTGGTGACTGACAGAGCCCACAGATTACCGAAGCCTAAAAATCTTCCTAGATCTCCTAGAGAGTTAGAGGACCTGTCGCCCCCTTCAACTTCCCCCGCTGCATTGCACACTGAATTCAGCATGTCTCCCTCATGACTCTAACCCCCCTGTAACCTTTAAAAAAGACATTAGAAAACTTAGTTAAGTAGTCTAAAGAGTGGGATATTAAGAGGTCTTCACTGGTGGCACAGTTCTCCAGCATTGTCCTTGTGTATTCCGCCCCCTCCTATGTTTCTTCACCGCCTCCTATACTTTCAATGGGCACTTGCGCGAGGAAATCGTGTTCAATCGCAGCATGCTGCGATTGAACTCGCATTTCTCTCGCAATACGAGTTTAGTGCGTTGTAAACGCACTAATATGACCAGTATCATTTACTGATACTGGTTCGAGTGCAATGCGAGTTTTACTCACATTGCACTCGTGCGAGTCCTACACCCTTGTGCCTCCATCCTGCTGGACCTGTCCACCAACCTGCTGCATTGCAAACTGAATACAGCATGTCTGCTGCATTCAGGGAAGGAATCCCCCATGTCTGTAGCCCCCCTGTAACCTTTAAAAAAAGACATCAGAAAACTTAGTTAAGTAGTCTAAAGAGTGGGATCTTAAGAGGTCTTCACTGCTGGCACAGTCCTTCAGCATTCTCCTTGTGTATTCCGTCCCCTTCTATGTCTCTGAGCCGCCTCCTGTTCTGCTGGCTCTGCCCTCCTTCTTTCCTGCTCTCGATCACTCAACCTGTCGTACAGAGCTTGTTCAGAGCGGCTGCAAAGCATTTGGCCTGATGTCGGCGCCAGATTCCAGCCCCGTTTATGCTTTATTCAGAGAGCAGGAGAGGAGGAGGGCAGAGCCAGCAGAACAGGAGGCGGCGCAGAGACATAGAAGGACATGCTGCATTCAGTGCTGCATTCAGTTTGCAATGCAGCAGGGGGGTGACAGGTCCTCTTTAAGGGTGGAGGCACACGGGTCTATGACTCACGCGAGTGCAATGCGAGAACAACTCTCATTGCACTCGGACCAGTATCAGTAAATGATACTGGTCATATTGGTGCGTTGACAACGCACTTAACTCGCATTGCGAGAGAGATGCAAGTTCAATTGCAGTATGCTGCATTGAAGACTATTTCCTCATGCAAGTGCCCATTGAAAGTGTATGGGTGCGAGAAAATTTCTCACCCATACAGCACACTATGCGATAGTCGCATGCTCATGCAATCTTTCAATGTCTTCAAACACCGCTGCTGTCAAAGCAGCGGTGTATGAAATTGACGGGTTGCCGACACAGTATCCAATCAGCTTTCAACGTGGTAACCCAGCAATTTCAATCAGCTTTCACCGCTGTGACAGCAGCGGTGAAAGCCGATTGGTTAAATCAACCGGTAAATGCTTTCCATCGTGCTGAAGCACGATGGAAAGCCCGGACTTTCAAACACGAGCAGTGTTTTAAATTCGCGGTGTTCATTAAGGCGGCGCGACTATGTGTGAACACACACAGAGATATATACACCATGTTCTAAAATATTATGCAAATTGGTTTTAAGTGTCATAGGTTTTTTTTGTCAATGAAACCCATTGATGGTATTGTGTCTCAGGGTTCTTTGGATCACTGAAATCAATCTCAGACACCTATGATAATTAGTTTGGGAGGTGAGCCCAATAAAAGGAAAACTGGGTGTTCCACAATATTAAGCAGACAAGAGTTTTCAAGTAACATGGAAAAGAAAAAGGATCTCTCTCCTGCCGAAAAGCAACAAATAGTGCAATGCCTTGGACAAGAAAGAAAACATTATATATTGCATGAAAACTAAAGCGTGATCATCGTACTGTGAAAAGATTTGTGGCTGATTCTGAGCACAGACGTGCTCATGCAGATAAAGGCAGAATGAGGAAGGTTTCTGCCAGGCAAGTTCATCGGATTAAAGGGAACCTGACCCCACAAACTGACCCCCCCACATCTTTATACCTGCCCCTGCACCCCCTCTTATCATTTCTAGCTATCCCTTTTGCAGAAAAAATCGATTTTGTAAAGTAGAGAAAAGTTTATGTTCACCTCGTCCTGTGTGAGTTCTCTGTTTCTGAATTGTCTCAAAGGCGGGCCTGTCTTCTGCTCCCTTGTAATTATGCACGCCCCCTCTCAGCTTGCTTCCTGGCTAAGAGCCTGGGCGCATCATGAAAGGGGGCGAGGCTAAAATCGCGTCATACCGGTAGCCCCGCCCCCTTTCATGATGCAGCTAGGCTCTATGCAAGGCAGCAAGCTGAGAGGGGCATGCATAATTACAAGGGAGCAGCAGACAGGCACGCCTTTGAGACTAATTCAGAAACAGAGAACTCACACAGGACGAGTTGATTATAACCTCTTCTCTACTTTACAAAATTGTTTTTTTCTGCAAAAGGGATGGCTAGAAATGATAAGAGGGGGTGCAGGGACAGGTATAAAGATGCGGGGGGGTCAGTTTGTGGGGTCAGGTTCCCTTTAAGAGAGCAGCTGCTAAAAAGGCCTTCCAAACCAGGAAACAGATATTTGAAGCTGCTGGTGCCTCTCGAGTCCCTCGAACTTCAAGGTGTAGGATCCTTCAAAGGCTTGCTGTGGTGCATAAACCTACTATTCAGCCACCCCTAAACATTGCTCACAAGCAGAAACAGTTGCAGTGGGCCCAGACATACATGAAGACTAATTTTCGAACAGTCTTGTTTACTGATGAGTGCCGAGCAACCCTGGATGGCCCAGATGGATGGAGTAGTGGATGGTTGGTGGATGGCCACTATGTCCCAACAAGGCTGTGATGTCACCAAGGAGGTGGAGCAGTAATGTTTTGGGCCGGAATCATTGAGAAACAGCTGGTAGGTCCCTTTAAGGTTCCAGAAGGTGTGAAAATGACCTCTGCAAAGTATATAGAGCTTCTGACTGAGAACTTTCTTCCATGGAAGAAAAAACAAAAACATGCCTTCAGGAGCAAAATAATCTTCATGCATGACAATGCACCGTCTCATGCTGCAAAGAATACCTCTGTGTCATTGGCTGCTATGTGCATAAAAGGAGATAAACTTATGGTGTGGCCACCATCTTCCCCTGACCTCAACCCTATAGAGAACCTTTGGAGTATAATCAAGCAAAAGATCTATGAGGGTGGGAAGCAGTTCACATCAAAACAGCAGCTCTGGGAGGCTATTCTGAAATCATGCAAAGAAATACAAGCAGAAACTCTCCAGAAACTCACAAGTTCAATGGATGCAAGAATTGTGAAGGTGAGATCAAAGAAGGGTTCCTATGTTAACATGTAACTTGGCCTGTTAGGATGTATTGGAGTTAAATAGCTTTTTATTTCAGTGAATGTGACCTCCTAATGCTGCAAATTCAACAAATGAGCATTTCCAGTTCTTTCAAACATATCAAATGTTTAGAAACTTTACTGTGCCTAATAATTTGGAACAGTGCATTTAGAGCTTTTTTTTTATTTTGAAGATTAATATTTTATCGTTGGGAGGTTTCTTCAATAAAATTCGATGTATACTCTAACAGGTGATAACAGTCAGTGTAATAAAAGTAATTTGCACTGACCATTTAGGAAAATCAGAGAAAAATAACATCTGCACAATACTTTGGAACATGGTGTGTGTGTATGTATATGTATGTATGTGTATATATATGTATGTGTATATGTTATATATATATATTATATTTATTATACACCCATATTATGTGCATCTGCAGTGTTTGATCATTCTGTTCAGCCTCTCACTATAGATGTGTTTTGATTACCCTTTTCATTATTTTTTTCCTGTGTTATCTCCCTGGTACTACTATACAGTGTTGGCCAAAAGTATTGACACCCCTGCAATTCTGTCAGATAATACTCAGTTTCTTCCTGAAAATGATTGCAATCACAAATTCTTTGGTTTTATTATCTTCATTTAATTTGTCTTCAATGAAAAAACACAAAAGAGAATGAGAAAGCAAAACATTGACCATTTCACACACAACTCCAAAAATGGGCCGGACAAAAGTATTGGCACCCTCAGCCTAATACTTGGTTGCACAACTTTTAGCCAAAATAACTGCGATCAACCGCTTCCCGGTAATCGTCAATGAGTTTCTTACAATGCTCTGCTGGAATTTTAGACCATTCTTCTTTGGCAAACTGCTCCAAGTCCCTGATATTTGAAGGGTGCCTTCTCCAAACTGCCATTTTTAGATCTCTCCACGGGTGTTCTATGGGATTCGGTCTGGACTCATTGCTGGCCACCTTAGAAGTCTCCAGTGCTTTCTCTCAAACCATTTTCTAGTGCTTTTTGAAGTGTGTTTTAGGTACATTGTCCTGCTGGAAGACCCATGATCTCTGAGGGAGACCCAGCTTTCTCACACTGGGCCCTACATTATGCTGCAAAATTTGTTGGTAGTCTTCAGACTTCATAATGCCATGCACACGGTCAAGCAGTCCAGTGCCAGAGGCAGCACAGCAACCCCAAAACATCAGGGAACCTCCACCATGTTTGACTGTAGGAACCGTGTTCTTTTCTTTGAATGCCTTTTTTTTTTCTCCTGTAAACTCTATGTTGATGCCTTTGCCAAAAAAGAGAGAACATTCTTCCAAAACGTTTTAGGCTTTCTCAGGTAAGTTTTGGCAAACTCCAGCCTGGCTTTTTTATGTCTCGGGTAAAAAGTGGGTCTTCCTGGGTCTCCTACCATACAGTCCCTTTTCATTTAGATGCCGACGGATAGTACGGGTTGACACTGTTGTACCCTCGGACTGCAGGGCAGCTTGAACTTATTTGGATGTTAGTCGAGGTTCTTTATCCACCATCCGACACAATCTTGCGTTGAAATCTCTTGTCAATTTTTCTTTTCCGTCCACATCTATGGAGGTTAGCCACAGTGCCATGGGCTTTAAACTTCTTGATGACACTGCGCACGGTAGACACAGGAACATTCAGGTCTTTGGAGATGGACTTGTAGCCTTGAGATTGCTCATGCTTCCTCACAATTTGGTTTCTCAAGTCCTCAGACAGTTCTTTGGTCTTCTTTCTTTTCTCCATGCTCAATGTGGTACACACAAGGACACAGGACAGAGGTTGAGTCAATTTTAATCCATGTCAACTGGCTGCAAGTGTGATTTAGTTATTGCGAACACCTGTTTGATGCCACAGGTAAGTTACAGGTGCTGTTAATTACACAAATTAGAGAAGCATCACATGATTTTTCTAACAGTGCCAATACGTTTTGTCCACCCCCTTTTTTATGTTTGGTGTGGAACTATATCCAATTTGGCTTTAGGACAATTCTTTTTGTGTTTTTTCATTGAAGACAAATTAAATGAAGATAATATACCAAAGAATTTGTGATTGCAATCATTTTCAGGTAGAAACTGAGTATTATCTGACAGAACTGCAGGGGTATCAATACTTTTGGCCAACACTGTATATGCTGGATAAGACCCTATTTGCGTTTTTTTAACCATTTTTACAGCTGTGCTTTGATCCTTTTTATATTTTCCAAAATATGTTTATTGAATTTTATCAGAATAAAATAGATATTACGTAATAAAATAAGCATAATTACATCTGTTAACAAAAGAACTCCAAAAGGAATTTTCCCAATCCCCCCCCACCTCCCTCCCTACGTGCTCTATCAACTAATCTCAGGAATACGTTTAAGTCACCTGCATCCATCTATAGTGATAGTATGTGAAAAGTTCTAGCGATTATTTCTCGCCAGACAAGTTATTCCTTTTACATTTGTGTTCCATCAAGAGTCAAGTCACAGCTTGCCCAAAGATCCCTGTAAGGTCTCCAAGTGATACCAGCCGGAGTCTCGAAATGGGTAGACTACTGTCTGGCATCACTAGCGGAGAGTTGTGTAACAATGATTGGTCTCCATTTAGTGAAAAATTTGATGGTTTCCTTATCTTTATCTCTTTCTGCCAAAATTATTTCAGATGTCATTGCCCCTTTTACTTCAACTATCACCTCCCCTAGTTTCGGGGTAGAGGACACCAACCAGTTACGCAATGTTATTCTCAGTGTGACCATAGCTATTATGTGGAAGATGTGAGATTTCCCTTTTTTAACCGGTTGTGGCCAAGTCATGGAACAACCACACTGAAGGTTTCATTGGTAGTTTTTTTCTCTATAATAGCCGTGGAGATCTTCTGTACCTCCACCCACAAAAATCTAATGGCTCCACACTCCCATAATCCATGAAACATGTTTGTACCTTTTGTTTTGCATTTGGGGCAGTGTTGGAGTCTGTCCGGGTGGATGTCTCTAGCTGACAAATTAAATCCCAAAATAGCTCTGTGTATGATCCTAAAATTAGTCTTTCTACCTTTCGTTAACTATATTATCTCGAAGAGCTGATCCTTTTTATTTTATTCTACTTGTATTTTTTATATTTTGTGTTTACAATAATGTTGATTACTTTTACTAGGTGATGTTGAAGCTATAGGTTATTTGTTTGATTGCAAAATATTAAATTTTGATTATACTACAAAAAAGGTGGATCTGATATTCCCTTTATGAGGAGAAAAAGACAGCCAACTTTATTTATAGTATAGCATTGCTCATGTCATACACCCTAAGGCTATGTTAACATGTCCTATATTTCCGTTTTTGCATCCGTTTGTAAAATACAAAAAAGGATCTGTTAACATATCCATTGATAATAATGGTGACGGATCTGTTCAAGCTTGACATCCGATATGTGCAAAAAATCCTTCAGCCATCTGTGTTTTTTGACGGACAATAAGTACTGAGTGCAGATCTTTTCTTGTGCTAATCCAAAAACTGATAGCCACCGGATTGTTAAGGCATAATGGAAGTCTTTTGTTAACAGGTCCACTAATAAAACATCCATTATGCTATGGTTTAACGCTGGAGTGGGGAACTCCAAGCCTCGAGGGCTGCAAACAGTGCAGTTTTCAGAATTTCCATAATGTTGCATATCTTATTGAATCCCCTGCACAGGTTCCAACCCCTGTGCAATACCGTGTTTCCCCGAAAGTAAGACACTGTCTTATATTTTTTTTTGCTGCAAAAAGTCCGCCATGTCTTACTTTCGGGGGGTGTCTTATATACCCTACTGCAGCCTCCCATACACACACACACACACCACACACACTACACACCCCCATACATACCCATACACACACATAACCATACACACAAACCGTTTTTTACCGGTCTCCAGTGGCCCCCGCTCTCCGGTGGTCCCCCGCTCCTCCCGCTGGCCTTCCGCTCTCCGTGGTGTGGTCCCCCGCTCTCCCCGCTGGCCTCCGCCCCTCTCCGGTGGTCCCTCGCTCTCCGGTGGTCCCCCCCGCTCTCCGGTGGTCCCCTCCGCTCTCCGGAGGCCCCCCCATGCTCTCCGGGGCCCCCCGGTGGCCGCCGTGCTCCGGTGGCCCCTGCTCTCTGATGGCCCCTGCTCTCTGGTGGCCGCTGCTCTCCGGTGGCTCCCCCCCCTGCTCTCCGGCGGCCCCCCGCTCTCCGTATTCCCGCTGTAGCTGCCAAACTCCGCCCAGGTCAGGAGCCCTGCGCCAATTACAGCACAGAAATCGTGAGCCAATTACAGCACAGGAACCGCTAGCCAATCAGTGGCCATGTACGATGTCAGCTGGCCACGGATTGGCTTGCTGTTCCTGGGCCGTGATTGGCTCATGGTTCCTGCGCTGTAATTGGCGCAGGGCTCCTGACCTGGGCGGAGTTCGGCGGCTACAGCGGGAATACGGAGAGCGGGGGGCCGCCGGAGAGCAGGGGGGGGAGCCACCGGAGAGCAGGGGCCACCGGAGAGCAGCGGCCACCGGAGGTACGCCTTATAATCGGGGGGTGTCTTATATTAGCAAGTAGGGCGCCCTCCCAAGCATGCCTTACTTTCGAGGGCGCCCTACTATCGGGGAAACACGGTACTAAGGAAATCATGAAAACATGACTTGTTTGACAGCTCTCAAGGCCTGGAGTTACCCACCCCTGGGTTAACTGATCCAATAATCTGCATTGCACATGCGTGGTACCCATAAAAGATGTGCAAAGATAGAAAGATGATGATGGATGGAGAGAAAGATAGAGGATAGGGAAATGGAGAGATGGATAATACACTGCTAAAAAAATAAAGGGAACATTTAAACACAATGAAACTCAAAGTCAATCACACTTCTGTGAAATCAACCTGTACAGTTATGAAGCAACACTGATTGTGAATCAATTTCTCCTGCTGTTGTGCAAGTGGCACAGGCAAGAGGTAGAAATGATAGGTAGTTTGCAAGACACCCAATAAAGGAGTGGTTTTGCAGATGGTGACTAGAGATGAGTGAGCTTGTTTGCAAATCTCAAGTTCAGCACAAGCTTTGCCCATTTTGGTTTCCTGTTTGGGCTCCCAAACACTTTTCTGAAAATCAGCAAAAATTCTGCCTTTGTTAGGTAGAAGAAAAGCTTTAGTGCGTTTGCACTAACGCTTTTCTTCTACTTTGGCTAGGATAGGTGGTGCAGTATCATGAGCGGACGGGAGGTGTTTGGGAGGGGGTGGGGAGAAGTCAGGAGTTCCTGACTTTTTTTTTTTTTTTTTTTATGTGGGTATGTTCTGGCCGCCAATCACAGAGTGTCCTGCCACAAATAGAGCTTTCAGCATATAAAAACTGATCGCTAAATCTGTGGTTCATCTGTGAAGAAACATTTGCGCTTATAAAAACTGTTTTCTAATTCAGTTGTTCCTCCATAAATAGAAATTTGAACATATAAAAACTGATTGCCAATTCTGTGCTCCTGCCACACTATCTTAGAAAATAAATGCTGATTGGTAATTTAGTGACAGATGAATGACAGGTGTGGCCTCGGGTTGTTAAACAGCTGGTAAATAGAGGTCATGGAAAGAGGATAAGGTGTGTGGTGTTCGATCTGTACGTGGGGTAGGTGCTAATGTAACTGAAAGCTACACTGAACAAACACCGGCTCTTCCTATTCAAAGACAAATGATAAATTCTGTTACAGGACTGGCTATTTGACCCTTTCTTTGGCAGAAGCAAAGCTGTACATCTTGTAGATGAGGCTCAGACAGAGCATGTGCTACAGTGGATGGCAAACGCTGGATCAAGTGGCCTTTCCTCCTCTTCCTCCCCCTCAACATCACTCACACTACAGTCCTCAGAGGTGGCACCCTAATTACCCTTATTTTCTCCTGTGCCGCAACTCTTCTAACTGCCCAACTGTCTATGGGGAACCACAGATTGACGAGTCTGCAGAGCTGTTCAAACATTCTATTCCATGGTCATCAGAGGTCTGTTACAAAAAATTTACAAATTCAAAAGGAGGAAAGCATCTGCAACGATGCCCAAAATCTTTGAGTTGGATCCAGGGCCGAACGAAGTAGGGTTTGAGCATAATACAGACCATCTTCACCAAACGTTAACCCCAGAGGGCGGAGTTGATGATGATGACGACGACACTGATAACTGAGGCACATGCATAGTGTACTGTGCGTTCACGGCAGAAAGAGGACGAGGGTGACTTTCAGGGTGAGTAGTGGGACAACAGATGGGATGACTTTGAGGTTTGAGATTTTACTTTGTGTGAACCTAGAGGCACACAGCTGAGTAGCTTAGCAGGGATGAAGGAGGAAGACAAGAAGGTAAAATTTTATTCCCGCATGGACACGGAGTGATGCAACCATGACAAACACTGCATCCTCAAAACTTTGGCTGTGGTCAGCAGCTGTTCCCGGTCTGCAGTTTGCATGGGTGGCGAGGGATGCCTAGCCTGGGCCTTTTTTGAGACTGCAAACTATGACCCAACTCACGTTATCTGCCAACTTTGTAAATACGACTCAATGCAGGCAGAGGTTCCAGTAATTTGCCTGCTACATGCCTGTACCGGCACATGGACATGCAAGATTCGTTAGTATGGGAATCTTACTACACTAAAACGTGGCCTAGCGGGCTTGCTAACCACCGACTGCCTCTTCAACCCCATCTGTTGCTTTTTCCTACTTAGTCATCGTGGTAGGTGTTTTCACACATGTCTCTTGAACAAGTTAAGGCTCTGCTGCCACAGTCGGGGTGAGAGCGTGTCAGCAGCTATGGAAAGTGGAGATGCCTGCAATTCAGGGGAGGATTATAATGAGGGCAAATAGAGCTACTGCCTGGAGCTCCAGCGCGGCCTTGGCCAGAGTGCCTGCATTATAATCTGCAGAGCTATCATGGAGTCGCTGCTCCTCTCTGCCGGTTTTCAAATTTGTTCGTGCTGCCAGACGTGAAGATATTTGAACACTTAAGCGCCAGGAGATGATCATAGCAGAGGTGCTCCTGTCAGCTGGGCCCCCGCTCCAACAAGCTGCAGTGTGACGACGTTCTCACACTGCTGCTGTGCTCAGACTGAGAGACGGCAGGATGGCAGGAGGAAGTAAGCGCTCCATGAGAGAGGTGAATATTTATTGTTATTTCAGGTGGGAGTGGAGGGGAAGCAGAGGGACAATGTGGGTATGGCAGAGGGAAGTTATGCAGAGGTACAGTGTGTGTGTGTGGGGTGAGGAAAGTTATGCAGATGGACTGTGTGTGTACTGGGAAGAGGGGAAATATACAAAGTGACAATATGGGGGGGGGGGGTGATGCAGAGGAACAGTGTGTGTGTGTATGAGGAGAGTGGAGATATGCAGAGAGACTGTGTGTATTGGGAGAGGGGAGATAAACAGAGGTACAGTGTGTGGGGAAGATGCAGAGGGACATTGTGTATGGGGAGAGGGGAGAAATACAGAGGGACTGTCTGGGTATGGGGAGAGGGACTGTTTTGTGTGCGCGCGGGGGGGGAAGATATGCAAAGAGATCGTGTATGGAAAGAGGAGAGATATGCAGGGAGACTGTATGGGGAGAGGAGATATATACAGAGTGACTGTGTGTATGACTGTAGGAGAGATATACAGAGTGACTGTGTATGGGGAGAGGGAAAGATATGCAGAGGGACAGCGTGTGTATGGGCTGAGGTGGAGCTATGCAGAGGGACAGTGTATGTGGGGGGTGGGACGGGGAGAGGCAGAGAGACTGTGTATGTATGGGGAGAGGGGAAATATGCAGAGGGACAGTGTGTATGGGGAGAGGTGGTGTATGCAGAGCGACAGTGTGTGTTGGGGTGGTGGATATTATGGATATAGGCAGTGTGTGTGAGTAGAAAAGATATGGAGAGAGGCAGTGTGTGTGGGAGGGTGAGATATGGAGAGACAGTGGGAGGAGAGACATTATGGAGAGTTAAGAGTGTTGGGGGGAGATATTATGGAGAGGAGTAGTGTGCATGTGTGGTAGGGAGATATTTTTTTAAAGTAAGAAGAACAATTACTTATTCTGGGGCGCAGAATGGTAGATATTTATATTTCTGGGACAGTGTAATGATACTTTTATTTTTAAGGGCACCAAGTTGGCAAGTGCCACTGAAGACAGAGAAGAGGGAAGTCTGGAGCAACGAGCTGTGGGCATGACATCTCACCATGCCATCTGTGCAACATGGCCACATGGAGACAAAAGTAAGGGGAATAACTCCTACCAGAGATAACATAATCTATAAGGTACCTCGATGTAAATATTTGTGATCTTTTCTGCATCTCTTCGGTCCTGTGGTTCTTGTATAAACCGCAGTGTGATGACTGATACCAACACCTCCCATCATCTCATTACTCTTGTTAAAGACATACTGGGAGTTGTAGGTTCATGGAATACAATTATATTTGAGGCTGACCTGTTACAATTGATCGCTGTACTAAGTTTGGTTTTGCATCTACTGACTGTGGTTCTGGCGCTGCACTAATGTGCGGACGGTGGTTCTGGCGCTGTATTGATGTGCGGACGGTGGTTCTAGCTCTGCATTAACGTGTGGCCAGTGGTTATGGCTTTGCATTAAGGTGCGGACCGTGGTTCTCATCCTGAATTAATGTATGGTTGGTGGGTCAGGTGCTAAATGCATGTACTGACTGTTATTCTGTCTCTGCGTTCATGTACTGACACGGTGGTTCTGGCACCATATTGGTGTGCTGATGGTCCTTGCACACTTCTAGAACTCCAAAAACTTGCTTCATAGCTATGTTCAAACTTTAAAATTCCTCATAGTATATGACAAATTTCTGCTCCAAAAACTCAGTGTAGGTTAACGTATGTTACACTTATTTTGCGGAGCAGAAACTGAGCTGAATCTCTCCATATTCTCAAATATCAAAATTTGTGTATGTCAATGTGAATCAAAAACTGTTGTGAAGCCCTGTTAAAATGCTTTGTGCGCCACAATCAGCGGCACAGAATAGCTGTGCAGCTTCAAAGGAGCTCCCGTTACCACTTCTGCAACATGTTGGTTTAAATATGTTATCAGCCGGAATGCGCTGGCCACAAAAAGAAGTGAATCTCTGGATACTGGAGCAGAGCGCCGATGGAACGGGAGCAAGGTGAGTAGGTGTTTTTTAATGTGTATGGAATGTGCGAGGGTTCATACTGTATATAGGAGGTTGTATAAGGGCTCACACTGTATATAGAAGGTTGTGCGAGGGCACATACTGTATATAGGGGTTTCTGCGAAGGCGCGTACATATGGTGGGATTCAACATACCTAATTCTGCTCAATATACACAATAAATATTACTATACAATAATAATTATAATTAATATATTGAGCAGAATTTATTTCAGCCTATTAGTTCAGCATCCACAACAGTCACAGACTCCTCGGGAAACCATATTCCCTACCCCTGTTCTATTATGTATACTCAAGTGCACGATTATGTATAGCGTTGCACATAAAGGGAAAAAAGTTGCTTGGCATATTTCGTGCAGCACTGTCTCTATCCTTTTGCCTCTGCAAATGTGCACCATAGCACCTGTGCATTAATTATGTGACCTATCACATGGTTTATGAAAAGGGGATCATGTGACAGGTCACATGGTACATCCGCTCGAGGGGGAAGCCCTTGCCTTCTGAACAGCCCAGGGCCCTGGTTACTCTTAATCCACCCCTGCTGCTGTTGCTGTCCAATCTTATACACACAGAACACAACATTTTTCGCAGTCAACCATGACCTCTCTGCTTATATCTCCCTCAAAGTCCACCAGTTGTGTATACCTTCACCGTTTCTCAGCACATCAGCCAGCCCTCAGGCCCAGAGTCAATCCAAATGTAGGAGGAAATCCCTCAGGAGAACGTCGTTCACCTAATGCCCAGGCATTGTAGGGAGGTCATACCGGCTTTTTGATGATATTCTTAGTCATTGTGTGGTGCAGCGTTTGACTGCCATAAAGGTGTCTGTGCTAAGGCATTAGATGTGATAAGCTGCAGGTTGAAAGCCAGGGGAGTGGCTGTCTAGCCTGGATCCTCCTGTAGGCATGACACATCAGACATAAGCAGACTCCCTCCTGGTCACATGAGCTGTGAGGTCTGAAGAGGTCCTGCACTACCAGATGTAGAGGAGCCTTGTGACCAGAAGGACATAGTCCCAGAGCCCACAATAGTTGGGGAGATCTAAGGGAAGCCTGGATCAACTCGGACTCAGAGCGTGAACTCTGTTTGAGCCCGGTCTGAACAAGAGTCTGTGATCCTGTATAAGCAGCATTTCCTCACCATGGACTAAAACCAGCAATCACTCTAATGGACTAAGGTCAGTGATTGATATTATGGACTAACCGGGACAGGCTGTGTGTCATTCAGCCATTGGGACAGTTGGATGTGACAGAGTTATGTGCTACAGTTAGGGCCAGAAATATTTGGACAGTGACACAATTTTCGCGAGTTGGGCTCTGCATGCCACCACATTGGATTTGAAATGAAACCTCTACAACAGAATTCAAGTGCAGATTGTAACGTTTAATTTGAAGGGTTGAACAAAAATATCTGATAGAAAATGTAGGAATTGTACACATTTCTTTACAAACACTCCACATTTTAGGAGGTCAAAAGTAATTGGACAAATAAACATAACCCAAACAAAATATTTTTATTTTCAATATTTTGTGGCGAATCCTTTGGAGGCAATCACTGCCTTAAGTCTGGAACCCATGGACATCACCAAACGCTGGGTTTCCTCCTTCTTAATGCTTTGCCAGGCCTTTACAGCCGCTGCCTTCAGGTCTTGCTTGTTTGTGGGTCTTTCCTTCTTACGTCTGGATTTGAGCAAGTGAAATGCATGCTCAATTGGGTTAAGATCTGGTGATTGACTTGGCCATTGCAGAATGTTCCACTTTTTTGCACTCATGAACTCCTGGGTAGCTTTGGCTGTATGCTTGGGGTCATTGTCCATCTGTACTATGAAGCGCCGTCCAATCAACTTTGCAGCATTTGGCTGAATCTGGGCTGAAAGTATATCCCGGTACACTTCAGAATTCATCCGGCTACTCTTGTCTGCTGTTATGTCATCAATAAACACAAGTGACCCAGTGCCATTGAAAGCCATGCATGCCCATGCCATCACGTTGCCTCCACCATGTTTTACAGAGGATGTGGTGTGCCTTGGATCATGTGCCGTTCCCTTTCTTCTCCAAACTTTTTTCTTCCCATCATTCTGGTACAGGTTGATCTTTGTCTCATCTGTCCATAGAATACTTTTCCAGAACTGAGCTGGCTTCTTGAGGTGTTTTTCAGCAAATTTAACTCTGGCCTGTCTATTTTTGGAATTGAGAATGGTTTGCATCTAGATGTGAACCCTTTGTATTTACTGTCATGGAGTCTTCTCTTTACTGTTGACTTAGAGTCAGATACACCTACTTCACTGAGAGTGTTCTGGACTTCAGTTGATGTTGTGAACGGGTTCTTCTTCACCAAATAAAGTATGCGGCGATCATCCACCACTGTTGTCATCCGTGGACGCCCAGGCCTTTTAGAGTTCCCAAGCTCACCAGTCAATTCCTTTTTTCTCAGAATGTACCCAACTGTTGATTTTGCTACTCCAAGCATGTCTATCTCTCTGATGGATTTTTTCTTTTTTTTCAGCCTCAGGATGTTCTGCTTCACCTCAATTGAGAGTTCCTTTGACCGCATGTTGTCTGGTCACAGCAAAGCTTCCAAATGCAAAACCACACACCTGGAATCCACCCCTGACCTTTTACCTACTTCATTGATTACTGGTTAACGAGGGAGACGCCTTCAGAGTTAATTGCAGCCCTTAGAGTCCATTGTCCAATTACTTGTGGTCCCTTGAAAAAGAGGAGGCTATGCATTACAGAGCTATGATTCCTAAACCCTTTCTCCGATTTGGATGTGGAAACTCTCATATTGCAGCTGGGAGTGTGCACTTTCAGCCCATATTATATATATATAATTGTATTTCTGAACATGTTTTTGTAAACAGCTAAAATAACAAAACTTGTGTCACTGTCCAAATATTTCTGGCCCTAACTGTATGTGCAGTTTAAGGCATATGATAAACTGCTGGACTTTGTCACTTGAAAACACGGTTGCTTGCATTGCTCTCCACTACCTAGCGAATTCCCTCTGTGTGCGCTACACGGCATACGTACATTGTTCTTTTATTCTATTAACTACTGACAACATGTCTCTGAAATTCAAAGCCAAAAACGTTTTATTTATTTGCAGCAAATGAGAAATCGTCAAAATAATAAAAAAGGAACCATGCTTTTAGACCTCAAATAGTGAGAAGAAAACAACTTCATATTCATTTAGAAGCAACAATACTAATGTTTTAACTCAGGAGGAGTTCAGAAATCAATATTTGGTGAAATAACCTTGATTTTTAATTACAGCTTTCATCCATCTTGGCATGCTTTCCACCAGTCTTTCACAGTGTTTTTGGGTGACCTTATGCCACTCCTGGGACAAAAATTTAAGCAGTTCTTCATTGTTTGATGGCTTGTGACTATCCATCTTCCTCTTGATTATATTCCAGAGGTTTTCAATGGGGTTCAGGTCTGGAGATTGGGTTGGCCATGACAGGGTCTTGATGAGGTGTTCCTTCATCCACACATTGCTTGACCTAGCTGGGTGGCATGGGGCATTGTCCTGCTGGAAAAACCAGTCCTCAGAGTAGGGGAACATTGCCTGAGCAGAAGGAAGCAAGTGTTTTTCAAGGATAACCTTGTATGTGGCTTGATTATACGTCCTTCTCAAAGATTAACCTGCCCAATTCTAGCCTTGTTGAAGCATTCCCAGAACTCCAGGTCTTCATCTAACCATTAGACGACCAGGTGTTGGGCAAAGCTGAAAATTAGACTCATCAGAGAAGATTACCTTACTCCAGTCCTCTATGGTCCAATCCTTATGGTCTTTGGCAAACTTCAGCCTGGCTCTCCTTTGCTTCTCATTGATGAAAATCTTTTTTCTAGCTTTACATGACATGAGCCCTGCCACTAGGAGCCTTTTACGAACTGTTCTTGCCGTGCACTTCACCCCAGCTGCCATTTGCCATTCCTTTTGTAGGTCACTTAATGTCATCTTGCGGTTGCTGAGTGACATTCGAATAAGATGAGGGTTTTCTTGGTCAGTGGAAAGTCGCTTTCGCCCTCTGCTGGTCTGTAGCTTTGTTGTTCCCAATGTCTGCTACTTAACCTTGTTGTAATGGACTGCTGTCTTCGAACTTTTAAGGATGGAGGCAACATGACGCTCACTGTATCCCTCTGCTTGTAAAGCCAGAATTGATCCATTCTTTTACTCTCAAGACTTTTCTTTTCAACTCCTTTGGCATGGTTAAAAATTATTTTTTCATTCAAATTACATTTGGGCTATTCCTAATGTGGAGCCCACTGGGACGGGGTACTCGATACCTGACCGTGGTACTGCGGGGGATGTCACGGCGGTCTTAGTCTGGACCGTGTCCCGGGTTCCACAATAATTGGGGGGGTTATTTACATGGGAGTTAGGTCGTGACGCCACCCACGGGTTGTGGTTAATGGGGAGACCACCGCTGCAGTGTACTTCTGTCAAGAGGATGAATGGATGCTGCAGCCAGGTGGATGAGCCCGCCGCGGGTCGGGACAGCTCCTGACAGGGTAAAATGGTGGATTGACAGTTTTGTATACCTGGAATCAGACACGGACACTGAAGCAGGGTTCACCGGGTTTACTGTCCAATTCTTCCAAGTCACACAGTGCACAGTACAGTTCAGTTCTTAACAGCTTTACACAATTGATTCCGGTGACACTTGAACCCTCTGCAGCCAGGTTGTCACTCTAAGACCCCTCACTCTATATGTCCTTTCAGGCTGATTCTCTCTCTCTCTTCTGGGTGGATTGCGGAGCGGCAGCTCAGTCCCTTAATCTAGCTTCCCCCCTAAGTGTATGGGCAGTAATCCGGGTCCTCCTGGTTGCTGCTATGCCCCCAACCCTGTAGTGGGAACACGGATCTGAAATCTGTGTTCCTCGTCAGTTTGTCTGGGGAGCCGGTATGAGACTTCAGTCCCTTTTAGAGCCGACACTCTGGTCCCAGCCTAGCCTTGGGTGTCCCTGTCTTGCAAGGGATCACCGGGCTCTTTCCTACTCTTGTAACTTCCCGGGTACTTCAGGAGAGTCTGTCCTGTCAGTAATTTGTCAGCGCTACCATCTTTCTCGGACCCGGTGGCACCGGTCCGGTTTCTATTGTTCCTGGCTTTACTGGTCACTGTCTTTTTTTCTCAGCCTACTCCTCTTGGTCTTTGCTGCTCGGCACTCGCCTACTGGCTAACTACTTCCTGTTTCTCCCTTATATACTGGTTCGTTACCATGACTATGCCTCACCCACTTATAATTACCCCTTGCCTGCCTAGAGTCCCAGGCTCCAGGTTGGGTCTATGTCAGTGGATGTATGTTTGAGGTGTTTGATATACAAACTGTCTACCTGCCTGCCTGGCTGCAGTTCCTACCTGTGGCCTGGTCGCAGGGGCGCCACACCAGCACTTGTTTTGCCATCCAGCTTGACCTATTGCAAGAGAATTGTGAAGACCACAGCAGTGTTTTCTCTAGTCACCTTCCACGACGCATAGGAGGTTGCCTCTCTGCGCACTAATAGGGACAGGAAGCACAAGAGAGTTTTAAAAGACCCTCCCACTAGCCAGTGCCTTTCCTGTCCCCATGGGGCATGGAGAGGTTTTTCTTTTCTCTGTGCTGTGGTGGCTGGCAGCGCACATACCTTCAATTTTGATAATCTTCAGAGTAAAAGCATCTGTCTGGTGCCATATCTAGACGACTTCCTTCTCATTGCTCCTTCGGCTCAGTCCCTCAGGAGCCATGTGGAGAGGTCTCTGAGTGTTCCTAAATCTATGGGTTGGATCCCCAATCTTCATAACTCCCATCTACAACCTTCTTCCACATGACTGTTTCTCGGGGTGTTGTTGGACTCCGACAGACAGGCGTCCTTTCTCCCAGAGGACCACAGGTTAGCCCTTCTGGCCAAGATTTCAACTCTGCGTCGCCAAACGTCTCCCACCCTTCAGGCAGCTATGTCTGCTCTGTGTTCAATAACATTGTGCATTCCATCAGTCATGTGGGCCCAGGTCCACTCTCATGCTCTTCAGGATCATATTCTGTCACATTAGACAGGCTTCCTGCATCCCTAAACCGAAGATTTCGCCTTCCGGGAAGTGTCTTCTTGTGTCTCCGGTGGTGTTGGTTGAGTCCCAGCAACCTGCTGAAGGGGGTGACCTGGGATCAGACCCCCCTTGTTATCCTGACAACAGATGCCAGCCAGAGGGGGTGAGGGGCTATGATTGCCCACACCTCATTTCAGGGGGTCTGTAGTCACTCTATAAGTTCATGATCATCCAACTACCGAGAACTGAGGGCAGTCGTGGAAGCACTCCTTGCTGCTCAGGATCTGGTCAGTGTTCTCACGTTCTGATATATTCAGACAATGTCACCACGGTGGCCCACCTCCGTCACCAGGGCAGTACAAGGTCCAGCACCCTGAAGTCCGTATCCTCTCAGATCTTCCTCTGGGCCGAACGAAACCTACTGTCCCTTTTTGCTGTACACCTGAAGGGGTTATAGAACTTCAGGTGGACTTAGTCAGTCGCCAAGACATCCACCCAGGAGAGTGGACCCTGGACCAGGCTGTATTCTGCACGCTGGTGGCAAGTTGGGGAACTCCAGATATCGACCTGTGTACATCCAACGCAAATCGGAAAGTCACAACATTTCTCTCCCTGAACCCAAGGGACGATGTATAGGGGTGGACGCCGTCTCCCACACTTGGGACTATCCCCACCTTCCCACCTATTTCCCTTCAAGCAAGGACAGAGGAAGATCAGGGAAGATGGAGTTCCTACTATACTTGTAGCTCCACTGTGGCCAAAGAGGAGCTGGTACAATCTGAGAGTGGTGCTTAAAGTCGATGGCTCGATCTTCATGAGCCCGTATCCCAGCTTATTGTCCCAGGGTCCACTGTTCCATCCGGATCCGCAGTGACTCAAGTTAGCTTCCTGGCTTCGGAAGCACAGGTGCTGAGGGCCCAGGGCCTTTCTGAGAAAGCGGTGGCTGCCTTGCAAAAGAGCCGTAAACAGTTACTAATGCAATCTACAATAAAATCTGGAAGCGATTTATCTCCTGGTGTGGGTCTTACACTCCTGACCCACTCCACCCTAATGTGTCGCAAATCCTAGACTTCCTCCAGAATGGACTGGACCTGGGCCTTAAGCCTAGCACATTAAAAGTGCAGGTTTCGGCCCTCTGTTCCGTCTTTGACGCAGATCTGTCAAATCATTGCTGGATCAGCCGATTTATGGTGTCGGCTTGTAGACTTTGTCCACGGATGAGGTTCCTCACACCCTCCTGGGACCTCAATGTGGGCCTGACTGGACTTTCACGGTCCTTCTATGAACCACTTCCTCCTGTGGTATGCGGTTTCTGTCTCACAAAACTGCGTTACTTGTGGCAATTAAGTCTGCTCGGAGAGTTGGGGAGCTTCAAGCCTTATCCATTCGGGAATCATACTTAACAGTCTGAGATGACAGCATTGTCCTTCAGCTGGACCCTTCTTTCCTTCCCAAGGTGGTCTCGAATTTCCATCACTCCCAGTCTATAGTTCTTCTTTCCTTCATTCTGTCAACACCCTCAGACTCCAAGGGAGGAAGAATTCCATTCACTGGATGTCCTCAGGACGGTGTTACACTATCTAGACCTAACTGCACCCTGGAGTATTGATCACAACCTCTTTATCCAACCCTTCAGAAGGAATAGGGGCAAAAAGGTGGCTAAAAGTACTTTAGCCAACTGGATCAAAAGAGCCATTACAGAACCTTACCTCACCCAGCAGCTACCCCCACCATCTGGGTTTACTGCTCATTCCACCAGGTCTACTTCGGTATCCTGGGCTGAACGGACAGGGGCCTCTCCGGAGCAGATCTGCAAGGCTGCTACATGGTCCTCGTTACATACGTTCACAACGCGTTATCGACTGGACCTGCAGGGATTTGGTTTTTGGCAGGTCCTGTAGGCTGTAGTCTCCCCTTCGTCCCCCCCCCCCAAGAATTAATTTGTTGGTATTCTCCTATGCTGTTGTGGAAGGTGACTAGAGAAAAAATAATTATTCTTAACGTTAATTCGGTTTCTAGGAACCTTCCACGACAGCACTTATACTCCCTGTATTCCTTGATATTTCCTGGAATGTGTTGATGTTACTGATATGCTGTGGGTTTATGGGTTCTTTGTAAGACCACTGGCTAGTGGGAGGTGGTAGGGCCCTTTTAACCTCTCATGTGCTTCCTGTCCCTATTAGGGCGTGGAGAAGCAACCTCCTATGCTGTCATGGAAGGTTCCTAGAAACCGAATTAACAGTAAGAATAATTCTTTTTTTTTTTTATACTTTCCCTCGTTAAATAAGATTTTGGTTCAGGTGATCACCTAATCAGAAGCACGTTAAGTAGAATGAGGTGCACTTTGGTTGGAATTCAACTGACACTGGAATGGAATGGCTGTCAGACATGTAGAGATGGTGATTTTTAGAAAACTGTGCAGTGGTTTCTTAATTTTTGCCAGAACTGTATGTATAGACTATAATGACTTTGCTTGCTCAGCTCCTCCCACTATGGTCATGTGATTGGTACATCGCAAAGGTCCTTTATTCGAGGAGTTAACAGAGAGTTAACTGTTAAAGGACAGTGACTACGTCCTCCAAACTGCAGTCACTGCATAAGAAAATGTGAGTGTATATAAATGCTTTTTTTCCCTCCTTTAACATTACAGTTTTAGCTCAAACAGGGATGAATTGAATAGTACTATTAAGCTGCTGGTACAGACTGTGATAGCTGACAGGTTCCCTTTAATACTCTGTGTCCCAGGAGATGTGGTATGACAAGACCATGCTCCTGTGTCAGACGGTCATTACACAGTACACTGCAATAAGATTATCTTGGCACAGAATTTTTTTTCTTTTAACTTCTCCAATTGTGGAATTTATTATGCCAAGATATATTGATTAAAATATACTTTGTATGTGAGACAACCCCTTCAAATAACTTTGTACTACATATTTATATCCCATATATACTTAACTGTCTGGGGGGAAAGCTAAGTTCAGGAGCTAAGCCTGCTAGCCACAGCGTCGGGTGCTGGCTGTGTTAAACTGCTTTTTTCCTAACTGGCTCTCTAAAAGGTACACAGAGGCTTACTGAAGGTCCTAGAGTCTGCATACACCTGTATACATGAGTACACCTAGAAAATCACCATTTGTACAGTTCACTGCAATACTGCAATGTATTGCTACAACTGATCAAAAACTAAATCAGAGTTTTTTTTTATCAAGCTCCCATGCGTTTGATTTGCTTTACGAATTCTGGGGCAGTTACATTATTGTATTTTTTTGTACTTTTTTTAATATACATTTTGGATATCAATGAGAGCTAGGTTATCAATATATGAAAATGTATAAGAATGTATAATAAAGCTAATTCTTTGCGACTAGTAATTTTGGGACTCTTCTGTGATTTTGTTAAATATTTAGTTTTAGTTAGTTTCCCTGATTGTATTAAGTACCACAAATTACATTTGCTGTTCAATGATTAACATGGACGCATATACCCGTTATGCTCGCATAAATGTTTCTTTCAACAGTGCAGACACTGGTGACAGCGCGCATGCTCCAATAAGAGAACAGTGCGGGTACACTGTAACAAATAATTATAGCCCTTAAAGGACACCTGTCAGGTCCCCTGTGCACTCAGAACCCTGAGCAGTTCTGGCTGCATAGGTGAAATCCCTGCCTGATAATTCCTGCATATACTAGCATACATAAACCGATCTTTAGAAAAAGTGTTTCTAACCTCATTTATGATATGTTAATTAGGGCTTTGACTAGTTGATGGGGTGTTCGTTCCCTCAACTAGTTAGCCCAAGTAGCATGTTATTCCGCCCCTGTGGGCATAATAACATCCATTGCTTAGCATCATCATCCCAATCTGCATATTAGGCTGTGCGTGCACGAGGCTGTGTAACACTCGCCAATCAGCGTCTCTGGGTGTATGCAACCCCGGTTTCAGAGAGGCTCACCACACATGATCGAATGTCGCCACGTTTCAGGCCATGCATACTATGCCTCTCTGAAGCTGGGATACATCCACCTGGCAGCAAAGTAGTGTGCATAACTGGAAGTTGATCTTACACAATGAGTCTCTCTGAAGCTGGGGGTGCATACACCTGGCGACAGACGTTGAATGGTGAGTGTTATGGCCCCTTTACACGCAGCTACAGGTAACAGGTTTTCCACAGGTAACTTACTGGCTTTCAGTGAAATCATGGAGACATAGTTCTATCTTGTTGCTGTGTACAAATGGAACTATGTCTCCATGATTTCACTGCAACAGTAAGTTACCTGTGGAAAACCTGTTACCTGTAGCTGCGTGTAAAGGGGCCATTACGCAGCCTTGCATAAGAGCTGCTTAATATGCCCCATTGACTAGTCTAAGCCCTAAGTAGCATTTCATAAATTATCTTTAGAAATACCTTTTCTAAAGATCTGTTTGTGTGCTACTAAATGTTTGAACTATAAGAAAGGAGTTTCAGCTTGCAGCCAGACTTGCTCGTGGTTCTGGGCTGACCTGACTGGTTCCCTCTAAAACACAGCAGTACATGATGGAGGCTTCCAACTGATCTCATTTTTCTTATTCTATTGTGGTGTCTCTACTTACTAAAATGGAATCACATTTACATACATGCTTTGAAAGAACACATCCATGCCTTTCTAATGCTCCCCAAGCTGGCCATGGAATTTTTTGTTAATTTTAGACCAAAATGTATCTTTTACTTTATATAGGAACCCAGACACTTACAAGGAATATCTGATTTAGAAGATAGCAATATTTATTCATTGGTATCCTGTAAGAAGCTGTATAATTCACCAACTGACTTTGGATTTTGTGTCAAGGTAATGATGGCAAGCCTGCATAATATTATGCAATCAAAGATGTTTCTTTCCTTATTGGTAAAATGAATAATGTTGTATCACTTGAACTCTGTTAATTATAGCATAACGATTTCAAGATATACAGGATCTATGGCACATGTTTCAAGATCCATTAGAATCTCTAGTTATATTCCTCATATTATTCTTTATTGTGTATTAGAAAGATTAGGACTGTAGTTTGCTCTTGCTTAGTACATGTGTAGACAGAGCTATAGATATGTGAGCAGCTAAAGAGGTTGGAAGATTGCAGTAAAGTTTAACCAATATGAGATCATATTTTGCCGAATATGTTCAACCGTTTTTTGAAGGTAGTATATATATATGGGGGTCCACCAATGTAATTATATTTCCAGGTATGGTGCTAAAAGAGTAGTTAAAAATGGACAATTATGTATTTGAAAAAATTACACTTTTATTATAAATAATAATAATTTTATTTATATAGCACCAACATATTCCGCAGCACTTTGTAATTCAGAAGGGATATGTACAGACAATATGACACAATTAAAAAAAAAATTCAAATACCATTAGGAGCGAGGGTGCTGCTCGCAAGCTTACAGTCTGAGAAAATGGGGGAGGCACAAAAGGTAAAAGGTAAAAAGTGCCTTCATCTATGGTCCAGCCATCAATATAATAGAGGATTCACATAATGCTGCATGAATCGGTCACCAGCCAGGATCTGTACAAGTACAGATAAAGCACTATATTGTGCATGGTGGGTGTAGACACATGACACACGAGGCCAGGTTTGGAATAGGGCAGAATGGGAATTGTTAGATAGGTGAGGTGATAAGCTGGTCTAAAGAGATGTGTTTTTAACGCTCGCTTAAAACTATGGTTATTTAGAATTTATAGTATTGTTCTTGGTAATCCATTTCAGAGAATTGGTGCAGCTTGAGAGAAGTCCTGCAGACGGGAGTGGGAGGTTCAGATTGGAGATGAAGTCAGTCTTAGGTCACTTGCGGAACAGTGGGCAGGTGTAGGGTGATAGACCGAGATGAGGGAGTAGATGTAAGGTGGTGCAGAACTATGGAGGGCTTAGTGTGTCAGAGTGATAATTTTATATTGTACTCTGTAGCTGATGGGAAAACAGTACAATGACTGTGACAGGATGGAGGTATCGATGAAGCGATTGGGGAGGAATATGATCCTGGCTGATGCATTCAGGGTGGATTGGAGAGGAGAGAGTTTAGTAAGAGGGAGACCAATGAGAAGAGAATTGCAGTGATTCAGACAAGAATGATTAAGGGCAACACAATTTTGCAGAGTTGATAGTAAAAAGAGGTCTAATTCTAGAGATATTTATGAGGTGTAGGTGACACAAGCGAGCGAGAGATCTGAGTCAAATATAACCCAAAGACAATGGAGTAATGATGGAACCACATTATTGATGATTTATATCAATGTGTTTGTAAGTGTAGAAAGGGTGGACAGATTTCTAACTAATGTATACATTTTCAGCATTATTCCCTGCCTACCTCCACCTCATGGTCATGACTGAACTGCAATGCCAATACTGCCAATAAAGCACATGGGAAAGTGCTAGGCCGGGATTAATGCATTTGGATCTATGACTTACCTAGGAATTGGCTTGCAGTATTCATTTATAGCTTGTCTACACTTTGCAGGATTGAAAGGTTTAAATATTCTTGTTTGGTTAGTTAAGGGGTTACATTTGAATGTTAAACCATTATATCAGAGTAATGTAATGGCAGTTTAGCATTAAGTAATTTTATACTGAAATTACATATTGGGAACTTGTTTACTGGCATCCAATGAGCTTTGTATATAAAGCATTCTTGTGTAGAATAAATGATGGATATATAATGCATCTTTTAGAAGATATGCTGTCCTAATTTTCCTTGTCCGTAGCCCAACAGAATCCTAACAGATATTAAAGAGCTGAGATTTCTTTGTGCAGAAGATGAACAAACTCGAACTTGTTGGATGACTGCATTCAGACTCTTAAAGGTATATTCTTACTATAAATATATTCAAAAGACTAAAGCACCATCTATATCTATTGTGAATAATTCTTCATAGGTGCAGACTTATTTGGCTGAAGTGAATTCTGCTGGCATCAAGTTTTATGGCATTCATTGTGCTGTAAAAATGACCCAACACTAAGAATATTTTTCAAACTTTTAAGTTTGCAAAATGAGTCAGTGGGGTGAAATAATGAGGAAATCATTGTAATTCTGCCATTTTTATTCCCCTAAATCCGTCTACTCCAACTTTTCTGGTGAAAGAAGGTCACAAACTACATTCAGCTGTTAGAAAGGGTCACCAGCCACCCCTCCCACATTTGTGACATCCAGAACCCCAATTACCGGTAATGACAGCTAAAAGTGTTTCTGCAAAAATAATAGTAAGGGGGTGTTCCAAAAATGCCCCCATTCGTTATTCTTGCATCAGGCACTCCAACCACAATGTGACATCCAGGTTCTAGCACCTCCTCTGACAGGTAGTGATCCTGTTTCCATACTCACATAATATACCATCTGGAGACCGCTCTTCACATCTATTTGTCAGACCAGGTCCTAGTGCAACAAGCTTGCCTGCGAGCCACAAGTTGGGGATCCCTGCCTTAAATGATGATGAAACAAAAATCCAGAATGGTAGTTGTGTATTTTTTTTTTTTAACACAAAATCTTGATCTCACTTAGGAGGAGACATTAAAGGGATGGTTTCACAAATTTTTATTTTTTTTTGTATTAAAAATATTCAATTTAATGAATTATTTTGAATGCAAAAACAAATGCATATATTTTAAGGGTGTTTTGTCTTGGTTTTTTTGCAGCCTTCTGCATTTGCTGATTTGTACCACACATCCCTCGAATACGGCTGCCCATCTACATAGGATGTGATGGCGAATGCAGGCTCCTATCTCCTACACTTTAACTGCCTCCTGCTGTGATCTGCGCTGTTCTTGTCAGAGCTGTGGAAGGAGATTGGCGCTTTTATTTTTCTTGTGAAGCCCGCTGCTACTCTGCAAGCTCCACTTTTCCACTGTGCTTAGCGTGAGCCAAGCGGTGACAGGAAGAGTTGGGACACCAGTGTTACTGGAGGTGGTGCCGATGTGTGAGCTGACAGGAGGGGAGATGCAGGCAGCAGAGGTACAGGATGAGATTAGTATCTGTGGCGGAGATAATGCGCAGTCAGAGATGTGTAGTGCAGTACCAGGCTGCTGACCACTGCTCGCCATCTGTTAGTCTCAATCAGAGCACAGCAGTGTAATCCTCAGGCTTATGTGCTCTGAACACTCAATCAACTCTGCTATATCAATATAAGCCTCTGCAGGAGGATACACTGATACATCATAGAGACACAGCTAATGCCCATCACGTGACACATTGCTATGGTGAGTATCTAAGGCCCATCATCTCTGACAAACCCCACAACCATGTATCTAATTTCCATGGAGCACTGTATGTGGTAAATTATACTATGTGGGGCACATTAATACTATATGAAGTAGACCGAGCGGAGTCGCACATTATACCACTGCTCATATAGAAATGTGGACGGAGCAGGGTCACACATTATACTGTTGCTCTCGTAGAAGTGGGCAGAGCGGGCTCACATGATACACCACTGCTCTCGTATACATGGACAGAGCGGGCTCACACAATACGCCACTGCTCTCGTAGAAGTGGACAGAGTGGGGTCACATGATACACCAGTGTTCTCATAGAAGTGGACA
Organism: Allobates femoralis; assembly: GCA_033576535.1. Classification (NCBI taxonomy): domain Eukaryota; kingdom Metazoa; phylum Chordata; class Amphibia; order Anura; family Aromobatidae; genus Allobates; species Allobates femoralis. The sequence continues at coordinate 368,611,672 of JARQOC010000005.1, read as the reverse complement.
GAGCTGGGTCACACAATACACCACTGCTCTCGTAGAAGTACTCAGGGCAGGGTCACAATACCCCACTGTTCCCCTAGAAATAAACAGGGCAGGGTCCCACAGTACACCACTTCTTTCATAGAAGTGGACAGAGCGGGGGTCCCTTATTATATACATTACATACTGCATACCTAATTAAATCATAAGAGATGCACTTCGCTGTTCCTTATATCCCATCATATGATGCACTTTACTGAGCCCTGTATTTAATTCCAGCGTGTGTTACTCTAAGCGTATCTAATCCCAGTTTATGATGCAGCAAGCAGCACCAACTATCAGAATACTGCCAGCTTTCCTCTAATGCTGACAAGTAGACAGTGTCACACTTTGCATTCTCAAACAAAATGGCGCCATGCTGTGATCCTAAACCTCATCTTCCCTCATCCTTTTGCAAACACCCAGAAGAGGAGGGGAGTAGGCAGCAGACACATGGAGCAGATCCAATTCACTAGCAGTACACTAGGTTTTCATGGAAAATTTCAGAAGGTTCTCCTCCTATTGTTTAAAAGTGGAAAATAACAAACCTTTTTAACCTCTTCACCGTCCAGGACGTGTATATATATGGCCTTGGCAGTGTCCCTCTGATGTGAGCTCCCCCACTGAGATTACTTCTTTCCTTATACATCTCAGCTGATCTCATCAGCTGAGATGTGTAACAGCATTTATCCGATCAGCATTCAGAACGATGCTGTTAAACCTTTGATCGCGCTGTCACTTACTGACAGTGTAATACAAACCCCCGTGGCTGGGAGCGCACCATTCCTCACTGTGATCGGAGGTCTTGTGGTGCGATCACACGAACTCTGCTGTTACCTTGACAGCCCGGGGTCATCTGATGACCCTGGAAGCTGTCGGCATATAACTTCCTTCTTGAGATCCCCCAGTGACATCACTGAAAGGAAGCAATCATTTCCCTTTGGGGTCATTCCATGTCAAGTGATCCAAAAATGAATATTTTTTTTTCCCTGACGTCCTCAGATTTTTTAAATTTTTTTTCTATATGAAGAACAACTTTAGTTAATTACAAAAAAAAAGTTTTGAATTTTTTTCTTAGGCCCCTTTCACATCAGCGTTTTTTTCAAATCGCGGCAGATGCGGTGAAAAAAAAGCATCTGCCGCAATTACCGCATACCGGCTGCATTTGCGGCATGGTTGCGGCGCGGTTGCGGTAAACGCCATACAAGGTATAGGAGGACTTGCGGCAGGTGCGGCAAGTGCGGTTTTGGCACTTGCGGCAGGTGCGGCCGCGAAAAAAAACGCGGCTGACAGCATTTTTTTTCGCGTCCGCACCTGCCGCAAGTGCCAAAACCGCACTTGCCGCACCTGCCGCAAGTCCGCCTATACATTGTATGGCGTTTACCGCAACCATGCCGCAAGTGCAGCCGGTATGCAGTAATCGCGGCAGATGCGGTTTTTTCACCGCATCTGCCGCGATTTGAAAAAAACGCTGATGTGAAAGGGCCTATCAGTTAATTTTTTACAGATTTTTAAAGTTTTAAAAAAGTGCGAATTTTGGCCTGGTATGGCTTTACATTTTCTATCATATCTCGGGCTAGAAATAAGATAGAGAAACAAATAAACACCAATCTACTCAGAACTATACAGGCTTTCACCAGATATGTCACAAGAGGATCTTTGTTAATATTTTACCATGTGATCGCAAGCGCAAAACTTTAAAACGCATTTCCGAAAAATCGGCGCGCTTTAAATATTTCAAAACTGCCCATGTGTTGCTATGCTCTTAGCCACATCTCTACCAAATCAGTTGGGGTCTTGATGGGATCATATTTTAAAATATTTTACTATTAATAGCGTCAATGGGTCATTCCATATCAAGTGATCTAAATATGAATATTTTTTTTTTTACCTGACGTCTTTAGATCTTTTTTTTTTTTTTCTTTATGAAGTACTACTTTAGTTAATTACAAATTAAAAGTTTAGAATTTTTTTCTTCATCAGTTAATTTTTTACAGATTTGTAAAGTTTAAAAAAAGGGTGAATTTTGGCCTGGTATGGCTTTACATTGTTTTATCTCAGACTATGTTTCTTTATATCAAATTCAAACTATTGACGGGCAATTGTGAAAAAATGACTGATTGTGTTCTTGGTGATTTTTGAATTGACACTATAATAGTTAAATATTTTAAAATATGATCCCATCACGATCCCCAACTTGAAATTTGGTACAGATGTGGCTAAGAGCATAAAAGACACATGGGCAGTTTTGGAAAATTTTTATTAAAACGTTTTTTTCGGAAATGCGTTTCAAAATGTTGCGTTTGCGTTCGCATGGGTAAAAAAATTAAAATTAACAAATATACTCTTGTGACATATCTGGTGAAAGCCTGGACAGTTCTGAGTAAAATGGTGATTATTTTGTTTCTCTATCTTATTTCTAGCCCGAGATAAAAAAATGTAAAGTCATACCAGGCCAAAATTCACCCTTTTTTTAAACTTTAAAAATCTGTGTAAAATTAACTGATGAAGAAAAAAATTCTAAACTTTTAATTTGTAATTAACTAAAGTTGTACTTCATAAAGGAAAAAAAAAAAAAAAAAAATCTAAAGACGTCGGGTAAAAAAAAATATTCATATTTAGATCACTTGATATGGAATGACCCATTGACGCTATTAATAGTAAAATATGATTCCATCAAGACCCCAACTTGAAATTTGGTACAGATGTGGCTAAGAGCAAAGCAGACATATGGGCAGTTTTTGAAATATTTAAAGCGCGCCGATTTTTCGGAAATGCGTTTTAAAGTTTTGCGCTTGCGATCACATGGGTAAAATATTAACAAAGATCCTCTTGTGACATATCTGGTGAAAGCCTGTATAGTTCTTAGTAGAATGGTGTTTATTTTGTCTCTCTATCTTATTCCTAGCCTGAGTTATGAGGAGAAACGTAAAGGCAGGCAACAGCGAAATTCACACTTTTTCCGAACTTTGAAAATCATTTTAAAAAAAAATACATTTTTTTTTTAATTTTTCTCTTCACATTTTGCATTGTCTGACATGCTATTTTCAAATAACAAAATCTCAAAAGAATTAAAAATATAGAGGTAATCATCATTGGTTCACTTGACATGGAATGACCCTGTGTTCAGATATGCTGTACTCCATTGGAATATGGGGGAAACGATCGGACTGTGGAGCATTAAGGCCCCCTAGTAAGAAAAGTAAAATAAATAGTTTGTAAAAATATTAAAAAAAAACAAACAAGTTCAAATCACTCCCCTTTTGCCTCATTGCCTCATTGAAAATAAACCTATTAAAAAAATACACATATTTGGTATCTTCGGGTAACATCAATTAATCAGATCTGTAAACTACGTAATGGAAAAGTAAGTCCAAACGTGATCAAAACATTGTATCTACCTAAAAATGGTATCATTAGAAACGTCAGCTCAAGCCGCAAAAAATAAGCCATCACACAACCCCAGGTCCCGAAAAATGACATTGCAAAGGGTCGTGGAAAATGGCCTAAAAGTACAATTCTATTTATTTAACAACTTTTGAATTTTTTTTCACCACTTAGATGACGGTAAAAGTATACATGTTTGGTATCTACGAACTCTTACCAAAGTAATAATAGTGATTGGCGTGCACACCAGTAGGATGTGGTGGAGGTGCTAGTGTAGGGGGCCCTTGGGTCCCGGTATCAGCAAAGTCTTTTAAAGAACACTGCACACTCCAGAAAAAATTTTTCAAAGTGAAATTGTGTATTTATTAGTGGTGCATACAGACATTTTATGCGATAGGGCTTGACGTTTCGACCACGTCCCGTGGTCTTTATCAAAATATCGCTGTCTAGTCTTATAGCTATGGGTATATTGCACCTAGGAAGCCCACAGGTCCTGTATTGGTTAAATGGTGCCTTTTGTCCTCTGGTAGTGGTGGTTGTCTTTAGGGATGTCTATAACAGATATAACTCACTAGAGGATATCTTATTCTCATCTGTGTCCCAGGAATGCACCTTCCCAGATCCAGCCCTGTGAGTGGGATATGTTCCTCCTGCTCCGGGATCTGCCAGCGCGTCCAGCCGAAGCGCTGGACGCGCTGGCAGATCCCGGAGCAGGAGGAACATATCCCACTCACAGGGCTGGATCTGGGAAGGTGCATTCCTGGGACACAGATGAGAATAAGATATCCTCTAGTGAGTTATATCTGTTATAGACATCCCTAAAGACAACCACCACTACCAGAGGACAAAAGGCACCATTTAACCAATACAGGACCTGTGGGCTTCCTAGGTGCAATATACCCATAGCTATAAGACTAGACAGCGATATTTTGATAAAGACCACGGGACGTGGTCGAAACGTCAAGCCCTATCACATAAAATGTCTGTATGCACCACTAATAAATACACAATTTCACTTTGAAAAAATTTTTCTGGAGTGTGCAGTGTTCTTTAAAAGACTTTGCTCTTACCAAAGTAAGACATCATAATGACACATCAGGTTTACCATATAGTGAACATAGTGACTAAAAACCCCAAAAAGAAGCATGTGATTGCACTTGTTTTGGAATTTTTTTCCTGTCCACTGTAAATACATGATGCCATTCAAAAGTACACAGTGGGCCATTTATAAGGATGCACCTAAATAAAATGGTATCAATTACAAAATACCATACTTTTCTTTGCCGCATCATAAGTGAAATTTCACCCCAATTCTTGCGTGATTAGAATGGGTACCTCATATATGTGGTACATATGGGACTGTCAATCATGTGGATCGGTTGACAATATTAATCAAACAGGAAAGGAAAAAAATTGCGACACAAGATGCAAAATGTATGCAAAATAGAAAATTCTTTTTTTGGGATCAGGTAAACTGCACAAGTGCTCAGATTAATGTCAGAAAAAAGTGCATGTTTTTATGAGGAAGGACAGATTACAATATATGTCCAAAGTTGCAGTAACAACAATTAATGACGCTTACTCACATTGCATAAATAGCTTTGGTAACAACAACAGCATATGATATACCAAATAAAGAATTTTCTATTTTGCATACATTTTGGATCTTGTGTTGCAATTTTGTTCTTTTCCTAAATAAAATGGGAATGGTTGGTGATATCAACTTTCTGTTTGAGGCACATTAGTATATAGGAGGGGGAAAAATTTTCCAGATGGGTGGTGACCACGGTGGCAATTTTGAAGTCGCCCATTTAAGATCCAACTTTTTTTTTCTTCAATGGAAAGAGGGTCATGTGACACATCAAACATGTTGAGAATTTTATAATAATAAATAATATTTATCCATTTATATAGCGCTATTAATTCCATAGCACTTTACATACATCAGAAATGCTGTCCCTATTGAGGCTCACAATCTAAATATCCTATCAGTATGTCTTTACAATATGGGAAGAAACTGGAGTGCCCGGAGGAAACCCACGCAAACACGGGGAGAACATACAAACTCCTTGCACTATAAGAAAAACAATGGTGTGCTTGGTTTTAATGTAACTTTATTCTTTCATGAGTTATTTACACGTTTATGACCACTTATAAAATGTGTTCAAAGTGCTGCCCATTGTGTTGGATTGTCAATGCAACCCTCTTCTCCCAGTCTTGACACACTGATAGCAATACCGCAGAAGAAATGCTGCACAGGCTTCCAGTATCCGTTGTTTCAGATACTGCACATCTCGTATCTTCACAGTATAGACAATTGCCTTCAGATGAGTGATGAGGCAAACTTTATTGTGAATGGTGAAGTTAAACAAACAAAACCAGCGCTATTGGTCTGACACTAACCCACAGTGGATAGATCCCTCCAAGACAGTTGAACACAAAAATTGATGGTATGGTGTGCTATATGGGGTACAAAGATAGTGGGGCCATTCTTCATCAATGGAAACTTCAATGCCGCTGTATATCTGAAATTGCCACATGATTCAGATATCCAGGGAGAGTGGGAGAAGAGGGTTGCATTGACAATCCAACACAATGGGCAGCACTTTGAACACATTTTATAAGTGGTCATAAACTTGTAAATATCTCATGAAAGATTAAAGTTACATTAAAACCAAGCACACCATTGTTTCTCTTACGAAATTCTCAATAAGTTTGTGTCACATGACCCTCATCCCATTGAAAAAAACAAAGTTGGATCCAAAATGGCCGCCATGGTCACCACCCATCTGGGAAGGTTTTCCCCCTCCCATATACTAATGTGCCACAAGCAGAAAGTTGAGGTCACCAACCATTCCCATTTTATTTAGGTGCATCCTTATAAATGGCCCATCCTGTACAACTTGTCCTGTAAATCACAAGTTCTCATATGTCTGTATTTATGGAAAAATAAAAAATGATGGCTTTTGGAAGAAGGGGAGGGAAAATCAGAAAATCACCCAGGGGTGAATGGGAGGGAAAATCACTCTGGGGTGATGAATGGATTAATCATTTTTCATATTTGAATCCCTTAAATACAAAATATATATTTTTAAGAAATTACAATCTTATTACATTAATTTTCAATTGTTAAAGGGATCCTGTCACCTCCAAATGCCTCCTAAGCTAGCAAAACATGTTCCTGCAGTATCCGATCACTAATCTCACACTTCTTTTGTCTCCTAAAATCATTCTGTGAATGTGCATAAAAACGTTTTAATACTTACTCATTAGGGATTATAATTAGCAGGGGCTATATTCTTTAGTCACCAGGGCATGTTGTTTTGCAGCCTTGAGGATCCACCCTCTCTCTGTGCTGCCATGATGTGAAGCTGAAGGCAGGACTAATGATTTGCATTCTGTGAGTGATAGAGATGGGGGAGGGTAAAGCCTGCACAAGCAGGGACATGTTTTGCTAGCTTAGGAGGCGTTCTGGAGGTGACAAGATCCTTTTAAAAAAAAATGTTGATGGCACCTTCCAATTATGTGCTTTACTTTTCCAATGTACCGCACCTCAAGTAATGAAAAAAATCCAAGCTATGTGGTTTTTACAAAAATGTTACAGGCTGTTTGTCACTATTTGAAACAGACACATTTCTTTTTCCATTGATGGAGCTGACTGATGTCTTGCTCTATGCATGGTGAGACAAAGTTTTTTTTGTTAAACCAATTTAGGGTACATATGATAGTTTAATTTCTATTCCATTATTAATGCAGTATGCGTGTCACTTGGCTCAATAACTAGCCATGCTGGATGCCTAGTTCTGTTCATTAGCTAATGGTGAAAGATTCAGAATTAGCCAGCCAATTGTACAATCTACATTTGGATGGCCAACTACTTCTCACTAGTGATGGGCGAACCCGAACTGTAAAGTTCTGGACCCGTATCGAACACCGTGTTCATGCACAAGGTCCAGGGTCTGTAAAACAAAGCATAAAATTAATAAACATTATGATTATACTTGCCTGTCCTGCGATGCGTCATCCCGTACCACTGCCTCCCGGTCGCTTCTGCTTCCAGGGCTGCTCATTAACTTCCGGCTTTATTCACTCCACTGCTCGCCAATTTTTGGCTGATTTTGGCAGTGTTCGGGGGTGGCATCAGGGTTTCACTCGAAATCATGGCTCAAGCCATGAACCCGGGTGAACTTTGGCTGTCACTGTCATTCTCAGCCTTCTTCCCGCTCTGTATAGACGCTTGTCTATACAGAGTGATGTAGCAGTGCTCAGCTGACCCTGTGGACTATGTTGGAAGGATTTTTTTCTTTCTTTTTAATAAAGATGGAGTCTCTAAATTTTTTTTGTTTAATTTCTAATAAAAAAAATTTTTTTCCCTATGTTGCTTTTTTTTTTTTTCTTTACTGGGCAGATTCCAGGTTACTCCAACAGCTAATCACAGACACCCACTCTGTGACAGCATCTGTGACTGGCTGTTGGGCTCTTCACAGATATAGTAGTGTAAAATTAATTTTAAAAAATGACATGGTGCTTTGCGGTATTTTTGATTCTCAGGCCAGATAAAGCAGACAGCTACGGGCTGCCATCCACAGCTGCCTGGCTTTACCTTAGATGGCAATCAAAATACAGGGAAGCACATTAATTTTTTTTTAGTTATTTAACAAAATAATTTAAAAAAAGTGCATGGGCTGCCGCTGTATTTTGATCGCCAGCCAGGTAAAACCATGCAGCTTGGGGACTGGGATTCTCAGCGTGGTACGGCCCAAGTCTTCTGGGCCCCCCACGCTGAAAACTACAGCTGCCCCTGGAAATGGTGCATTGTTTCTTAGCACCATTTTCAGGCGCTTTCTCCTGGCTCATCCAGCAGCGGCATGCTGGGTAATAAAGGGGTTAGGCCAGCTTTGTATTATCAGCTGGCACTAAGCCGGAAATTTATGGAGTCATGCCAAATTAGATATGGCTTTCATGAATTTCTAGTAAACAGTAAAAATAAAAAATACAACACAGAGAACAATTTTTTTTATTAGAAATAAAAGAAAAAAAATTAGATGCTCCCTCTTTATTAAAAAAAAAACCTCCGTCCAATGTAGTCCACAGGGTCAGCTGAGCTTTGCTACATCCCTCTGTATAGACAAGCATCTATACAGAGCAAGAAGCAGGCTGAGGATGACAGTCAACCCTGATGTCACCACCCGAAAACTGGCGGCAGCAGCCAAAAATTGCTGAGCAGTGGAGTGACTAAATCTGGAAGTTAATGAGCGGCCCCGGAAGTAAAAGCATCCGGTAGGACGCGTAAGTATAATCGTAATGTTTATTATTAATTTTATGCTTTATTTTATTGGTCCTAAACTCCCCCCTCCCCTCCCCCTTTCCTGCCCCATCCCATTACTGTAAAGTTCAGGCTCGCGGTTCAGACGCAAGTTCGCATTATCTGCTGCCCCGAGCTCAAACTTTACAAAAAGCTTGGGCAAACCTGCCGCTTCCGAGCATCAGGGGGGTGGGGGGGTTCACCCATCACTACTTCTCACCTTGCTTGACCATCCCTTTAATAATTAGCACTATTCACTATAATAGTGGTTTATAATTATATAAAGTGATGTAAATGCATTTTTCATGTTTTATTAGAAGGTAAACATGGGAATATAAAATAAAAATTCTCACTAGTTTAGTAATATGTTAATGATTTAAATTTTTTCTTTACAGTATGGCATGCTGCTTTATCAGAACTATAGAATCCCTCTACAGAAAACTTTGCACACAAGCTTCTCAGCACCAGTAGGTCTCCAGTACTCATTACAGTTATATATTTAAAAAAATATGCTGTTTCATCATAAGATCCTTATTCTGGCCCAAAACCCAGATATCATGTGATTTTACAAAGCCAAATTCCATTCATCATAGGGTTCTATAGTGGTCTTATGTCTGTTCTCCTGAACCATGTGGAGGCGTTCTGCAGCTTTAATATGTACTTTATTGCATTATATTTCAGCTTTAGATCTGTTGTGGAATAGGAGGTTGTATTGGGTTTTTGCTGACTGATGGTACACCCAAAGATACATGTCACCAAAAACTAATAATAAATTGGACTGGCACCAAGATGAAACAGTTAATTTTTCTACAGAGGTGAATAAAACGGGTGAGCAAAGCGATCACAATTTCTAAATCTTTTATAAAGCCCTCTGTTTAGGGCAGTGATGGCAAACTCCAGGCCTCGAGTGCACCAAAGGTCAGGTTTTCAGGATTTCCTCAGCATTGCACAGAGGTTGGAATCATTACCAGTGCAGGTGATTATATTATCACCTGTGCAATGTAAGGAAATCCTGAAACCTGCACTGTTGGTGGCACTTGAGGCTGGAGTTAGCCATCACTGGTTTAGGGCATGCTGTGTTAAAAATCAAAAGCGCAGCCTATACATTTCAGATACCAATTTTTTGATTATGTATTGAAATCTGCATCCATATGCTTTAAGCAACCTCTTTTAAATGTAGGCAAGTAGAGAAAAAAAATAAATCTGCTGCATTCACATAATTTGCAGTGCATCTTGGTGGTGCCCACTGTTTAGTATAGACATCTATCCAATCGTTAGTAGTGTCAACTCTACGGCATATGGGAATTGGTTTTTACGGCATATGGGAATTAGGTTTTATAACTATTTTGTTTACAGATTTGTATATGACCCAGGGGCTATTAGGAATTGATTGCTGTGTGTAAATATGGCCTGAATGCTGTTTAGCTGTTAGCCATTTTTAACCCTTTCAGTCCCCAACCTGTTTTTACCTTTGTGACCAGACCAATTTTTTTAATTCTGAACTATCTGAATTATCTCTTTGAGGTAATAACTCTTGATTATTTCAATGTATTTCAATGCTTCTGAAATTTTTGGGAACACGTTGTACTTCAAGTTGGTGGTAGTTTGTGTTTATGAATATATCGAAAACTTGACCAATTTAAACATTTCTAAATTTTTAATTTTTATGCATTTATATCACACATAATCTATAATACTCGCCTAATCTCGTCTGTTATTCACTTCCGTCTGAATGTGTCCAAAACCCATAATCCAACGCGCCGACTGGAAGTACACCAGAAGCCATATTGAGACACCCAAATGATGGGTATCCCAATATGGCACCTGCTGGGGATATCAGCCCATTGCACGTACCACCAACAAGGCACCACCAGACACCCCTGCCGGAGACGCCGCCAGTCATCGCCCATGGCTCCTGCCCCACCAGATATTGCGACCCACTGCACCTGCTCTCTGCTCCACCGGACATCGCGACCCGCTGCACCCACCACCGTCCAGCCACAGCCGGAAGGAAAGTCCATGGCTTGAGGCCTGTGCAGAAGATTGGGTGCGCACCCCATCACATTTAGCATCGGCCACAAGCCACAAACTTCTCTGCTGGCTGTGACTGGGTGGTGGTGGGTGCAGGTGGCGCCACACACACAAACACATACATACACGTACACACAGACACATGCATACACACATACATATACACATGCATACATACACAGTATAATGTCCCCACATATACATACACACAGTATAATGTCCCCACACACACATATATATACACTTGCACATATGCACAAGCAGATACCCACACACATACGCACGCACATACACACGCACATACGTGCATACACACAAGCACATTCATGCACGCATGCACATACACACATGCATTGCATATGTACACGTGCACATACATGCACTTTCACACATGTGCATTCACACACATACATGCAGACACGCACATGCAAGCACACGCACATACATGCAAATATACACATACGCACATGCATACACACATACACACATACATGTGCATATATGCACACATACACATGTGTGAGCATACTCGCAAATGTGCACATTTATGCATACATACACATGCACATGCGGCTGCCTTCTTTAGACACTCAGGTATACAAAGATCGCAAAGCATTCACTGATCTTAGGGAGACCAGTCCAAGAAAACACTGCGGGCAACTGGCTAAAGCGCTCAAACACAGTGAATTCCTAGGCACATTGCCCCCTGGGAATTATGAATATGCAAATAGTCTGTGGAGCCTCGGTTAGGAGTCTCAAACACAGGACTAGCCATATATCCCTCCAGGGAAGGACCCAGCCTTCTCCGAAGGAGCCACCCCTTGGCTGAGTCCTTCCCTGGAGGGATATATGGCTAGTCCTGTGTTTGAGACTCCCGCAGTGTTTTCTTGGACTAGTCTCCCTGAGATCAGTGAATGCTTTGCGATGTTGGTCTACTAGGCCTTGCCCCCACCTAGCCAGAATCCTACTCCACACTGATGAGGGGCAACACCCCGAAGCAGCTGTCTGGATGCATACCTGGCCTTGGTATTCCCTTGTCATATCTCTAAACTTGTAAAAGAGTTGGATATTGACTAAAAGGGCCACTTAATATGGTGGTTATGGTGTTCTCCGCAAGGAGCCACTCCTTGGCTGGGTCCTTCCCTGGAGGGATATATGGCTAGTCCTATGTTTGAGACTCCTAACCGAGGCTCCACAGACTCTATTTGCATAGGTATACAAGCATGGCAGCCGCATGAAGCATCACACCGCCTCACGCAAGATTACAGGATTACATTGGAGGGGAACTTGGTGGGAGCTATTAAAATGGATAACAAGGTGTTTCTGTCTATTTTGTATGTAATAAAACATTTCTCTTTGTTTGGTTTTTTTCCCTCTTCACTGAAAGTATTGCTTATGACCAGCTGTCATACTGATGGCTGACATCAGCAATACGGCTTGATGTCAGCTGCCAAAAAAAAGCTGACATCAACACCTTTATTACCCAGTCTTTCACGGCAGCTGGAAGAGTGGGGTAACTGCCTGTTTTGGCGTCTCATGGAGGCACCAATTCTGGGGCGGCTGCTGACTGCAATTTTCAGCGTGAGTGGCCTCGAATGCTTGGGCCTCACCATGCTGAGAATCCCAGCCCCCAGCTGTCTGGGTTACCGTAGCTCTTGACTAGCAATAGAAAATATGGTGAAGCCGATGCCAATTTTTTTTTTTAGTTATTTATTTAAATAACTAAAAAAAAATAGGGCTCCCCTGTATTTTTTATTGCCAGCAAAGCTAACACCAGGTAGTGAGGATTGGCAGCTGCTAGCTGCTTGGTTTACCTGCACTGGCAATAGAAAATATAGTGAAGCCCTATACATTTTTTTACCATGAGATTAAACACTTTATTATTAAGAAAAAAAACAAACAAAAAAAAACAAAAACCCCACAGAAACAGGTTTTTACCTAAAATTACAATTATTTACATACATTGGGAGAGAGCACAGGGGGTGGGGAAGAGACACAAGGGGAGACAGCTGCAACCTCCAGCACCATAGCCCGCCCCCATCAAATGCCCTCCCAATGCAATATCATCGGGTCCACCTCCAGTAGTTAATAAATAGCATTTGCCACATGTCTAATTTACATCCGCACGAGTTTTTAAACATAATCGTTTTTTGTTAGGAAGTTAAAAGTTTATCAGAAATGTTGTCCTATTTCCTACAAAATTTATAAAGCAAAGTTTTTTTTAAGGAACTGTATCACAAAGGGTATTATGTGACAAAGTATCCAAAAGTTACACAATTGTGAAAGCTGCATCTCCTCAATATGCTCAAAACCACTTTAAGTTTATTAGGCTGGTTTCACATTTGCATTTGTATATGCATGCGGAAGACATGCAGACGCAAACCCAGTGCAAACGCAGCCATACTGATGTGAACGCAGCGGAGAATCTCTGCATGCGTTCACATCAGTATGCAGCCCGGCCAGCCAATTAGCTGTCCTGGCGGCGTCCGGGAGGCGGAGATCAGGGGTGGAGATCTTCTCCTCCCGACCGCTGCTGATCTCCTGACGTGTCGGCGGGGAGAAACAGCTGATCTGACAGCTGTTTAAATCTCCCGCACCAACACTGAAGAGGTGATGTCAGCGCCGGAGATTTAAACAGCTGTCAGATCAGCTGTTTCTTCCCGCCAACACCGCCGGGAGATTAGCGGCGGCCTGGAGAGGAGATCACTGATCTCCCGGTGACTGCCGCTGATCTCCCGGTGGCCGCCGCTGATGTCCCGGGAGATCAACAGCGGCCACCAGGAGAGGTTTCAAAAAAATCCACAGCGTTCTCCTGCGCTGTCATGCGGAGGACACTGTGGATCCATTGACTCCCATGCATTGATTGCGCGCTTGCGGGAGCTTGTTTTATCTGTAAATAAAAGAAATTATGCGCATCCGAACGCAACCGCAACTGAACGCAGTAGAACGCAGGTCCTATGCGTTCCCATGTTAAACATAGGAACGCAGTGTGCATGCGTTTGGCTGCGTCCGGTACGCTGTGGTTTCATACGCAAGTGTGAAACCACCCTTACCCTTTAGGGACTTGACAAAGTATCAAAGCAACCTGGAAGGAAAAATTTAAAATTTTAGTTTTTCCACAAAAATGTTACTTACCCACAAGTTTTTCATTTTCACAAGGGTAAGAAGAAATTGAGCCATATCTTTTTTTTATACAATTTCTCCTGAGTGCAGATACTACCCCCCATATGTGCTGGAAAACTACAGTTTGGATTCATTGCAGGGGTTGGAAAGGAAAGAGCACCATTTGAATTTTGGAGCTCAAAATTTGCTGAAATAGATGGCGGTTATAATATTATGTTTTCCGGACCTCTGATGTGCTTAAATGGTGGAAAGGCCCCTACAAGTGACCCCACTTTGGAGACTACACAACCCAAGGAATTTATTTAGAAGTGTCGTGAGCACCTGGAGCCCTTGAGCCATGAAAATAACGAATCCCTTTTTTCCCACAAAAATGTATCTTTAGCCTCACATTTTCTCTTGTTACCTTTGTACAAAGGAACATACAGTTTATTGGCCAGTTTTTCATGAATTCATGTATACGCCAAGTGTGGTGAAAAAAATCACTGTTTGGGAACATGGCAGGGCTCTGAAGGGAAGGAGCACCATTTAGGCTGGAATGCATTCCCGACTTCATGTCTACTGATGAACAAATCTGCTTGTCACTTTTCGGTACTCACATGGATATTGTGTTATTTGGGCTACTCGGCACTCAAGCCCAGCCACTAAACATGCTGAGCTTGCTTGCCAATCACAGTAATAACTTAGCCATGTTAGTTGTGGCATTATTGTGACTCGCTGGCTGTCCAACATCTTATGGTAATATAAACCCTGCCGCCACCATCTTGCATACATTGCATCCAGAAACAACAGCAAAGGGTGAGCTTAGGAACAGAGCGAGAAGCATCTAGGAAGAGGTGTTTCTGCCACCTAAATACAACACAACAGCTCTTTTAACAGTTACATCAAGTCTCTAGTAGCTGAGAATAGTGTAGGGACAGTTTTTGGAGCAGGGAGATAGAAACAGAGTAGCCTTCCATTACCTGTATATTAGACCAACAGCTCTTTTTAGAGCTACATTTTCAGCACACCTTACGTACTATATAATACAGTTGTTCTATTTTGTGCTGTCCTTTAAAAAGCACTGGTCCTTCTGCCCCTGTAATTTTTGGGTCACATTTGCTTGAACTGTGACAAAAAGTCAATATTAAGTGTCCTAGTGAACTATTTAAATCCTGTCAAATATAGTAGTTCCATTTTCTGTGTCCTTTGAAAAGCAATGGTCCTTCTGCCCCCTCTAATTTTTGGGGTCACATTTTACCTGGCCTGCCCAAAAAATCCAAAATATTAATAGTGTCCTAATGAACTATTTAAATCCTGTCAAATATAGTAGTTCCATTTTCTGGTGTCCTTTGAAAAGCACTGGTCCTTCTGCCACCTCTAATTCTTGGGGTCACATTTTGCTTCACCTGTGCCAAAAAGTCTTGAGGACCCCCTGTCCAATAGGCCTATACTTGTGACTAACCTAGCTGAGTAATTTTTCCTTATTCACCATAACAACATCACCAGAGAGAGGTTCTGCCCATCAGGACAGGAAACCACTGAAATAAAAAAGGTGGCACCTCTCCTCTGCATTAGTTGGTTTCCTTCCCTGGATGTGGGAGACCTCTGAAGGCCAAGTGATTTACCCAGACCCAACCCAGCTGCTGGAAGGGCAGTTACTGGCTGTAGCACCGGGTTTGCGTCTGGATGCGTTTCTCTGGGGTGTATACCTTCGTGGTGGCGGTCTTGGGACCTGGAAAGCGGCTGGATCCTGGCATGTCCTCGGCCCTTTGTCCGCCTGTGGCTGCGCGAGCACACAGCTGTGTGCCCTGTTGCTCTGTGTGCCCAGGTGAATTCATTTCTGGAGCCACCGTAGCACTTTCAGGAGCGGCGCTGGTGATCCAGAAGTGTTGTCCTGCTCATATGCACTGATTGCTGCGCCCAGGGTCCGGACGCCAAGTGAAGCAGGGATTACAAAAGGAGGCTAAAAATATATAATGGGAGTTCTGTTACTCGGTGTCTATGCTCTTCCCCCTACACCATGGCAGAGAAGTAGTACCCACTTCTGCAGCAGCAGGAGAGATTGAGTGATGGTGCCTCTGAATGCCACTCTACAGGTGGTGGCCATCGCTCCAGCCAAAGGTCTGGCAACTCCAGTAAGTTAAAACAAGGTCTCAAACGACCTCTGAAGTCTTTACCGAGACATTCATGCGGTGGTAATACTGTAATCCAGTAGGTACGGAAAGTACTCTGACCCCTTTAAATTTTTCACTCTGTTTCATTGCAGCCATTTGGTAAATTCAAATAAGTTAATTTTTTTTCATTAATGTACACTGTGCACCCCATCTTGCATAAAAACAAACAAACTGAAATGTAGAAATTTTTGCAAATTTATTAAAAAAGAAAAACTGAAATATCACATGGTCATAAGTATTCAGACCCTTTGCTCCGTATTGACTAGAAACTCTTATTTGCAAGACATTAGGCACCAGCCGTACGAGCTGATAACTGCGCTGAATGAACAGTGAGTCAAGAAGCCATTGTTGCTCAGTCTTGAAGTTTTAATAATTTTTAACGAAGTAGAGAAAGACGGCACTCACCGGTTTACTTCAGGCGTGTACTTTAATGGGTTCTTCGTGGGTTACATTGTGCAAGGGATAGACAGCAGGGTGGACGACTGCACCGTTTCGCGCACAGGCGTCATCCACCCTGCTGTCTCTCCCCTGCACAATGTAACCCCCAAAGAACCCATTAAAGTACACGCCTGAAGTAAACCGGTGAGTGCCGTCTTTCTCTACTTCGTTAAAAATTATTGAGTAGAAACATCCTGTCGAGCTAGCACAGCCGTGAGTGTTTTTGGGAATGATGCAAACATTTTTCACACCTGGATTTCAGGATCCTTTGCCATTCTTCCTTGCAGATCCTTTTCAGTTCTGACAGGTTGGTGAATGTTGGTTAATAGCCATTTTCAGGTCTCTCCAGAGATGCTCAAATGGGTTTAGGTCAGGCTCTGGCTGGCCCAGTCGAGAATGGTCAGAGTCGTTCTGAAGCCACTGCTTTGTTATTTTAGATGTGTGCTTAGGGTCATTGTCTTGTTGGAAGGTGAACCTTTGCCAAGTCTGAGTCCTTCATGTGTTTTTTAGAAAACTCAATGCGGGCTTTCATATATCTTGCACTGAGGCGAAGCTTTCTGTCTGGTCACTCTGCCATGAAGGCCCGACTGGTGGAGGGCTGCAGCAATAGTTGACTTTGTGGGACTTTCTCCATCTCCCTACTATGTCTCTGGAAAGTATATGAGGTATATTGGAATCTGGCTTGTAGATCGCGCTGTTCAAAACATAGGCAAAATAATTCACTCCAAGTACAGACTCCACAGACTCCAAAGATCTTTTATAAGATCCGATGTCCTTGGAGTGAATTCTTTGCCTATGTTTCAAACAGCGCGATCTACAAGCCGAATTCCAATATACTGCATATACTTTTCATAACTTCCCTGGCTGATTGCTGCGTTCGACAGGATCCATTTGTCGTGTTCATGAGTGGTTGTGTCACACACAACCCGATCAGGTGAGTGTGACCATATTTACTATCAATTGATTATATCGGATAAGGCCCTATTGTGCGCTTCTTCTTCCTTTACTGCATCTCTGGAGCACAGCCACAGTGATCTTGGGGTTCTTCTTTACCACTCTCACCAAGGCTCTTCTCCCACGATTGCTCAGTTTGCCTGGATGGCCAGGTCTAGGAAGACTTTTGGTAGTCCCAAATGTCTTTCATTTAAGGATTATGGAGGCCACTGTGCTCTTAGGAACCTTGAGTACTTCAGAAATTCTTTTGTATCCATGGCCAGATCTGTGCCTTGCCATAATTCTGTCTCTGAGCTCCTTTGACCTCATGATTCTCATTTGGTCTGACATGCACTGTGAACTAGAGACTTCCAGAGAACCCCGGCACTCAATATATGAATAAGGAAAAAAGGAGATTTTGAATGATTCCGTATCAGTTTAATTGTTCAGCAATTTTTAGAAGCATGAAGTTAGAAAATACAACGGATGTTTCGGCAAACAATGCCTTCCTCAGCAAGTATTTATCTACATATAACAAAAAGGAAACACGTTGGTAAGGGTAACATAACATAGTCAATCTTGACATAACCAGAACCGATAAACAGACATACGGTATATCATTCAATATACGGTACACTCAGGAAGAATTATGAATATTTAATAAGTCCATCTAAAAGTAAATAAAGAGCTGCCATATACCCGTACCTAACCGAGTGCTGGCGACATACGTGCAGGTGGATAACGGTGCATATCATGTTTCAACAGGTGTGACCTATATGGACAAATTGATATAACATATCGACTTATACATCAGGCGGTATGTGAAAATGAACATGGAAGGTGGAGGGGGGAGGTGGAAGGGGATCCAAGATAAGGATAATAAGAGGAGAGAAGGTTTAAGGAGAGAAAAAGGGGAAAAAAAAAACAGGAGAGGGTAAAGAGGAATTCTTACCAGTACCTCTTGGTACGTCAAATATGAGTCTTGTTAGTAAAGGTTAAACTTCCTGTAGGTTCTGGTGGATTTTGGTGACGTATCCCTCTTGGGGGTGTAGGAGAAAGAGGAAAAGACCTAACAGTCACATGTTATAGCAACAAGACACATAGGAGGGTTAATCTGTCCACAACAAGGAAATCGCTTTACCTCAGTAAGGGAATAGGGCAATAAATCAAGGACTGTGTCTTTAAATTGATATAGTTGAAAGATATCGCCTCCTTGCAGCATATAAAAGCAAAGAAAAAGGAGGAAATCGTATAAGCCATATATATTTATATGTACATGCATATATCACTATGCTCACACAGGCATATTGCACTGCTGAAGTAAAATTGCCCTGTGTGACTATCCGGTGTATATTATCCGTAGTAACTTATCAAAGGTACAGACTTGTTTAGAAGTGACCCCTTAGGTGTATAATTGTGATCACTGTAAAAACAAAGTAAACATCAGTAGAAGCGCTGTAAAGAAAGAGGGGCTTAACCTATTAAGGTTAACAGACCTCTCATATAGTTCCAAGGGACACCAAGGGTTAAATGCACCAACACTCTGAATGCTGTTTACATCTATGGCTGCTGATACTCTCAGGATTTCTGGAAAAAAAAGTAAAGTAAAGAAGTGAAATAAAAGAATCTAGTATAACTACAAGAAAGTAGGCAGGACAGAGCGAGAGCATGTTACCTGGGTGGCAGGAAAGGCATCCGGGTGCAAGGGACCGCCGGTATGGAGTGGAGATGTTTTTATGTGTGAAGGGGTGTGTTTTCGCGTCGGCCAGGCCGCTTCCTGCCTTTGGAATGCAGGAAGCAGCCTGGCATGGAACGCAGGCAGCATATCTGCGCATGCACGGACGTGCTTAGTTTCCTGGGAATTCTAGTTGCTTGGCAACCACTGTCTGCTCTGGATAAGTGCAGGAGGTCTAATATCTCTGTAGAAAGATAAAAAAGGCACATATTAGTGTGAAAATATCAGCACACCATAAATTGTCAAAAGGGGATAATAATGTTAGAAAAAACATGAAAAAGAAAAAAAGGGATATTTATAAAATATAGCGCAAATCCAGGCAGTAGTGCATAGATAAGGATAATAAGGTAAAATATATGATAATGGAATAATACTGAAGGGGAGAGGGGGTCAGTAATTGTAAAGCATCCAAAAATGGGACCTACATTAGGGACAAACCCACATCATATATATCATGCATAAATACCTGAATATGTCTATAACGTTATACATTTTGTCAACACCAAGAAATAGAGGTTATTAACAATACATAGGGCCACCCTTAGCGCCTTAATGCCCCAATGGGTACAGCAACCTGTCCTATGAAAAAACAAAATTGTCCAGTATATCCTGGCTCACTGACTCATTCGGTGCTCAGAAGAAAAAAAATCGCAATATATATAAGATAACTTCGGCACACGAGAAAAAATGGTTTCAACCACTCATTTTTTCTCGTGTGCCGAAGTTATCTTATATATATACTATGAAAAAACAAGACCTGTGTACATGAGTAGATCGTAGTAACGGAGGAGTAAACATGTTAACCAATGAACAATTATTGATTACCATGTTATATCAATTTCTTAAATGAGACCTTGTGGCTCTAATGTCTGTAACTAATGTATCCAGTATGTCTCATGTGATTTGTCTGGCAATCCTGTTGCCGCCTCGGCGGCCCACGTGTACCTGCTAATGACCTGATATTTCAGCTGGCTAACTGAGTGTCTCTGTTCCCTAAAATGATGGGGAATTGGAAGTACCACGTGTCCACATCTGATGGTGGACTTGTGCTTCCCTATGCGGTCCTGGATATGCTGAGTGGTTTCCCCAACATAACCGAGACCGCACGGGCATTTGATGAGATGGATTACAAAATTGCCTGTCACATGTGTAATACCCGTTGATAGGGTATGACTTACTCGACCTGGGATGAGTAAAGGTGGATCCTTTCGTGATATTAGAACAGTTAACACAACCCAAACAGGGGAAGGTGCCCCGTCTGGGAGTGGCCAGGAATCGTTGTCTAGAGACAATTTTACTGGATCCTAAATCCGCACGCACAAGTTTATTCTTAGGTTATGTGCACATCAGTCGTTTCTGCATCTTTGCAGACCGACCGGGAACCGGTGGAGAATGGCAGAAACTGAGTTTTCTGAACTCGGCAGCGTCCCTGTTTTTGTTAGCGTTTTGCTAACGATTTGCGATCGGGTTATTAGCGTTTGGACAGCGTGTTCTTGGCGATTTCCCCGGCGTTTTTCTTAGCGAGTTCCAGACTGGTCTTTGGTGCACTTGTTCAGCTGGAACCGCTGGAAAAACGCTGAAAAGAAGTCACTTGCTCTATCTTTGAAAACCGGTGAATAAACTGAAAACGACCAGAAAAAAAACGTTCTAATGTAGACAGCGTTTTCTAAACTCCATTGACTAGCATGTTAATCCAACCGGTGGCTAGGATTAACATAAATTAACATAAAACTCAGCGGAAACCGCCGACGGAAACGCTAAAAAACAGCCCACAAAACCACTGATGTGCACATACCCTTAATGTTCTCAGGTCTCTTGTAACAGATCAGAGGTGGATTTTAAAATTCCTCTATTTCAGGATATGCTGTGCCTAATACGGTCCAATGTCTCTTTAAGATTTGATATAGAGGTTGGTTAAAGGGATGATAAGTATTCGATTTTTTCGAGTCGCATTGCCCATTTACACGGCACAACGCATGAACGATATCAACTGCAACGACCACACCACGTGACTTTTTGTCGATGTTGCATTGCGATATCGCAACGTGTAACGGTACCCTAAAGGGTCACTTCTAAACAAGTCTTTGCCTTTGATAAGTTACTACAGGTAATATATACTGGATAGTCACACAGGGTAATTTTATTTTAGCAGTGCTATATGCCTGTGTGAGCATAGTGATATATGCTTGTTCATATAAATATATATGGCTTACACCATTTCCTCCTTTTTCTTTGCTTTTATATGCTGCAAGGAGGCGATATCTTTCAACTATATCAATTTAAAGACACAGTCCTTGGATTTATTCCCCTATTCCCTTACTGAGGTAAAGCTATTTCCTTGTTGTGGTAACCCTCCTATGTGTCTTGTTGCTATAACATGTGACTGTTAGGTCTTTTCCTCTTTCTTCTACTCCCAAGAGGGATACGTCACCAAAATCTACCAGAACCTACAGGAAGTTTAACCTTATTAACCAGACTCATATTTGATGTACCAAGAGGTACTGGTAAGAATTCCTCTTTACCCTCTCCTGTTTTCTTTTTTTTCCCTTTTTTTCTCTCCTTAACCTTTCTCTCGTCTCATTATCCATATCTTGGATCCCCTCACCTCCCCTTGTTTTCTCCCCCTCCCCCCTCCACCTTCCATGTTCATTTTCACATACCACCTGATGTATAAGTCCGTATGTTATAATATAATTTTGTCAATGTAGGTCACACCTGTTGAAACAGGATATGCACCGTTATCCACCTGTACGAATGTCCCCAGGGCTTGGTTAGGTACGGGTATATGCCAGCTCTTTATTTACTTCTAGATGGACTTATTCAATGCTCATAATTCTTCCTGAGTGTACTGTATATTGAATGATATATGTCTATCGGTTTTGGCTATGTCAAGATTGACTGTTAAGTTACCCTTTACCCCACCGTGTTTCCTTTTTGTTATATGTAGATAAATACATTGCTGAGGAAGGCATTGTTTGCCGAAACGTCCGTTGTATTTTATAAATTCATGCTTCAAAAAATTGCTGAACAAATAAACATATGGAATTATTCAAAATCTCCTTTTTTCCTTTTCATATATCGAGTGCCGGGGTTCTCTGGAAGTCTCTAGCCTGTTTATTTTTTTCCCAGGCACCTACTTGCATGGTAGCCAGACTTTCACCTACTGGTGCACTGTGAACTGTAAAGTCATATATAGACAGGTGTGTGCCTTTCCAAATCAAGTCCTTTCAGTTTAATTAAACACAGCTGGACTCCAGTGAAGGAGTAGAACCATATCAAGGAGGATCACAAGAAAATGGACAGCATGTGATTTAAATATGAGTGATTGAGCAAAGTGTCTTATGACCATGTGAAATTTCAGCTTTTCTAATAAATTTGCAAAAATGTCTACATTTGTTTTTTTCAGTCAAGATGGGGTGCAGAGTGTACATTAATGAGAAAAAAATACCAAATGGCTGCAATGAAACAAAGAGTGAAAAACTTTAAGGGATCTGAATCCTTTCCGTACCCACTGTATGTATGTTGTCTCTTTTAATAGTGGTCCCTTGTCATTTCTATTATAGGATCCCGAAAAAGGGTTGCCTGCTCCCCATGCGACATTCCATTACTGCTCATCCTCCTGCTACGTCTGACCCCCCCGGCTGCACCCAACTCCCGGCTGCATCTCATCCCTATGTATCGTGCACTGCCTGGTCTGGCTATGTCTTCATTCATATTGCACATATCCCCCACTGCTCCTAAACCCTCACAGCATCTCATCTGCCTCCTTCACCTCATCCCTATGTGCTTTGCATTTATCTGGACTCCGTGCGACTCTATCTGCATCTGAACCCTGGCTGCATCTCATCACCCTGGTACACCCCATCCCCATGTACTGTGCATGTGTTTGACTTTGTCAGACTTCCTCCATATTGCACATTCCCTGCTGCATTTGATCACTGGCTGCACCTGATCCCCAGGTGCATACCCTATGTGCTTTGCATTTGCCTGGACTTCATTTGCATTGCACATCCCCCTGCTGCACCTGTCCTCTGCTGCACCTGATCCCTGACTCCATCTTATTCCCCCTGCTGCATCTCATCCTCACGTGCTACGCAGTGTCTGGACACCTACAACCTCATCTGTAGGGATCAACCTGCTGCAGACGATCCCCCTCTACGCCTGATCCCCGACTGCATCTCATCCACCTGCTTCACCTCATCTACCTGCTTCACCTCATCCCTATGTGCTGTGCGACTGCCTGTCCTGGTATAACTTTATCATCACTGCACTCTCCCCCCCCATCCCCATCCCTTCCCCCCCGCTGCATCTGACCCCCTTACCCCCCACCACATCTGCTCCCTGGCTGCCCCTCATCCCCACATGCTGGGCATTGTCCTGACTTGGTGCTATGCATTTAGTCTTGCCTTGGCGCGACTCCACCACGGTTGCCCACCTTCCTGCTACACCAGACCCCGACAGCTCCTGACCCTACCTCTCACCCCCACTGTACCCTATCCCTGTCACCAGTATACAACGTTTCCCCTTCTCTTCACTCTCACTCCTATCCTACTTCACTTCCTACTATCTGCTCCCATCCCTGCACCTGTTAACAAAATAGTACTCTCTCCCTCCGTCCTACATAGCCATCTCACCCCCTCCTCTGAACTTTTCCTTCACACTCAATCATTTGCTTCCAAAATGCACGCCCGCCACATAAACTCTCCTGCCCCCACCTTCTAACCCTCTCCCTGCTTTTCCTACTTGCTGGCGACATTTCCCCTAACCCTGCTGGTTTCCCCACCCACCACATCCCCACAGTCGCTTCTGCCCCATACCCACTCCCCATTACAAACACCCGGCAACCCCCAAAGCCTCTTACACCCATTCACCCAGCCCCCAATCCCCTTACCCGGTGCACTCTGGAATGCTCACTCGGTATGCAACAAACTCCCATTCATTCATGATCTCTTCATCTCCAATAAACTCTTTACTTGGCATCACCGAAACATGGCTCACCCCCTCTGACACCGCCTTCCCTGCTGCGCTCTCCTATGGTGAACTCACTCTTTCCCACACCCCCCGCCCTAGCAACAACCGTGGCGGAGGTGTCACCTTACTCCTGTCCAACAGCTGCTCCTTTATCCCAATTACACTGCCGCCCTCTGCCTCCCTCCCCTCCTTCGAGGTGCACTCTGTCCGCATCTTCTCCCCCTGCAACCTCCAGCTGCCTGTCGTCTACCGCCCCCCAGGATCCACCTCCATCTTTCTCAACCATTTCACCACCTGGCTTCTCCACTTCCTCTCCTCCGACATCCCCACCATCATCATGGGTGATTTCAACATCCCCATCGACACCCCCCACACCGCTGCCTCTAGACTCCAATCACTAACCACCTCCTAAGCCACCCACAATGATGGCCACACACTAGACCTCGTCTTCACCCGCCTCTGTTCCCTCACCAACCTCTCAAACTTGCCCCACCCCTATCCGACCATATCCTGCTGACCTTCTCCTCCCTTTACCCCCTTATCACCCTCACCGGAAACTCCCTCATCCCCACAAAAACCTTAAACTCATTGATTTCCACTCACTCTCTGAGCCTCCTTCTCCCTCTCACAGACTGGGTTTCCTCTCAAGACGCCAATGCTGCCGCCACCCTCTATAACACAACACTCACCACAGCCCTCGACCAGGTCGCGCCTCCTCATACAACAAATCACGCACACACAGACAACCCTGGCTCACCACCCTCACTAAAAAACTGTGGCAGATATCCAGGGCGGCTGAGCGGAGATGGAAGAAATCCCACTCCGTGGCGCACTTCGCCATGTACAAACAGTCCCTCAACGACTTCAAGACTGTGCTCACCGACGCAAAACAAGCTTACTTCTCTAATAACCGCCCTTTCCCACAACTCCAAGCAACTTTTCCAAGCCTTATCTCTGCCATGACTTTGCCGTCTTTTTCAAACAGAAGATCGACAAAATCAGAGAAAGCTTCGATCCACTGTCCCCACAGTCCTCCCCCTCTACCGCCCAACCCTCTTCATCCAAAGGAAGCTTCTCTGCCATGACAGAAAATAATCTCTCCTCCCTTCTCCCGATCACACCTCACCACCTGTGCCTTCAACCCACTCCCATCTCACCTCATCCCTAACCTCACCGCAGTCCTCATCTCTGCCCTAACCCACCTCTTCAACATATCACTCGCTACCGGCGTCTTCCCCTTGTCCTTAATGCACGCTCTGATCACACCCATCCTCAAAAACCCCTCCCTCAACCCTGCGTCTGTCTCCAACTATTGCCCCATATCTCTTCTCCACTTCGCGTCAAAATTACTTGAACAACACATCTATTTTGAACTGTCCTCCGACCTCTCTTCCTGCTCCCTCTTTGCCCGCCTACAAACCGGTTTCTGATCCCACCACTCAACCGAAACAGCCCTAACCAAAGTAACCATCGACCTACTGACCGCCAAGAGCAAGCGACACTACTCCATTCCTCTCCTCCTCGACCGATCTGCTGCCTTTGACACCGTCGACCATTCCCTCCTACTTCAAATTCTAGAATCTCTTGGCATCACTGACCTCGCCCTCTCCTGGACTTTCAGCATCACAAACTCCCAAACCTCCTATTCACCCTACCCCCTATCTGTTAGCGTTCTCCAAAGCTCGGTCTTAGGACCACTACTCTTCTCCATTTACACCCTCGGCCTAGGCCAACTCATTGAGACCCATGGCCTCCAGTACCATCTCTACGCCGATGACACCCAACTCTGTCGGGCCCTGACATCACCTCCCAAATATCCAAAATTCCGCAATACCTGTTCGCCATCTCATCCTTCTTCTCTGCCCGCTGTCTAAAATTGAACATGAACAAAACTGAGATCATTGTCTTCCTCCCTAGTCGCTCTCCCCCCTACCCGACCTATCCATCACTGTCAACTGCTGCTCACTATTGCATGTTCCCCACGGCAAGAGTCTCGGGGTTGTCCTTGACTCTGCCCTCTCCTTCAAACCCCACATCCAAGCCTACGCCACCGCCTGACGTCTCCAGCTCAAAAACATTTCCCGAATCCGCTCTTTCCTTGACCACAACACTGCAAAAACACTTGTCCATGCCCTCATCATTTACTGCCTGGACTACTGCAACCTCCTCACCAGCCTCCCCACCTGCTCCCTTGCACCTCTCCAATCTATCCTCAATTCCGCAGCCCTACTCATCCACCTGTCTCCCCGCTACTCCCCTGTCTCCCCCTTCTGCCAAGCTCTCCACTGGCTTCCCTCCTCCCAGAGATATTGGTTCAAAACCCTAACCATGACATACAAAGCTATCCACAACCTGTCCCCTCCTTACATCTCTGACATTCCTATATAGGGAAGATGGTGTGTCACGGTCCGCGCTGCTGCCACAATGGAATCCCAAGGAATGGATGTCTCCAAGAAGTCACAAGGAAAGCAAGGTTCCAAAGCAAAGATCTCCTATATTCACCAACGCGTTTCGGCGCCTATCCTGGCACCTTCATCAGGGTATCAGGGTTGTGATGTAGTAATCAAACTTTTAAAGAACCTCATAACTGTCAGCAATCCACACCCACTCGGCAGTTGTGTGGTGGCTGTTACTCTGATGTGCATGTTGAAGCTGGAATTCAGCTACTGCCCTCTACTGCTTGTTAAGCCTTGCTGACATTTGTACTGCTGAGTTCCAGCCCATGGGTAGGTCGCAGATCAGTTGTTGATGTGGCAAATTAAAGTGCTTCTGTAGCGCTGCAAGACTGACAAAAGCAGGAGATGACTTTCTGAAATGGGCGCTGACACTGCATACCTTGCCAACTAGGTACGGTAAATCAGGATATGTTTCCAGAAACTGCTGTACAACTAAGTTTAGCATGTGAGCCATGCATGGGCCATGTATCAGCATGCTAAACTTACAAGCAGTCACCAGGTTCGGCCCATTATCGCACACTAGCAGGCCTGGTTGAAGGTTCAGCAAGGAGAGCCACTGATCTTTTTTCTTATCTCCTGCAATAGCTCTGCTGCAGTGTGTGGTTTATGACCTAAATAGATGAGCTTCAGCAGAGCGTGTTGACACTTCACCGAGGCAATACTGCAGAGCTCCCAGCTTGGGAGTTATGGGGAGGGTAATTCAGTAGATGAGGAGGAGAGACAGAAACTGGCATATAAGGAGACAGAAACCCTGATGGAAGTTGGGCCTTTTATTCTTGGAATGAGTAGGATGTGTGATGTCCCAAGCTGCGATTCTGTCCCACCCTCCACCAGGTTCATCCAGTGTGCCGTCATAGAAATGTCTCGTCCCTGTCTACAGCTACTTGTCCACGTGTTTGTTGTTAGGTGGACATTTAGGTTTCCATATTGGTCAGAGCATGGTTGATATTGTTTAATTTTCTGGTCATCATAATGGGAGACCCAGACAATGGGGTTTAGGGCACTGCCCTCCGGAGGTCACACTAGGTACTACAAGTTTGTAGACACCGCCCCCTCCGCTTATAAACCCCTACCGCAGGGAACATCCTCAGTTTTAAACTTAGTGTGCTCGGAGGATCACGCTTTGCTTGCACTTCCCTGCATTCTCACAACTTACGTGATGGCGTCTGAAGACAAGGTAAAATGGTTCCGGTCGGGACCTGCGACAGCCTCCCCGCTCACCCTTGTGGAACATGCTGGTGGAGGTACCGGAGGGCCTAGAGCCTGGACACTTTGTGTTCTCCCGGTACGCTGTTGCGCTCCTTTCCATCCCTCTCTGGGGGGCTCTGGAGAGTGGGAGATGGGAGCCTTGCACAGCTCCGCTCCGTCCGAGGCCTCCCTAAATGGTGCTTACAGACCGGACTGGTGCTGAACCCCCGTCCGAGGCCTCCCTAAATGGTGCTTACAGACCGGACCGGCACTGAGGCACTCTGTGTCTCCTGTGTGCCTGGGGGTAGTGTCTGTCACTTTATGTGTCCTGACACTCAGACCGCGCGTTACTCTCGAGTCCGCGGATCTGGAGGTGTACCCCGTGCTGGGGTCACCCTGGCTGACCGCCCTGTGTGTTGCAGGGGCTGAGGCTGTAGGCTGCGGATGTGTGTTGGTGCATGCAGTCTGTGTGATGTTTTTCACATTAATTCCCGCGCTGCGGGCTCTGGCGCCTTAATACTGAGGCTGCTTGGAGGATAGGAAGCAGCCCGTGCGGTGACGTCATCGATGGGCGTGTGTGTGTGCTTCCCGCGTGTTTTCGGCGCCGCCCACGGTTTCACTGTTGGCGGCCATCTTTACCCTCACTTCCCGGCTAGGAGCTGTATGCAGCGTGCGTCTGCACTCCAGAGGAGACCGGAAACTCTCGCGGAGGTCACACACACACCGCTTCCTCCTACCGCTTCGCTGCGGTCGGTAAGCCACCGGGATTCCCGGTTTTGTCTACACAATTTGGCTTATTTTCCCCTACTGTGGCGATGTCCTCAGTTAGGAAGCGTGCTGCTAAGGCGGCAGAGGCCACCATTACCTGTGCTACATGCAATGGGACTCTGGTGGAGGGGTCCTGCAATAACTGCGGACGCCCAGAGGCCCGGACTGATACTGCTGAGACAGCAGCTCCGGTGCTGTACCCTGAGGTGCAAGTGATCCCAGGGCCATGGGAAACTCAAAATAAGATCAATGAATCTCTGTTGTCCCAACTGTCCTCCATGTCGCAGTCCCTGGAGGCATTCAATAGGAGGCTGGAAAGCCCAGCTACTCCTTCCAGTTACCCCCGGGTGTCTCCCTCTTCTGCTGTGAGACCCCTTAAGCGGGCTCGTCGTGAGGCTTCACCCGAGCTCCAGACTCTCTCTGAGGAGGAGCGTTCCTCTGATGGTGAGGAAGATGATGGGGGTTCAACTTTCGGGTCTGTGTCTGTGTCTGAACCACCAGACGGGGTGGAGGATTTGGTGTCCTCTATTAACGAGACCTTACGTCTCGTGACACCCCCTGAGGAGGTGACTGTACACCCGAAGGAGGTCTATCAATGGCTGCGGCCGGAGGCTAGACCAAGTGGCTCCTTCATGGACCACACTAACTTTGGAAGGGTGGTTAGAGCTCCCAGGTTACATCCTGGGCGGCGTTATGTCCGCAAACCCAAGGACAATCGCTTCCCCTTCCCCCAGGAGGTGCTACAGGAGTGGTCGCAGTCCCCGAAGGTGGACGCTTCCATGACCAGGATTGCTGCACGCTCCCTTTTCTCTGCCTCTGATAGCTCCTCGTTGAAGGATGCGACTGATAGACAGGTCGAGCAACTCGCCAAGTCTTCCTATGAGGCTGTGGGGTCTTCATTTGCCCCTAATTTTGCCACGGTCTGGACCTTACAAGCGATTACTACCTGCTTGGATGGTATCACTGACCTGGCAAGGTCCAGTCCAGAGGTCCTGGCGCTTACCGAAAGGGCAAGGGCCTATGCGGATTACGCCAGGACGGCGACTTTGGAAACTGCCACTCGTTCAGCTGTGGCTTCGGCCAACGCTATTGCGATTCGCAGGTTGTTGTGGCTGCGTCTTTGGGACTCAGATGCCACATCTAAGAAGATTTTGCAGAATCTTCCGTTCTCTGGTGACAGGCTTTTTGGTACCGAACTGGACAAGCTGATAAAGGATTCTGCTGAGTCTAAGATCCCGCAGAATAAGCCTAAGCCACGGTACACCGTTAAAAGGAACCCAAAGCAGTGGTCCTTTCGTTCCAGCTCTCAGTCATCCGCACCGTCCGCTCGCACGGACCGAGGGGGCAAGCCCGCTTCTCAGTGGCGCTCTAAGAGTCGTCCAAAGAAGCCGGCGGGGGCAGCGGCTGCCACCCCCAAACCCACCTCTACATGACTCGCTATCCCTTCCTGCCTCTCCACAGGTGGGGGGCCGCCTGTCTCGTTTTCAGGACAGGTGGCTACTTCACGTTCAAGATCAGTGGGTTCGAGACGTGGTCTCGCGAGGTTACAGGATAGAGCTGACGTCAAAGCCGATACCCCGATTCCATCGGTCGGTCCCGTCCCCAGAAAAGGCTCAGGCCTTTCACCTGGTATTGGAGGGTCTCCGCAGGGACGGAGTGGTGGTCCCGGTGCCTTCCGGGGAGAGGTTTCAGGGTTTTTACTCCAACCTCTTCATTGTCCCAAAGAAGGACGGTTCCTTCCGCCCGGTTCTGGACCTAAAGTTGTTCAACCGTCACGTGTTGGTTCGGAAGTTCCGTATGGAATCACTGCGATTCGTGATCGCAGCTGTGTCACAGGGGGACTTCCTAGCGTCCATAGATATTCGAGAGGCTTATCTTTACGTGCCCATTGCACCGGCTCATCAGCGCTGGTTGAGATTTGCAGTGGGGGAAGAACACTTCCAATTTGTGGCGCTGCCGTTCGGGTTGGCCTCGGCACCGCGGGTGTTCACAAAAGTGATGGCCTCCATGATGGCTCTCCTGCACGTGCAGGGGCACGCCGTAATACCCTATCTGGACGACCTGCTGGTCAGGGCGCCATCAGAACACCTTTGTCGGCAAAGCCTGGAGGTAACCATGAAGTCTCTGGAACAGTTCGGGTGGCTTATCAATATCCAGAAGTCGACCCTGGTTCCGACCCAGTCACTGACATATCTGGGCATGGACTTCCACACGGACTCGGCCCTAGTGTCTCTGCCACGAGTCAAACAGATGGCGATCCAATCAGGAGTGCAAGCAGTCCTCCTGTCACCACAATCATCCCTACGGATCTTGATGAAGCTGGTGGGGCGCATGGTAGCTGCAATAGAGGCAGTTCCTTTTGCGCAGTTTCGCCTCCGTTCTCTCCAGCTGGAGATTCTTCGCAGATGGGACAGGAGGACGATCTCTCTGAATCGGCTGGTGACACTTTCCCAACCGACCAGGGATTCCCTGCAGTGGTGGCTCCAGCCACTTCACTTGTCACGCGGCAGGTCCTTCCTCAAACCGTCATGGTTAGTGGTGACCACCGACGCCAGTCTGACGGGCTGGGGTGCGGTGTTCTTACACCACAGGGCTCAAGGACTCTGGACTCCGTCGGAGTCGGCGTTGCAGATCAACGTGCTGGAGATCAAGGCGGTCTATCTGGCGCTCCTGGCGTTTCAGAAGTTCCTGTCAGGGCAACCCATTCGGGTTCAGTCCGACAATGCGACGGCCGTCGCCTATATAAATCATCAGGGAGGGACCAGAAGTGCTCAGGCCCTCGCCGAAGTCCACCGCATTCTATCTTGGGTGGAGGACAACGACTGCCTGATCTCCGCAGTTCACATCCCAGGGGTCGAGAACTGGGAGGCCGACTACCTGAGCCGGCAGGGGATGGACGCCGGAGAGTGGTCTCTTCATCCAGACGTCTTCCAGGACATCTGCAGCAGATGGGGCACTCCGGACGTGGATCTGATGGCCTCGCGGCTGAATCATCAGGTGCCGCATTACATGGCGAGATCCTGGGATCCTCAGTCTCTGGGGGCAGATGCCCTGATCCTGAGTTGGTCCAGATTCCATCTACCGTATGTGTTCCCGCCTCTGGCTCTGATTCCCAGGGTTCTGTGGAAGATCAGGTCGGAGTGCAGGGTAGCCATTCTAGTGGCTCCGGATTGGCCCAGGAGGTCCTGGTATCCGGACCTGTGGCAACTGTCAGGCGGACTCCGGTGGGCTCTTCCAGATCGCGCAGACTTGCTCGCACAAGGCCCATTCTTCCACCTCAATTCCAGGGCCCTCAGATTGACTGCATGGCTCTTGAGGCCTGGCTGCTGACGTCCAGGGGCTTCTCTCCTACGGTTGTTGCCACCATGACTCGGGCTAGGAAGCCTGTTTCCAGGAAGATGTACCACAGAACGTGGAAGATTTTCTTCACCTGGTGTGCCTCGGGTGGTCGCTCCCCGTGGCCCTTGTCCATCCCGACATTGTTGGCTTTCCTTCAGTCGGGGTTGGAATTGGGGTTATCCCTAGGCTCTTTAAAGGGTCAAGTGTCAGCTCTTTCAGTGCTGTTTGACAAGCGCTTGGCGCTCCTTCCCAGGGTCCGTCAGTTTCTCCAGGGAGTCTCACGGGTGGTTCCGCCCTACAGGCGACCACTGGACCCTTGGGACCTTAACATGGTCCTGGCGGCACTGCAGAAACCGCCGTTTGAGCCGCTGAGAGACATTTCTCTGTCTCGTCTGTCCCAGAAGGTGGTCTTTCTGGTGGCGATTACATCTCTGAGAAGGGTCTCAGAATTGGCTGCACTATCGTGCAAGTCGCCCTTTCTGGTGGTTCACCAAGACAAGGTGGTGTTACGCCCGCGGCCAGAATTCTTGCCAAAGGTGGTTTCCACTTTTCACCTGAACCAGGAGATTGTTCTCCCGTCATTTTGCCCCGCTCCCGTTCATCAGGTCGAGCGCGATCTCCATACTCTGGATCTCGTGAGGGCTGTACGCATTTATGTGTCCAGGACTGCCTCTTTCCGGAATTCGGATTCCTTATTTGTCCTGACGACAGGTCGCTGTAAGGGGTCCGCGGCATCGAAGTCAACCTTGGCCAGATGGATCAAGGCTCCCATTCAGGAGGCCTACCGGTCTTCTGGTTTGCCTCTCCCGGTGGGATTGAAAGCTCACTCTACCAGAGCTGTCGGTGCCTCCTGGGCTTTGCGACATCGAGCTTCTGCTCTACAGGTGTGTCAGGCAGCCACCTGGTCCAGCCTGCACACTTTCTCTAAGCACTATATGGTGCATGCCCATGCCTCTGCGGATGCAAGTTTGGGCAGGCGGGTCCTCCAGGCGGCGGTTGCCTACCTTTGAGGGGGACCATGTATTATCCGTCTTTGAGGAACTCTTCCCGCCCTGGGGTATTGCTTTAGGACATCCCCATTGTCTGGGTCTCCCATTATGATGACCAGAAAAAAGAGAATTTTGTTTACGTACCGTAAATTCTTTTTTCTTTAATCATCAATGGGAGACCCAGCACCCACCCAGTTGTTCCGTTGCATGTTTTGCATTTGATCTGTTCCCTGTTGGGACAGTTTCTTCCGGGTTGTTGGACCGTCTGTGCACGGTTTCTTTCCCGATGTTTCGGGTGTGGTTTATTTGTCTCCTCGCAGCTTATGGACCAAACTGAGGATGTTTCCTGCGGTAGGGGTTTATAAGTGGAGGGGGCGGTGTCTACAAACTTGTAGTACCTAGTGTGACCTCCGGAGGGCAGTGCCCTAAACCCCATTGTCTGGGTCTCCCATTGATGATTAAAGAAAAAAGAATTTACGGTACGTAAACAAAATTCTCTTTTTAATAATTTAGTTTAGTATGGTCTATTGTTGATCGCTGGGACAACAAAGTGGGCATGGTTGCTATTGATTGCTGTCTGTGCAACTGCAGGTTGTGGGCAGGAAGAAATGAGCGTATGCTTCCTGGACAGCAGATTAGGAAAAACATAGCCCAGGTGAAGTGGCAGATTTTGTACACAGATGTTCCGCACATCTACAGGGATGCTTGGTTGCCATATGCTTGGGCATGCTGCTGGTGCTCAGGTTGGCATCCTTCTCACCTCTGCTCAGCTTTGGTATGGCAGATGCAACAAATGACACTATTTTTCTCTAAAGGACTAGTCTATTCTAAAAAAAATTTAAAAAAATGCTGTTCATTGGAAGGACTCCCCTTGTCTGAGATTTGGATGAGTGGGTGTGCTGTTGGGAACAGTTGACCCAGTTCTTACTCTAGTCAAACTTCTGCCTCTTCCTGCCAGTTTTTGTACTACAGATTCTTTGTGCTGCTTTGCTCACTGTGAATGCTACCAGTCCAGGTTTGATCAATGGCCTCATCATCGACCACCTCTTCTTCAGTTCCTCAATCTTGTCTTCCTGAGTTGAGATTTTAGACTGACCTGATGGTAACTCTGTCTCCTCCTCCTCCTCTTCCATTCTCTCAATCTCTCTCTTCTGGTTGTTGGTTCTCAAATATTTGTGCATATCCACACTCCACCTTGTCATGTCTCTCTTGAATGGTGCATGGTGAAAGTTCAGAATTAATAAAAGGAAACGTAAAGAGCTCCTCAGAGTGCACAAGTTTGGGGGCATATGTAACCTCGGACTCATGGGTGTAGTAAAAAGGACCAGGTTGAGGGTTGTCTGGCCCAGCCTCTTGGCTACCAAGAGTGAACCGTGTGGAAGTTTGTTGGTGGTGCTGCTTGTCAACAGGCTGGAGGCATTTTCTACCATCTAACCCATAACCTGAGGGTAATTCAGACTGCACTGCAGACTGGTCCGTAGAATGACATGGAGGTGGTGTTGCAGTAGTAGGAGGGTAGAGCCTAAGAGAGGCTCTTAAATCCGGGGGTAATCAAGAAGATTACAAATTTTTAGGGGGTTCCAGAAATGGACCTGTTCGCAAATCAAAAACGGCAGGTGGACAGGTTCTGCTCCCTCAACCCCAGGGGAGGACTCTTATGCAATAGACTCTTTCCTGACTTCCTGGAACTCAGGTCTTCTTTATGCTTTTCCCCCACACATGCTAATTCAATTGGTGCTGCGGAAAATAACATTAGAAGGGGCTATGGTGATACAGATCGTATCCTTCTGGCCCATGAGACCATGGTTCTACTGAGTGAGAATGATTTCAGTCGCAGATCCCTGGGTCTTGACAGAGATCCTAGACCTACTCTCCTAGGGACCAGTGCTTGACCCTCAGGATCCCGGTCTTCATTTGACGGCATGGTCTTTGATAGGCAATTAATAATCTGCTAGAAAGTAGGAAGCTGGTGACCACCAAAATATATGGCAGTGTGTGGAGGAAGTTGCTAGCTAGTTCAGACTATCCAGAAGAACCTCCCCCAATAACAGCTAATTCTAGAATTTCTTCAAAGGGGATTGAAGTTGGGACTAGCAGTCCGTACCCTTAAAGGTAACTTGTCAGGTCATTTATGTCCCCAAACCTATCACTACCTGTCCCTGCAGCTTCCTGCTACATCCCTAAGCATCCCTGTCTGACCTAAAAGTGAAGTATAATGCTTGGGGAAAAAAAGCTTTTTATAACTTACATTTTCGTCCCATTGTCTTATGGGTGTTCACGCTGGGTCCATTCTACTCCCTCACTTTGTGGTATTACACCCCGGTGGGTGTGATAATTCAGAAGTGCAGTCCCGCATTTCAAAGCTATGGGCCTCCTTCCCAGTATGATGCGCAGTTGCGCGTCATTTCCAGGCCTGCATAATGTGGGGGTGTATTCAGTATACTGGCCGCCTTCGAAGCATATACAGTGCCCATTCCAAAGACTGCCTGTACATCTAATAATCCCCCACATTGCACAGTACTGGAAATCACAGGCAGAGACAGGTAGTGATAGGATTGGGGACATAAATGACCTGACAGGTTCCCTTTTAAGGTTGTTTTCAGCAGTAGGCACCTTGTACAGCTATAATCTCGCAGCTAATACATGGATCAGCTTTTCTATTCCATTTTGTCAGAGATCACTCCCATTGCCCGCTGCAAGATTCCCCCTTGGGATCTGAATCTTGTCCTTAAAGAGAGGACCTGTCACACCCTACTGCATGGCAAAGTAAATGCAGCACTGGGGACCTCTATGGCTCTAGCCCCCCCTGTACCCCAAGAAATACACTTTATAAAGCTTACAGATAAGTAGTCTAATAGGTGGGATCTTATTACCAGGTCTTCGCCGCTGGCACAGTCCTCCAGCCCCTTGTAATTTATTTATTACGTTGTTCCTCATGCTATATAATTGATTAGACTGTTTTTTCTCTTTGTGTTGGTGTGATCATGTTACCAGATTTATGTAATTTCTGTTGTTTCTCTACTATCACCCACTAATACACTAAAAAATGTTTGTTTTTAAGTGTTGCATCACCATATTTTCAAATCTATCATATTTCTATATGTCTACCTACGTTCATGTGAGAACTTATTTTTTTGCGTGATGAGCTTTTTTATTGGTACCATTTTTGGGCTCAACTTTATCATAGCCTTCTATTCTGATTTTTGTGAGGCAGAATGAACATGAAGTAGTACCGGTAGTTCAGAGATTTTTTAGGTTGTAGCTTTTTGTTTTGTTTTTTGTTAGACCCTTCAGTGTGGTAAAACTGATAAGATTGCTTTATTTGGGTCAGTACGAATACAGTGATACAACATTTATATCATTGTATGTTTTGCTGCTGTTACATGATAAATTTTATATTTTCAGCTAAACCATTTTTATTTAATGCAACTTTTTGATCACTTTTTATTCCTCATTTTAAGCAATATGATGAAAAATCCTGTGTGTTTTTTTTTTTTTTTTGTTTGTTTTTTTTGTTAAGGGCTTGAATACTGTTGGATATATCGGTTCATTCCACATGCAGCTATACCAAATGTGTGCTATTTTTGTTCTTACATTAATATATATTATATATAATGGTGTAATATTTACTCCCTTTTGCTTTTTATTTTGTGAATTTGTTTCACATTTTTACAGAGTTAACAAAGTTTCTGTATGGGGCATTGACTTTTATTACTTTAATCACTGGTGTAATGCATCGCAATGCACATACATTGCAACTAGAACAACCGAAAAAAGCTTCGGCCTGTAGAAGCGTAGTCTACGAGAAACGGCTTTCACTTGCCAGCACTTTCATTTTTGTGCAATTTGTGAACCACTGCTCCCTCCCCCTATTGCTGAAGAAATATTTTGTATGTGTAGCTTTTAAATTTATTTGAATAAATACTGCTGATTGTATAGATCTGAATGCTGCTGGATTTCTTCACTTGCTCTGCTTGCCTATCCCCCAGCTGGGTTTCTCTGCTAAGCACTAGGACCATCTTCACAGCTTAAACTCTATCAGGAATTGTGGTGTGTGAATATAATATGTCTAGTACCATTAGCCATATGCCAGTCTTCATTTTTTTCTTTATTGTTCACATATATTGCAGTGCATTACACCTGTCAATGTGACACTGACAGAACGCCTTTTAGACCATGCACCTGGCATGGTCTCACGGGCCACTCTAGCTCACAAATCCAGAGGTCTTCATCTGACCTCTGGTTGCCATGAAAACAATCACGCCCACGTGTTCACATTGCTGGGATACTGATCGGGTGGAAAAGGGAGCGCACTCACTTTCCTTGCCTCCAAAATGCTGCAATTACTATTGATCGTGTCATTTAGGGCACTAAACAGCTAGAGGAGGTGTGGGTACCAGGCCTGGCAGTGACAGCTGAAGCTCGGCTATCACACACGTGGTCAAAATTATTGGTACCCCTCGTTTAATGAAAGAAAAAACCCACAATAGTCACAGAAAAAACTTGAATCTGACAAAAGTAATAATAAATGAAAAACCTATGAAAATAAACAAATGAAAGTTATGCATTGCTTTTCAACCCTGCTTCCACAGATATAAAAAAAAAAAAACCTTGAAATAGGCCTGGACAGAAATGATGGTACCCCTGAAGATAATGTGACAAAAGGGACTTTTAAATCAAGTTGTGTCCACTGATTAGCATCACAGGTGTCTACAATCTTGTTATTAGTCAGTTGACCTGTATATAGGGCTATTGTGCTGTTTGGTGACATGGTGTTTACCACACTCAACATAGACCAGAGGAAGGAAAGGAAAGAGTTGTTTCAGGATATTACAAAAGAAAATTAGAGATGAGCATGGTAAAGGTTATAAGACCATCTCCAAGCAGTTTGATGTTCCTGTGACTACAGTTGCACATATTCAGAAATTTAAGATCCATGAGAATGTAGCCAAACTCCCTGGATGTGACCACAGGAGGAAAATTGATGACAAATCAAAGAGACAGATAATACGAATGGTAAAAGAAAAAAAAGCCCAGAAAAACTTCTAAAGAGATTAATGGTGAATTTAAAGCTCAAGGAACATCAGTGTCAGATCGCACCATTCATCGTTGTTTGAGCCAAAGTGGACTTCATGGGAGACAACCTAGGAGAACACCATTGTTGAAAAAAAAAAATCATAAAAAAAACAGACTGGAATTTGCCAAACTACATGTTGACAAGCCACAAAGCTTCTGAGAAAATGTCCTATGGACATATGAGACAAAAGTGGAACTTTTTGGCAAGGCACATCAGCTCTATGTTCGCAGACAAAAAAATGAAGTATATCAAGAAAAGAACACTGTCCCTTCTGTGAAACATGGAGGAGGCTCTGTTGTGTTCTGGGGCTGCTTTGCTGCGTCTGGCACAGGTTGTCTTGAATCTGTACAGGGTACAATGACATCTCAAGACTATCAAGG
Source organism: Allobates femoralis (assembly GCA_033576535.1). Classification (NCBI taxonomy): domain Eukaryota; kingdom Metazoa; phylum Chordata; class Amphibia; order Anura; family Aromobatidae; genus Allobates; species Allobates femoralis. The sequence goes on along the minus strand of JARQOC010000005.1, from coordinate 368,573,384 downwards.
TAGGATTTTAGAGAGAAATTCCTGCCCAGTGTCAGATAGCTTGGTCTCAGTCGCAGGTCATGAGTCTTGCAACAGGATATTGGCCCAAAACACACAGCTAAAACACCCAACAATGGCTAAGAGGAAAATATAGGACTATTCTGAAGTGGCCTTCTATGAGTCCTGACTCCAATTGAACATTTTTGGAAAGAGCTGAAACATGTTATGTGGAAAAGGTAACCATCAAACATGATTAAACTGGATCAGTTTGCTCTTGAGGAGTTGGGCCAAAACACCTGTCAGGAGGTGCAGAAGTCTCATTGACTGTTACAGGAATTGTTTGATTGCAGTGATTGCCTCAAAAGGTGGTGCAGCAAAATATTAAGTTAAGTTAAGGGTACCGTCATTTCTGTCTAGATCTAGTTCATGAGTTGAGTTTTTTTTAAAAATACTATGGAAGCAGGGTTGAAAAGCAGTGTGTGACTTTCATTTGCTCAGTTTCATGGATTTTTTTTTTATTATTACTTTTGTCAGATTCACGTTATTTCTCTGACTATTGTGGGTTTTTCTTTCATTAAACAAGGGGTACCAACAATTTTGACCACATGTGTATGCCGTGCAGCTTCCAGCGACGATCGTGAGAGGACAGCTTCTATGTCCATATGATTGAATTTATGTAATATTGCATGAACCCCTTCCAAACCATGACTTAAACTTGCGTTGAATGTCATGAAGGGATAAAGTAGGGTAGCCATGTTCATTTTGTTATTATTTGATTTAATGCAAATATTAAAGCTTACTATAGAATTGTAATAAAATTCCCAATGTTGTTTCAGAGAAGTGTTTCAGAAAATTGCTTGGTTGCAATGGATTTCTCTGGACAGACCGGAAGAGTTATTGAAAATCCTTTGGAAGCACAAAGTGCCGCTGTGGAAGAAGGTCATGCATGGAGGGTAAATGTTGAACGCCTTTTTCAAAAAAAATTAAATGGTACCTTGATGCAAATCAATGTGATTGCCCTAAAATGGGTAACGATTAGCAGGAAGTACATATGGTAGATCATCTACAAATTTGTTTTATTATTCAGGGACCTACTGGGACTAAAATTCAGCGCTATCATTGCAAAGCACACAGGCCTATTCTGTCCCCTCTCCCTTCCCCAGACTAGGGACTCTTACTGATATTGCCCTGTCTGGAGGAAATCAAGATTTGCTACAACACCTGTATTTCCAATAATACTGCTAATTAAGATGTATTAACAATAATTCTGCAATATAACTTTAAGTTCTCACGGTCAGGTTTTCCTGTTTTCAACTCTGCATATATTTCACAATATAAAGTTAATAGTTAAGCTATTACAGTTTTAGCAAAGTGGATAGGATTTATATTTTTTGCAGTAAATGTTTTTATTAAAGTTTTAGACAGCAAGTACAACATACACAAAATTGCAACTAACAAGAGAACTGTGTCCAATGTACAGTCATAAAAATGATGTCATGGTGGTGATGTACCTTCGGAGGTGGACAATGATCAGATTTTAGAAATCGCAGAAATTACAATAGTTACAGACTCCAGTTCTCAGTGAGTCTTAATTTGGACTCAGTAAGACCAATCAAAGGAACATAGGATCCTAAGTTCTTGCAATAAGTAGTTAGACTACTTTCACATAACGATTTTTCCTTGTCGTCCAAATCTGGGAGACCCTGACATTGGGTGTTATATGCTGCCCCCTGGAGGTCACACCAAATATAGGAGAGATTTTCTCCTCCTTCTCCCCTGCAGCATATACGCCCCCTGCAGGAATACTGTCAGTATGTATTTTGGTGTCGTTGGAGGCACATCTCCACACTGAAGTTCCTGCTACAGATGAAGTTTTGGGGACCATCGGGGTCCCCCGGCATGGGCCGTCGGCCCCATATGCCGTGCTCCCTCACCATACCCTTTCAAAGGGCCTCTGGTGAGGTGGAAGCCGACTGAGGAGTCTACAGTTCTCTGTGCCCCTGGCCGTTACACAGTCACTGTGTGGCCCCTGTGACGGAGTTCAACTCCTGGCAGTCACAGGCGATGGATGCAGGCTCCACCTCAGGTACCGAGCTGGCCCCCAATCTTCTCCCCCTCTGGGGATTCAGGTATGTGCCGCGCACATGGGGGCCCCCGCATCCACTGCAGGATCCGGGACAGGACCTGCAGTATTGTCCCTGCAACGGCCCCTGGCCTGGTTACAAGCCCAGCAGCGATCCCCTCCCTGCCTGTCTTTGCACAGCAGGGGAAGGGGCATAGGGCTCAGGGCATGGGGCTCCTTTTTCCCGCATTTGCGGTGTTTTTGCGGGCCTTCCGCGCCGGACCCCTCACGCAGGCCGGCCGCGGCTTCAAATGTAGTCCCCGGCTTCGCCGGAGGCCTAGGCCGCGATTCCGCCCCCTGCTTGTCTATCAGTAGCAGGAGGGCGGGCTTTGCTCACAATAGCCCTAGCATCACAGGGCTTGGCCTCTAGCCTCTCCCCCTCCTGTGTACACTGTATGGGGCCACAGTTCCCGAGTTTTTGCGGGCCCTCCCTTCTCTGACTCCCCCCCTCACTCTCTGCTGGGGCCATTTTGGCCTCATTCTCTGCAGATTATTCAGCATACAGCTGATGCTGGGAGACTCAGACTTGGGATCCGGACTCATACCATTGGATGAGCGGTAAGCCACACCATTGGTGTGGATTCTCCTCTGTGGTATTCCCCTTCTGTTATACTGTCTTTTTGGTAGTTTGTACACAGGATTGGGTCAGACTATGTCTTCTTCTAAGAGCAAGGGTAAGTCCTTTAGGGCTCCAAAATTGTATGCAACTTGTTCAGTGTGCAAAGTCACATTGCCTGGGCAGAGTGTCAATCCCCTCTGTACCACTTGTGAGCAGAATGGGTCCCTGGATCTCCTCGGAACCCAGCCCCAGGTGGATGCCCCTAACCCCTCTGGGGATCAGGCGTCCGCTCCCCCGGTTCTAACACCGGCTCCTCAATGGACTGACGTCTTATCTCAGTCATTGTCTGATTCAGTGGCCCTGGCAGTGTCGCGAGCTATGTCGCAATCTGTAGCCTCCATGACTAGGTCCATCATTCAGGCCATTAGCCAGAACCCTGACCAGGACTTGGAGGGTTCCTCCTCGGTCCCGGGTCCGTCTCTTCCAACTAGGCGTAACAGGCCCACACCGTCTCTCGGGGAGCCCAGCTCCAAAAAAACAACGCCGAGACCCTTCCCCCTCCTCGCCCAGATCTCAATCTAGGGAACCTCTGGAGGAGGGTGAGGAAGAGGACTCTTCGTCCTCTGGCTCGGAGGCGGCCTCTGAATCGGTCCTTGAAGGGGACGCTCTGGCTGACAATATTGTCTCCATTATTAATACCATTCTAGACCTTCCTGCTCCTGACACTCAGTCTGAGCAGCGAGCCAAGGTCTCACTCAGGGATCCTAAGAGACCTGCCAACATCTTCTCTGATCACCCTGACTTTACGGACACGGTGCAAAAGCCTAGGGCTTGTCCGGCTAAATGTTTCCTACCAAAATCCACGGATCCCAAGTATCCGTTTGCCCCGGCAGTACTATCTAACTGGTCCCAATCTCCTAAGGTGGACCCGGCCGTAGCCAGATTGGCTAACAGGACCACAATTTCCATTGCCGACAGCTCGTCTTTAAAGGACTCGGCAGACCGTCAGGTTGAACTTTTAACCAAGTCAATCTATGACGCAGTCGGCGCTGCGTTCCCTCCCGCCCTTGCAGCGGCCTGGTCTCTTAAGCCCCTTTCTGCGTTTACAGACGCGGTTCATGCCAGGACCTGCGAGAGGGTTCCTGAAGTGTCTCCCCTTCTAGACCAAATGGCTATGGTATCTAAATATGCTCTTAACGCTGTGCTTGACTCAGCCGGTCGTTCAGCAGTGGCAGCTGCCAATTCCCTTGCCATTTGGAGAATTCTCTGGCTCCGCGATTGGAAGGGTGATACTTCTTCTAAGAAGCATCTTACAGGGATTCCCTGTACCGGGGATCGTCTCTTCGGGGAACGTCTGGACGAACTGATCAAAGACACGACAGGAGGCAAAAGTACTCTTCTGCCCCAACAAAAAGGAGGCAAACCTGCGCAGCAAAAGTCTGCGAGGTTCCGTTCCTTTCGTTCTTGTCGTTCCCCTGGCTGGTCCTCCAGACAGTCCTCCTCTACCAACAGGACGTTTCGTTCCGACAAGTCGCAGCCCGCCCGAGGCCAGGGTTCGTCCTGGCGCTCTCGCCAGCTGAAGTCCTCTAGTCAGAAGCCGTCCAAGACGGCCTCTGCATGACTCACACGGATCCAGCTCCGTGCCCAGAGTCGGGGCAGATTGTCCCACTTTCGGGTCGTTTGGCTGTCCGACGTCCTAGACCAATGGGTGCGAGATATTATCTCTCACGGCTACTTCATAGAACTGAACTCGGTTCCCCCAAGCCGTTTCTTCATGACATCTCCCCCTCCCGCCAAGGTCCACCCTTTTCACCAAGCGCTGGAGGCTCTGAAGCGGAAAGGAGTCATCGTTCCTGTTCCCGAAAGGGAACGGTTTCAGGGATTTTACTCAAATCTCTTCATTGTGCCCAAGAAGGACGGGTCCGTTCGCCCTGTGCTGGACCTAAAGCTTCTCAACAAGCATGTCAAAGTGAGGCATTTTCGCATGGAATCTCTACGTTCTGTGATAGCCTCAATGTCTCAGGGGAATTCTTGGCATCCATAGACATAAATGATGCGTACCTACACATCCCAATCGCTCCAGCTCACCAACGGTTCCTGCGCTTTGCGAATGGAGACGACCATTTCCAGTTCATGGCTCTCCCCTTCGGCTTGGCCACTGCTCCACGAGTATTCACCAAGGTGATGGCCTCCGTAGTCGCCATACTGCACTCGCAAGGTCTGTTGGTCATCCCTTACTTGGACGACCTCCTGGTCAAGGCTCCCTCACATCAGGAATGCCAACAAGCGGTGTCCGCGACTCTGTCGACGCTCAAGAGGTTCGGCTGGATAGTCAACCTCCCGAAGTCGGTCCTACTGCCCACCCAGAGTCTGGTGTATCTGGGTATGCTTTTCGACACTCGTACAGCGCTGGTGCGTCTGCCTCACGAGAAGGTCGTCTCTCTCCAAGCGGGTGTTCGCTCCATCCTCCCGCCTCGCTCGTTCCCCATCAGGCATCTGATGCAGATCCTGGGAAAAATGGTAGCTTCAATCGATGCGGTTCCTTTTGCACAACTCAATCTGCATTCCCTTCAGCTGGAGATCCTTCGTGTTTGGGACAAGAACCCGAGGACCTTGGACCACAAGATCTCCCTGTCCCCCGAAACGAAGGACTCTCTCCAGTGGTGGCTGACATATCCGTCCCTGTCTCAGGGTCGCTCCCTCCTCCCGCCAGCTTGGTCGGTGGTCACTACGGACGCCAGTCTCTCCGGCTGGGGAGCGGTGTTTCTTCACCACAGGGCCCAGGGTACATGGTCTCCGCTGGAGTCCTCCCTTCCCATCAATATTCTGGAAATCAGGGCGGCGTATCTGGCGCTTCTGGCGTTTCGGACGTTCTTAAGCGGCCGCCAGGTGAGGATCCAATCAGACAACGCGACGGCCGTCGCTTACATCAATCATCAGGGAGGCACTCGCAGCACCATGGCGATGCTGGAAGTTCAAAAAATCCTGTCCTGGGCAGAAGCCACGGGCTCCGGCATCTCAGCGGTCTACATCCCGGGGGTGGACAACTGGGAAGCGGACTATCTCAGCCATCAGGGTATGGACCCGGGCAAATGGTCTCTCAACCCGGAAGTATTCCAAGCCACTTGCAGGCGGTGGGGGACGCCGGATGTCGACTTGATGGCATCTTTCCTCAACAACAAAGTTCCGGACTTCATAGCCAGGGCTCACGACCACAGGGCGTTGGCGGCGGACGCACTGCCAGGATTGGTCTCAGTTTCGCCTGCCGTACATGTTTCCACCTCTGGCCCTGTTACCCCGGGTGCCCCGCAAGATACGGGTGGAATGTCACCGTGTGATTTTAATCGCACCCAATTGGCCCCGGAGAGCCTGGTTTCTGGAACTGCTCCGACTCGCCGACGGCGAACCTTGGGGTCTGCCAGATCGTCCAGACCTTCTCTCTCAAGGTCCATTCTTCCGCCACAATTCTGCGGCACTCAGGTTGACTGCTTGGCCCTTGAATCCTGGGTCATGACACAATCGGGTCTTCCCCGGGAAGTTCAGGACACCATGAAACAGGCTCGTAAGCCTGCCTCGCAAAAGATTTATCACTGGACGTGGAGAATTTTTCTCTCATGGTGCTTTTCTAAGGGCCATTCTCCGTGGCCCTTCTCCTTGCCAAGATTACTTTTGTTTCTTCAGTCGGGGCTGGACACTGGTCTTGCCTTGAGTTCTCAAGAGGACAGGATTCACCGAAAGAGGACATTAAAATCAGCACAGAAAAACTCACCAAAAAACTGCCAGGTAAATATCCATTTCATTCAGCAGCAGATTGTCAGCTCCCCTGGAAGGCAAACCAGGTGTCATTATACCGGTGCACGATCACTTGCAACCCACAGTTTGGGGCGGTTGTGGCACCAGCGACCAGCCATACTGTCAAGGAAGCAACCGGTGGCATTCAGACACAAGGCTGCCTATGGGCTCAGTCACTCCTGTGTATGTGAAGCATAGTATCAGAACTCAGCCTGTTAGTAACGCCCAGAGCAGGTGGGCCGGTCCGTACTAATTAAATGCCTCACAAGTGACTTATGCCCCCAGGGGCGAAACCTGAACTGCAAATGAAAAAAAACCAAAACTAAACTCTAAAGATGAAAAATGTGAGGATTTAGTTGGATATTTTGGCCAAAATAACGTAAGCTCGTGGACCCTCGTCACGGTCCCTCACGTCCCACGAGTCCTATCTCATATGTTTGCGACATATGTATATTAAATAACTAGATTCACCGTGCTGATTTTAATGTCCTCTTTCGGTGAACCCTGAGGAAGACACTAGGACAGTGTTGAAACGCGTAGGAAAGGAATAAATGGATGATTGATGCAACCTACATATGGTTTCCGGATCGTTTTCTTGGGATTTCAGCAGCGCGGACACTGATACACCATTTCCCCTGAGGTAACTTCTGGATGATTCCCACGTGCATGTGGAAGGTGGAAGTCCTGCAGCAGCTGCATTTAATGCCAAATGCTTTTACACCAGTTGTGGGTCTCACAACTGTGCTAGGTGAGTGAATTCATACCCACCGCATACATTAGTGTCACTAGTGATAGGGCACTATTGCGCCTCTTGTTCCCCCCCCTATTTTTTTACTTTGACAAGGAAAAAGAGAATTTTGTTTACTTACCGTAAATTATTTTTCCTTTAGTCCTTAAATCTGGGAGACCCAGCACCCTCCCCTTTTTGCCCTACGGGCGTACCTGCGGCCCTTATCAGCACATAGTCTTACTGTTGGCCACTGTTCTGGCCTTAGACTTTTTCTGTTCGGCCCTGTTGGCCGGGAATTTGGTTTAAAGTGCAATGTTTTCCTCCTACTGCTTATATACCAAACTGACAGTATTCCTGCATGGGGCGTAATCTTTTGCTGCAGTGGAGAAAAAAAGGAGAAAATCTCTCCTATATTTTGTGACCCCAGGGGGCAGAGTAGACCCCAATGTTTTCGTGTCCTCCGTGATTTAGGATCGGAACTAGCGGGGCACTATTCACTTTGCAATTATGGATTACTTTTGCAGATTTAAGACAAAGGAAAAATAAAAAATCAATTTATGTCCTCCATATCATCGATCCAACAGCTGGGCACTTCACCGCAAGAGTACTGTGTGACAGGACCTGTGATGTATGTCACAGGCATCATCGGGTCACAGACACGGTAACTCAGTCATGTGACCCGATATCTCTCTGACATCATCCAGCTCCTGTCCACACACAGGGACCTTGCTGGAGGCAGCGTTGATGATAGAGGATAGGTGAGCATATTTGAATTTTTTATTTTTTAACTCTGTCTTTTACTTAATTACACTTCTGCAATGTATATTATACGTTGCAGAAGTGTAATTAGAAGGGTTGGAGCAGTTTTAGTATACTGAGCATGCTCAGTACACTAAAATCGGGTCCGAGGAGACATCAGATGTTTCCTCGGACCCTGCTCCATAGGGCCCCATGTTAATGGAATCGGATCGGATCGGATTTGGCATAATTGCCATCCGATCTGTCAGATCCAATGCTATCCAATTTTTGATTCGGATGCAAAAATCGGAGCAGTCTCCGATTTTTGCACCGGAAAGAAATCGGACAAAATCGGATCGGACGCGATTTGGATGGTAATTAGTGCACATCCAAATTCATCCGATCCCCATAGGATTACATGGAGGCAAATTCGGATCCGATGCTGTCCGATTTCTATCGGACAGCATCGGATTTCACAAAATCGTAGTGTGAAACCAGCCTTAGAGAGCTAGAAAAGGAAAAGAAAGAAATGGATAACAAAGAGAAGAAAGGAGGGGAGAAGAATACCAGTGGGGGTGAGGAAGTGCAGATGGGGAAGGGGGGGTACCGGACCAACTACAGTCCCACTGACATCAAATCAGTTGAAATTCACGATGACTCACGTAACCAAAGCAGGAACTCAGGGACCTCTTTGAACTAATTCCAGAGAAACCATGCACTTCTCTGCCCAGTCATTGTGTCATTGCTTGAGCTACGAGCGACTCCATGCATTCCAGTCTATCCATTTCAGTTACCCACTCAACCACAGAGGGAACTCTCGCAGATCTCCAATGTCCGAGGGTTAATTGTTCTGGCTTCCCATCTCAAAACATGAAGAGTCCCCTCTTGATTGTCGATAAAGAACCAGGAATCCGCAAGAAGAGGGGGCAATCTGGGGGAGAGTTCATACCGTAAACCAGACATTAAGTGAAAAATGTTGAAAGTCGCTGACTAAAATGGGTGCAAGGGACTACAAGACTACTATATATAAAGCATAGAGCCCTCTTCCCTCACCACATCTCCAGCATACACCTGAGACTTCGGGCTTGATCTTGTGGAGGAGGGCAGGGTTCCTATACCAATGTGTTAAAATTTTATAATTTTCCTCCTAGAATAAGGCCCTTTGGAACTATAGGGTCTAGAGCAGTGATGGCGAACCTTTCTGAGGCCGAGTGCCCAAACTGCAACCTAAAACAAAATTATTTATGGCGAAGTGCCAACACGATAATATAACCTAAATTACAGCAGTGGTAATCACAAGCGCTGCACAGGGGGGAGAGCCAGCAGATGCTAACTCTCTTCCCTGTACAGGGCTTGTAGTCCTGAAACATTGATGATCAATTCAATTATTTTAACAATTAATTGATTTTAAACTTACCTTTGCAGTCTTCTCTTCTCTTCGGCAGTGGTCAGACAGCTCATGTGTACTGCACATTGAAGCTGAGCCGCTCCCACTGCCCTTTCTAGAAACAGCAGGTGGATTGATCTGTATGGAAAAAATGCAGAATATTAGACAGATAGGAGATAGATTTGATCATGGAATACAAGCAGATTTCATACTGAAATCATGGTCCTCATCTTGTAGTAATATCTCCATCATGACCCTGTCCTTGCAGTAATGTGTCCCATCCTGACCCTCTCCTTGTAGCTATGTGCTCCATCCTGACTCTCTCCATGTAGTAATGTTTCCCATCCTGACCTTCCCATTGTAGTTATGTGCTCCATCTTGTCCTTCCCCTTCTAGCTATGTGCTCCATCCTGACCCTCTCCTTCTAGTTACGGGCTCCATCCAGATCCTCTCCTTGTAGTAATGTGCTCCATCCTGACCCTCTCCTTGTAGTAATGTGCTCCATTCTGATCGTCTCCTTCTAGTAATGTGTCCTATCCTGACCCTCTCATTCTAGTAATGTGTCCCATCCTGACCCTCTCCTTGTAATGTTCTCCATCCTGATCCGCTCCTTCTAGCTTTTTGCTCCATTCTGATCCTCTCCTAGCTATATGATCCATCCTGACCCTCTCCTTGTAGTAATGTGCTCCATCCTGACCACCTCCTTCTAGCTATGTTCTCCATCCTGATCCTCTCCTTCTAGCGTTTTGCTCCATTCTGATCCTCTCCTAGCTATATGTTCCATCCTGACCCTCTCCTTGCAGTTGTGCTCCATCCTGGCCCCCTTCTTGTAGTAATGTCTTCATCCTTATCTCCTTGTAGAATGCCCCATCCTTGTCCCCTTCGGGAATGTCCCATCCTTGTCCCCTTGTGGTAATGTCCCTATCCTGCCCCATCATGTAGTAATGCCCCATCCTGTTGTAATGCCCTATCCTTGTCCTCTTGCAGCAATATTCCCCATCCTGCAGTAATGCCCTATCCTTCTCCCCTTGTAGTAATATGCCCCATCCGTGTCCCCTTGAAGTAATATGCCCCATCCTGCAGTAATGTGTCTCATCCTTGTCCCCATGTAGTAATATGCCCCATCCAGCAGTAATGTGCTCCATCCTTGTCCCTTGGTATTATTGCACCACCATTGTCCCCATCACATAGTAATATGCCCCAACTTGCCCCCTGGTAGTATTGCCCTATTCTTGCCTCCATTACATAGTAATCTGCCCCATCCTTGTCCCCATCACACAATAATATGCCCCATCCTGCCATCACATAACAATATGCCCCATCCTGCCCCCTGTTAGTATTGCCCCATCCTGCCCCATCACATAACAATATGCCCCATCCTGCCCCATGACATAATAATATGCCCCATCCTGCCCCCTATTAGTATTGCCCCATCCATCCATCCATCGTCCTCTTAGTATTGCCCCATCCATCCTCCTCTTCGTATTGCCCCATCCATCCATCCATCTATCCTCCTCTTAGTATTGCCCCATCCATCCATCCATCCATCCTCCTCTTAGTATTGCCCCATCATCCATCCTCCTCCTCCTAGTATTGCCCCATCCTCCTCCTCCTAGTATTGCCCCATCACCCTCCTCTTTCAGGTATTGCCCCATCATCCTCCTCCTCCTCCAGGTATTGCCCCATCATCCTCCTCCTCCTCCAGGTATTGCCCCATCATCCTCCTCCTCCTCCTTGTATGGCCCCATCATCCTCCTCCTTGTATGGCCCCATCCTCCTCCTCATAGTATTGCCCCATCATCCTCCTCCTCATAGTATTGCCCCATCATCCTCCTCCTTGTATGGCCCCATCCTCCTCCTCCTTGTATGGCCCCATCCTCCTCCTCCTCATAGTATTGCCCCATCATCCTCCTCCTCCTAGTATTGCCCCATCATCCTCCTCCTCCTAGTATTGCCCCATCATCCTCCTCCTCCTAGTATTGCCCCATCATCCTCCTCCTCCTAGTATTGCCCCATTCTCCTCCTCCTCATAGTATTGCCCCATCCTCCTCCTTCTCATAGTATTGCCCCATCCTCCTCCTCCTCATAGTATTGCCCCATCCTCCTCCTCCTCATAGTATTGCCCCATCCTCCTCCTCCTCATAGTATGGCCCCATCATCCTCCTCCTCATAGTATGGCCCCATCATCCTCCTCCTCCTCATAGTATTGCCCCATCATCATCCTCCTCCTCATAGTATGGCCCCATCCTCCTCCTCCTCCTCATAGTATGGCCCCATCATCATCCTCCTCCTCACAGTATGGCCCCATCATCCTCCTCCTCCTCACAGTATGGCCCCATCCTCCTCCTCCTCATAGTATGGCCCCATCATCATCCTCCTCATAGTATGCCCCATCATCATCCTCCTCCTCATAGTATGGCCCCATCATCATCCTCCTCCTCACAGTATGGCCCCATCATCCTCCTCCTCCTCACAGTATGGCCCCATCATCATCCTCCTCCTCACAGTATGGCCCCATCATCATCCTCCTCCTTGTATGGCCCCATCATCATCATCCTCCTCACAGTATGGCCCCATCATCATCCTCCTCCTTGTATGGCCCCATCATCATCCTCCTCCTCACAGTATGGCCCCATCATCATCCTCCTCCTCACAGTATGGCCCCATCATCCTCCTCTCATAGTATTGGCCCCATCATCATCCTCCTCATAGTATGGCCCCATCATCATCCTCCTCCTTGTATGGCCCCATCCTAGCTGCTGGTGAAAAAAAAAAAAACTTTCATACTCACCTTTCTTCACCGCTGCTGCAGCTTGCATCCTGTCTCCTCTCCAGCACTGAGGGCGGTCACGTGATGCCGGGCGCGTCACGTGACCGCTGTCACATGACGCTGGCCGGGAGGGCGGGCTTAGAAGTGTCTGAGAGAGGAGAAATGTCTCCTCTGCTCAGATACAGCTTAGATCTGCTGGCGGCGCGGCGCACGCCGGCAGATCAAACCGGCAGTGTGGTGGCGAGGCTGCGTGCCAGCGGAGGCGGCTCTGCGTGCCAACGCGGGCACGCGTGCCATAGGTTCGCCACCACTGGTCTAGAGTAAGGGGAGACACTGGAACGAGAGGGCGCAGATCTAAGTGTAGGATATTAGTATAATCATGAATTTATAAAAAGTTTCCATTCACCTATTTTTAGTATTGGTGTATTGCCTATACACTACCTGAAGAAGGCTGTTTGTATATGTCCATAGCCAAAATGCGTATTTGTTCCTGATGATTTCTACCACTAAATAAAAATTCAAAAGCATAAAGACCCTCGGATCGTTTCTGGAAGCATCAAACCAACTCCGGATATTTCTACACTAAATAATTTTTCTCCTGCGAACCACAAGAGACAGACATCTTGTGGGTATGGGCAAAGATCTTTAGACGGCCAATTTCAGAGAAAGTGGTCTGTAAGTCTCTCTGCCACGCCTCGAATGATTGAGGGGCATCAGTAGACAATAGTTCCGAAATCAAGCTGTAGAGTAGTGCGACCGTATGAGCGGGACCTTTGGTCGACAGCATCAAGAACTCGAACCAAGTCGGCAGATCAAAGGAAACTCCTGACAAAAAGTTCTTCAGGTAATCAAATTCAAGGCAAGATAGTGGTTTCCCCTGACAGGCCTCACGCAATGCCCCCACCGTAGAGAGCCCAGGGAGTTTATCAGCCACCTGTCCCAGTCTGATCCAATCATCGTATCTCCAGCAAAGCAATTACTTTCTCGGCACAGCAGGAGGAAAATCTGTTATTAAAGAGGGGGCTCAGTCTGCTTGGTCTGCTAATTAGTTTAATTAATCACGGTATCCGTCCCAGAATCTCAAGGCTATCTGCGTAAGTGGGGAATTCCGACACCGGGGGTCTGTGGGCAATGTGAAGCCATGGTAGCCAATGGAGCATGTGTTTGAGACTCCTAAACAAGGCTCCATGGACTATATTTGCATAATACAGTCATATGAAAAAGTTTGGGCACCCCTCTTAATCTTACTCTTTTTTTTTTTTTTTTTTTTTTTTTTTCTTTTAAATTGGGTTTTTGCAACAGCTATTTCAGTGTGATATATGTAATAACTGATGGACACAGTAATGTAATTTTTCAGGATTGAACTGAGGTTTATTGCACTAACCAAAAATGTGAAATATGCATTATTTCAAAATTTGACAGGTGCAAAAGTATGGGCACCCTTCTGATTTTCATGATTTGAATACTCCTAACTACTTTTTACTGACTTACTGAAGCACTAAATTGGTTTGGTAACCTCATTGAGCTTTGTACTTCATAGCCCGGTGTATCCAATCATGAGAAAAGCTATTTCAGGTGTCCGCTTGCAAGTTGTTCTCCTATTTGCATCTTCTCTGAGGAGTGGTATCATGGGCTCCTCAAAACAGCTCTCAAATGATCTTAAAAAAAAGATTGTTCAACATAGTTGTTCAGAGAAAGGATACAAAAAGTTGTCTCAGAGATTTAACCTGTCAGTTTCCACTGTGAGGAACATAATAAGGAAATGGAAGACCACAGGGACAGTTCTTGTAAAGGCCAGAAGTGGCAAGCCAACAAAAATATCAGAAAGGCAGAGAAGAAGAATGGTGAGAACAGTCAAGAACAATCCACAGACCACCTCCAAAGACCTGCAGCATCCTCTTGCTGCAGATGGTGTCACTGTGCATCGGTCAACAATACAGCGCACACTGCACAAGGAGAAGCTGTATGGGAGAGTGATGCGAAAGAAGCAGTTTCTGCATGCACGCCACAAACAGAGTCGCCTGAGGTATGCAAAAGCACATTTGGACAAGCCAGTTTCATTTTGGAAGAAGGTCCTGTGGACTGATGAAACAAAGATTGAGTTGTTTGGTCATACAACAAGGCATTATGCATGGTGCCAAAAAAACAGCATTCCAAGAAAAACACTTGCTACCCACTGTCAAATATGGGGGAGGGTCCATCATACTTTGGGGCTGTGTGGCCAATGACAGCATCGGGAATCTTGTTAAAGTTGAGGGTCGCATGGATTCCACTCAGTATCAGCAGATTCTTGAGAATAATGTTCAAGAATCAGTGTCAAAGTTGAAGTTACGCTGGGGATGGATCATTCAGCAAGACAATGATCCAAAACACCGCTCCAAATCTACTCAGGCATTCATGCAGAGGAACAATTACAATGTTCTGGAATGGCCATCCCAGTCCCCAGACCTCAATATCATTGAACATCTGTGGGATGTTTTGAAGCAGGCTGTCCATGCTCGGTGACCATCAAACTTAACTGAACTGGAATTGTTTTGTAAAGAGGAATGGTCAAAAATACCTTCATCCAGGATCCAGGAACTCATTAACAGCTACAGGAAGCGACTAAAAGCTGTTATTTTTGCAAAAGGTGGATCTACTAAATATTAATGTCACTTTTCTGTTGAGGTGCCCAAACTTTTGCACCTGTCAAATTTTGAAATAATGCATATTTTACATTTTCGGTTAGTAAAATAAACCTCATTTCAATCCTGAAATATTACTGTGTCCATCCGTTATTACATATATCACACTGAAATAGCTGTTGCAAAAACCCAATTTTAAACAAAAAAAAATAAGTAAGATTACGAGGGGTGCCCAAACTTTTTCATATGACTGTATATGGAGCAGTCCATATATCTCCAGTCCACTATTCTGCACAGATGATCGGATTGATGATATCTTTTAAGTTAGGGAGACCCGTGCCCCCCTTTGACTTAGGCTTGTTCAGGACTGAGAACTTACTTCATGACGTGCCAGTCCCCATATGAAGCAATTAATGGCAGAGAGAAAACGGGGGACGATGTCCATTTTAACATCACTAATGCGACCGAACCAAGAAAGTTGGGATCTATTGCATCTTTTCAGATCAAACACAGTTTTGCGGAAAAGTGGAGTGTAATTTAGAGCAAAAAGATCATCAGAGTTTTTAGACATCAGGATTCCTAAGTATTTTAATGCTTTATCTTCCCACTTGAAAGGAAAGCTGTAATGGGACAAAATGCCGGATTGCCCGCGCTGCCACCAGGAATCACCAGGAAACAAAGAGTTAACTGGGCAGATGTTTCTTTAATCTATCCTACGCGTTTCAGAGCCTCTATCAGAGCTCCTTCCTCAGGTCCTTGGTTCCCTGAGGAAGGAGCTCGGATAGAAGCTCTGAAACGCGTAGGATAGAATAAAGAAACATCTGCCCAGTTAACGCTTTGTTTCCTGGTGATTCCTGGTGGCAGCGCGGGCAATCCGGCATTTTGTCCCATTACAGCATTCCTGTTTCCACGGTTATCGTGAAGGTGCGGCCCTGCAGCAGCCATTCTACAAGCCATCTTACAGGCGATTATACCGGTTGTGGGTAACACAACCGAGCCAGGTGAGCAGTTCTTAATATACACCGCTACAACCCTTTGTTAAAAGGATAAGACCCTATGCGCATTTATCTCACGTTTACAGGTTCACTTGAAAGGAAAGGATGACTGAAGTCTAGCAACTAATTCTTCAGGCAGGAAAATATTGAGAGCTTCCGTCTTTGAATAATTTGCTTTAAAGGTGGATATTTCACCAAACCTCTGGAACTCTCGCATAAGCTCTGGGAAAGCAACAGTCGTATTGGTTACATAAATCAGCAGATCGTCTGCATAAATAGTTTGAAATTATTCTGGCCAATCTGTAGGCCTTTAATGTCTTGTGCATTCTGCATCGCAACCACGAGATGGTGACAATATAGAGCAAGGGAGACAGGGCAACCCTGCCTAGTGCCATTAGCTATTTTCATGAGGGATGAAAAGGTGCCATTAATTTTAAGATGAGCTGTGGGACCTTGGTAGAGTGCAAAAATCCTTCCCAACATATCAGCCCCTATCCCAGGAGGAACGCAAAAGCTCCAGCTAAGGTGATCAAATGCCTTTTCGGCATCTATTGATAACAGGCATGCTGGTATCTTTTGTTTACGCATATAGGAAATGAGAAGCAATGCTTTTATAGTATTGTCTTGAACTTCTCTGCGTTGCACAAATCCAGCCTGATCCTCATGGTTAGAGCTAGGGAGTAGGGAGGTCTATATCTGTTTGCTATCGCTTTCGTAAACACTTTCACATCAACATTAATTAGAGAGTGGGACGATAGTTTGTGCATAGTAAAGGGTCTTTGCCTGGTTTGGGAATGACCGTGATTGTGGCAGCTAGGGTCTGAGGAGCAAAGGGACAGCTTTCAGAAATGGTGTTACATAGCTTTGTCATGAAGGGTAGTAGATTAGGTGCAAATAATTTATAAAAGTTATCCAAGAACCTGTCAGGGCCAGGGCTTTTGCTATGTGCTAATGACCTAATTGACCAAGATCTCCTGTTCCGAGAAAGGACGCTCAAGGGCTGTCGTTTCTCATCGGGAAGGGGAGGGAGCTGGGTGTATACGTAATCATCTATGCTATTTTGAAAGTCGGCAGGAGTCATGTCAACTAATTGTCCCATACGATTATAACGGGAGTCGTAGTAATCACTGAAAGAATCTACAATCTTTAGCGAGCAGTGTAGAAGCTTACCTAATTTACATTTTTTTTTTTTGAACCATCATTTTTTATTGTATATTATTTGTAAAAGTACATTGACACATATGACAGAGGAATAACATTAAATATCAAATGATAACATTGAATAATTACAACATATTATGTCATAGTGTCTTGACATCAGTAACTGTTTTATATTAATGTTTTAGAAAATAATAACTAGTATCTCTTAGACCCACCCTCTTCCCTTTCTAGAGCACATCTCAGCAGTCGTTGTATTTATTTGATTTTACTGTGAATTTCTTAATGCAGTTTTATGTCTGGTTTATATACTTAAGTCTACCCAGTGTATCTCCTAAGTCCTCATTGGCGTACCATGTTGAAGATTTATGGGACATCATAAGAGTTCTTATTTCCACATCAGTGAATTCATGTTCAATGAATCGTCTCCATTTATTAAAGAATTTCGGTGTTAATTTACTAGGGTTACGTGTTGCGTCCAAGGATTCGATTGCAAGGACTCTTCGTAATGATGTCTTGACCTGTGACAGATCAGGGGGTTTATCATTCAGCCAGAACTGCAGCAAGAGTCTCTCTGCAGTTATAGCAATATAGTGAAACAGTACATGTGGTTGTTTCCTTCCTGTCAAATTATCCTGGTAGTGGAAAAGCCATAGCATTGGGTTCAATTTTTTTAGTCCCTCGCATATTCCCCTCGCCCACTGCTCAACTGAGTTCCAGAATATTTGAGAGGCAGGACAGGACCAAAGACCATGCTCTAAATCTGTCATGTGTGATTTACATTTAGGACAATTTACCCATCTCTCTTGGCCACCTGGTGTCGAGGGTATATTAAACGCCTGTATTGTCCCATGAATACTCCTAAACTGGGAGTCTCTCCAGCGCTCATTATGTATAAAACGTCTGCAGGTCCCCCAACCCTCTATTATTTTCTATGTGAGGTCAGGATCTTCTATGTTTTTTTTCCATTTTGTGAAAAGGGTCATCTTCTTTGCTGGTCGCAAAATTGTTTGTAAGTTAGCGTAGAGAGAGGTAATGGATATATCCTCTTCGTTCATGGCCAGCAATTTGGACCATAAGTTATCACTGACCTCTCTCGATATATCTCTCAATTGTGAGAGTAGGTAGTGGTGAATCTGGCGATATTGCATGGCCTGAGACCGAGGAAGATTGTAAGTATGGAGGACCTCATTTTCAGTCATCCACCTTTTTTCTCTTATGATCATAAGATCACTCAACGTTTTGATGCCTCTCTCTCTCCACGCCAAGAACAATTGGTTTTCACGACCTAGCGGGAAGGCCGGGCATTTCCATGGGCTGAGTGATTTAGAGATTTTCCAGGACAAATTCAGTTTTTTCCTTACACCCTTCCAAGTTGCTATCGTGTCTCTAAATATTATTGTGTTCTTGAGAGTCTTGGGCAAATGAGGCAATGGTGTATGTAACAAAGCCGACAGTTCCCAGGGCCTAGCAAACTCTCCCTCCAGGGCTATGTCTGAGTGTCTGCCAGTGCCCCTGATCCAGTCAAGGACATTACGCAAGATACAAGCCAAGTTATATCCACGTACATCTGGGAGCTGAAGGCCCCCTTCTTGTTTCGATTGTATCAATACACCGAAAGCCAGTCTAGGTCTCTTTCCCCTCCATAGGAATCCCGAGAAGGTCTTGTTCAATCTAGTTAAATCTGCGTGCTTTAACAGCATGGGGATATTTTGGAGCGGATATAATAGTCTAGCGAAGCTAATCATCTTAAGTAGAAGGCATCTTCCCATCAAAGAAAGTGGCAAATTGGCCCAGCCCGCAAGTTCCTTTTCAATTTTAAGAGAATTGGAACAAAATTCAGTTTGTAAGTCTAAGTAGGATTTCTAGCCAAATGGATGCCCAAATATTTAATACTATCTTTAGTGACTGGGATGTCGCAAAATTGCGAATGCTGTGAGAGTTTACTCTTAGGGTTAATGAACATTATCTCACATTTCTCTTTATTTAGGCAATAACCTGATTGTTTGCCCAAGGTGTCAATGTTTTCAAGTATGTGAGGAAGATCCCTTTCTGGGTTTTGTACATATAAAACAATATCATCAGCAAAAAGTGATAGTTTGACTTCTTTAGTTCCCACTCTAAAGCCTTCATAAATGGAACTCTGTTCCAGATATAGAGCAAGAGGCTCTATGGCCAAATTGAATAGCAGGGGTGACAATGGGCACCCCTGTCTCGTTCCTTTCTGCAAAGAAAAAGAATCCGACAAATAACCAGGTGTACATGCCTTTGGATTGTTATATAGAGATTGGAGGTATTGCCTGAATGGTCCCACTATCCCAACGGAATCTAAGACCCTTCCCAGCCATGACCACCTTACATTATCAAACGCTTTTTCTGCATCCAAAGTGATTACGGCTGGGTCCCCCTTCTCCGCTCCCACTTTCTTTCCCATGATATCAATCAGAAGCATTGTTCTTCTAATATTGGTAGCAGTTGATCTCCCTTTAATAAACCCTGCTTGGTGGGGAGGTATCAGTTTAGGCATGATTGTCGCTAGTCTATCTGCCATTATTTTAGAGAGAAGTTTTAGGTCCTGATTAATCAGGGAGATCGGTCTAAAGCTTGCAGGGTCTGTTAGTAATTTTCCTGGTTTAGGAATAAGTTTTATGTGGGCCAAGTTCATTCTATCTGGGATAGGAGTTCCCTGTAGTATTGTATTAAATAAGTCACCCAAGACTGGGGAAACCTGTTCCTTAAGGGCTTTGAAAAATGCACCATTGTATCCATCAGGGCCAGGTGTTTTGCCCGGGTCTATGTTTCTTATAGCATTCTCTATCTCTTCCACCGTGATAGGACTATTCAGAAATTGTTTGTCCTCTTCTGTCACACTCGGCAAACGTATCAAGTGTAGCAAGTCAGGTTGTACGGGTGTGTCAGAATCGGCTTCCGAGTATAGAGATGCATAAAATTTTCCTAATGCCTGACTGATATCTTTAGGATTGGTCCAGGTGTTACCTCGTTTATCAATTATAGTTTGAATTGGGAAGAGAGTTGTTTACCACGTGACAATGTGCTAGTAATCGGCCTGCCTTGTCGCCAAATTTATGGAGACTAAGTTCTATTCTATTTTTATATATGTCTTCCCTACGTCTTGCCCACATATCAAATTTTTCTTTAGCCTGTTGCCAAATTTCCTTGTCGGGGTCAGCCATCGTACTTTTATAATGAGAGTAAGCGTTTCTCACCTCAAGGCTAGCCGCTACAAATTGCTCCTTTATTTTCTTTCTTTATCCCCATGCTGTAAGCCATTACCTGACCCCTCAACACCGCTTATGCTGCTTCCCAAAACAAGCACGGGTTGGAGCGATGAGTTTCATTATCTCTTGAATAAGCTGACCACCATTCTCTAAGGAGGGAAACAAAATTTTCATCTTTCGTGTAAGTGTCAGGAAACCTCCACAAATAATCTGTGCCTTTTTCATAAGTATCTTTGGATTCCAACACCAACGGGCTATGGTCAGATATTACCATATCCTCAATTTTGATTTCAGTTATTCTCTGTAGCACATTAGGAGATGTGAAGAACATGTCTATTCTGGACCAAGACCCGTGGGGGTGGGAAAAGTGGGTAAATTCTCTGTCAAGAGGGTGCATCGTTCTCCATGCATCAGTCATATTTACAGCTGTGAAGAGAGTGTCGAGGAAGTTGTCAGTTTGTGCTCTCGCTGGTGTCTGATAATCCCTTCCCAGGGTGTTGAGGGTCTCCTATCTTCCTTTGCGTCTAGTACCATATTAAAATCACCTCCTACTATTCTGTTATGACCAATGTCTGTCAAGAGTCTAGCTTGTAGTCCCTGGCAGAAGGATTTTTGATTCGTGTTTGGAGCATAAATATTATATATAGAGAAGACGTCCTTCTGAATTTGGATGTTCATTTGGATCATCCTACCCACGTCATCTACTTGCGTGGACAGGACCCTATGCGGTAAAGATCTATGAATCAAGATTAGAACTCCTGCTTTCTTCTCCACCGCACCAGATCCATAGACCTCCCCTACCCACAACTTCTTAAGTCTAAAGAAATCCTCTGATGTCAAGGGGTGCTCCTGCAGCAAAGCAACATCCGTACGGAGTCTTTTAAGATGGCGTAAGATCATCATGCGCTTTGCCGGGGAGCGCATACCTTTTACGTTCCAGGAGACCCACCTAACCATCACAACCACCCTCTAGCGATATTTCTGTCAAGTGATGTTTCATAAGCCATCTATGTATCTTTCCCCATAACCGTAGCCAAGAAAAGATGGTTGAGTTCCAGGTAATACACTGATAAGTTTTTGCACTGCTAAGTATGTCTCTAGGTACCCTCCCCCAACCCAACGTCCCCCCCATGAAGCTATTGTCATCTCTTCTCCTTTTCTGTCCTAATGATAGACTTCTCTTCTTCCCTCCAATACAGCCCATATATCCACATCCTATCCCGCCACAGCAATCGGCAAATGATTAGTAGTATAGTCTTATTCTTCTATGCGCCCTTAATTTTCCCTTGTCTTTCTTTTTTCCTTCTCCCTCTCTCCCCTCCTCCCCCCTCCCTCTTCTCCCCTAGCATTCAGCCCTCATGTCTTCTTTATATCAACTCACTTCCTCTCTTTCCCTTTTCTTTTCTTGTCTTTACCTCCCCAACTCCACAGCATCAGAACCAGAATATTTAAGCAGTGTGTTTACAGCCAAAATAGCATTAATGAGTTCTCAAGCGGCCATGTGCAGTTACTCTAACATCAATAATATCCACAGTACCCATCCCTCCCCCTCCCCATATCCACCTCATGGGCAATATCAAAGTCAATAAAGTTAGTCCCAGGGGTTAACCTGTCAAAAGTCGGAGCCTGGTCTTACTTGCGCTGATGACGCTTTGTCTTTTCTTCTCTTCTTCTCCCTTCCCCCCGGTCAGTTTCAAGAATCCTGTAGGGAGATGCGAAAAAAAAAAAAAAGGGGGGGGAAACCGCAACAAACAGATAAAACCAAAAGCGAGGGTAGGACGGGGGGGTGAGGTGAGCCCTCCGTTGGGAGAGAGTAAGGGCGAGGGCCGATGAACCAGGAGGGCATCTGGGTCAATGCAGTGTAAGAAGGGGGCGGTGCAGTTCTAAGGCTCTGTAGTTTGCCTATTTAGTGTTAAAGTCCTCTCCTCTTCACCCCACATCAGCAACAGCAATATCCAACACGTCCACGCTGTCTGACAGTTTCTCCAGTGTTACTTCTTCTTTTGCCAACGAGATCCTGTCTGGCGCTGTTGTCTGGGAGTTCCGCTTCTGGATGATGGACCCTCGCTCACGACATTAGAACGTAGCCTGTATGATCTCACCGAATCTCGTTCCTCCTCTGGTTCCATCTCCGGATTTAATGATGTGGGTGCTTTATCTGCGACAGCGTTTGGGGGTGTCACATCTCTTGGTGAGCGAGTGTTATCTGAAATCGCGGCCATTGCATCTTCTGGATCTGTGAACGTCAATAGTGTCCCTCCTCTAGACCTGAACCTCAGGGTAGCAGGGAAATTCAGCTGGAAACGTACATTCCTTTTATAAAGTATGGAGCATGCCTCACTAAAAGCTCTTCTGCGGCGGAGACTTCTACTGAGTAGTCTGCAAAAACTAACACTCTTTGGCCATGTAGTGATAGAGGAAGTTTTCTAGCCTTATAAGCCCTGAGTATTTCTTCTTTGTCTCTGTGGTTTAGAAATTTTGCAATGGAGTGCCTTGGTTTGTTGTTAGAATTTCCAGGGAGGGAAGGGTTTCTTGAGGTAACTGTTGTGGTGGTCATATTGTCTCTGGGCGGCCCAAGTCTGTGTGTACGCTCTGTTTTTTTAGCCACATTTCCCAAATTTCTACAAGCTGGTCTGTTGGGATAGATTCAGGTAGACCCACTATCTTGAGATTGCTTTGTCGTGACCTGTTCTCCATATCTTCCAATTTTGAGAAGGCATAGTCAGGGCGTTTTTGCAATGCCTCTACTTGATCTTCTAGCTCTAGTATTCTATCTTTAGCCGAACCGGTTCTGGTTTCTGTCTCCTTTAGTCTCTGATCATGAGTTTCTATTTTTCTCTTAAGCTCTGTGGTAGAGGCAGCTACCATATCAGCTATTGCTGTTTTAAACTCCTCAGCCATATGTGTGGCCAGTTCTTTGGCCAGTATTTTATAGTCTATAATCTGTGTTTCCTGCCGCTTTCTTATGTGTGTCTCCTGTGCCTCTTGTGCTCTTTCTCTCAGCACTATCTCAGATTGATCATGCCTCTTGTCCTCCAGAGGACCCATCTGTCCCTCACCTTCCTGGTCTGTGTTGCCCTTCTGGTTTCCGCAGGCTGATTCTCCAGGCTGCCTCCCCTTAGTGCTCCCCATCTCCTCAACTGTGAACCCGGGCGAGGTGGTTACCTCCCGTTCGGGGCTGTTTTCCCGCTCCTCATCCCCAGCCCGCGCTCTGGGCGCCATCAGCCGCGGCCTCATGCTGAGGGAGAGACCGGCCGCTCCCTCCCTCCCTTCCGCATCACATACCGGTCCATCTTGGGGTCAGGAAGGTGCCCTGCGTCTCCGCCACCAGCCTGATGTTAGGTGAGAGTCTGGAGCTCAAAGGGCGCTTGATGGGGCTGGATGCGCGGCGGGTCCCGGAGCTCTGCTACACGCGGTGATCATGGCGGCGCCGGAACCGGAAGTCTACCTAATTTTGATTTTATAATAGGGATATAAGTGGTGGGAATACGAGGATGTAGGTATCGTGCTAGGGCCCTACCAGGCTTATTGGAGAATTCATGTAAGTATTTTCAGAAGCATTGACGTTGCCGTGCCGGTGCTGAATCCAGCAAGGAGCTCAGGTCAGATCTAGTCCTCAGTAAGTCAGCCATAACCTGTGAATTTTGTGTTTCTTTATGATCAGACTCCAAGGTCTGAATGCGTGTTAACACGTCATTAATGCTAGAAATTTTGTCTCTTCAGCTGTGCCCCCTGCTGGATAAGCACACTCCTGACGACTCCCTTCAGGTCCTCCAATTGAAATGGAAGAGCTGTGGTGTCATCTTTGTGATGATCTAAAAAATCTGAAATCGCTGTCCGTATTGCTAGTTGGCAGGTGGGATTTTTAAGGAGCCCTGTATGTAAAGACCAAGTCCACTCACAAGGAGAGTCTGGGAGTCTTAAGGACAACAGGATGGGGGCATGGTCTGACCAAATCATCGGATCAATTTGCATTGTCGGGTAGAGAGAAAGAAGTCTGTGGTTAATTAAGAAGTAATCTATCCTGCTATACGAATTGTGTATGGCAGAATAGAAAGTATAGTCACATGTAGTAGGGTGAGTGAGTCTCCAAATAGCAACCAGCCTGGATTCCGTCATCTTAGCTCTCAGGCTTTCCAGGTGTGAGGCGGGTATGGATGACCTACCCGTGGACGAGTCCAAGATGTTATCCCATGTGAAATTGAAGTCCCATCCAGCTATCACAGAGCCCTCAGCAAATGTCAAGAGTCAATTTAGATACCTTCTGCATACACATGCTTAATCCTGGTTAGGGAAATAAAAGTTTGAAATAGTGAATATTTCTTTGGCTATTCTGATCTTTAAAAACAAGAATCTGCCGTTCGGGTCAGATTTGTAGGCAAGCACTTGAGCCTGTAGTGACTTATGAAGGGCAATACTAACCCCTTTAGACTTTGTTTCTGGGTTAGTGCTGTGAAACCTTTGGGGGAAGTATGTGTTTGAGAGTAGTTATTCGGTCTGACCTGAAATGAGTCTCCTGTTAAAGAAGTATGTGTTTTTTTTATGCATGTTGCAAAGCATTTGTGAGCATTTTTCAGGGGTATTAAATCCCCTAATATTCAAGGACCACAAATTTAAGGTCACCGCGTGGGGGGAGCAGTGGGGGAGTCAAGAAATGAAGGAGTGAAAGCCGCTTGAGGAGAGGTAGAGAAGGATAACGAAAAGAAGAACTAGAAGGGAGAGTAGAGAATAGAGAAGGTTATGAAAGAAAATTTCGGACGGAAGATAGTGTTCCGTCCAAACAGTCCACAGGCAACTAAGCCTAAGGCTAAAGAGGTAAACAGAGAGATCTCTTTAAAGAAGTGGCAAAAACACACCCTAAAGTGGGAGGTGACTGAATCCAGAAATCCAAGCAATCAGCTAGGCCCCCGCAGCAGGCAAATCAATCAAATTAAAGGCAGATCAAACAAAAACGAGTTAAACAGAGCAGGTCCCAGAACCGTCACAGTTAAGGAACGGCCCCAGATGCACAACAGTGATATATAAACTGCATGGAGTATAATTGTACCTGTAAACTAAAGCTATAATGAATTAACATGTAAATACATAAAGCCATAGTGTGAGCCTGGAAACGCCCCCATTCAAACTCCGGAGGCAATGGCTCTAACTAGAGTGAATAATCAAACCTCAACATCTAAATAAAATAGTCACCATTAATATAGACATGGGTAGAGTGGGACCACTACAGTGAACTGGGTGGTAAGCCTATGGTCCCCTCAGTCTATTGAACACACCATGCATCCATCCACCCCCTCAGTCACCTGGACCCCCCAGGACAGAGGGGAGAGAGAGAGGGGTAAAAAAAGGGATAAGTGAACACCCCAAAACAGACTCACAGGAAGTTAATTCTCCATTGGGTCCACTAGAGCCACGTTACCTCTTCCTCTAAGTGCCAGAGGGTAGCTCCTCCCCACGGGAAGCCAGAACATGAACAAGGACAGCTGGCATTCTCCTAGTGTAACCGGTGGTAGATCGAAAGCAGAGGAAACCTCGGAACCACCAGCCTAGAGTCCCTGAGCACTTGAAGCTGGAAGGGGTATTCCCATGTATAGGCAATGTCTCTTGCACGGAGGACATCCAGGAGGGGTCGAGGAGTCCATCATTTAGCTAAAGTAAGGCGAGAAAGATCTGCCAAAGGTAAAGGGCTGAACCACATTAAAGTCTATGGCCTCTTTTTCTCTAGTTTTGCGCATCCTCTTTCAGTTGAAAAAAAGTGAATCATGCAAATGACGTCCCTCGGTCTAGCTGGATCAGGACTCCTTGGGCCCAGAGACCTGATGGCCTTTGTCCATTTCAATATGTTCTTCTGAAGGACAGAAGCAAATTGAAAATATGTTGGAGGGCCAGAGTCAAGTCACGTACCGCCACCGATTCTAGGAGCCTGATGTTATTTCTCCAATTTCTATTTTCAGAGTCCTCCATCATATTGAAAGTTCTGGGAGTGCTGATCCAAAAGTTGCTGCTGATTATTTAGTTGGGAGTTGAGCTCTACCACCTTGGTCTCCAATGTAGTAATAGTGTTAAGGTGGGACATGTCCTCTTTAAGGGATCTGATTTCACCTTTGCATACAGCTTCAAGGAGCTGAATATGGAATCCATGTCTGCTTTGGTGGGGATGGCACCTAAGTGGCCGTGCAGTTCAGTAGCATTCATGCCCAGGGATGAGGGGTCTCGAGGTCCCGCTGAGTCAGTAGGGGTCAGGGATCTGGGATCCTATTGATGTTTCACAGGGGGCTATAGTTTCAGCAAAAGGGACAGGGAGCTGTATCTCTCTATTACTTAGGCCTCTGGCTTCAAACAGTGCTTCACCTTACCCAGGCGGCAGGCACAAATGTGGTGCTGGGCAGGCTGTGCCCTCCTGAGATTGGGACCGTTATGATGCCTGTTTGGGGGGGGAGGGGTTCAGTGCTCACCTCTCTTTGCTTGTGTAGGCCCCCTCCTGGGGAGCTCCAATGTCTGTAGCAGGATCCATCCCCTGCTTTCCCCTACCTGCTTCACAGGGGTATGACCGCCCTGGGCTGATCTTAAATCGGCAGGAGGGAGCGGGTCTCTGCTGGATGCTGCACGCTGCGTCTAGCACCAGGGGCCGCCATTGATGTGCACGGCGCACTTTCCTGTGCTGCCCGGGGTCACCAAATACCATGTGATGTCGTGGCCGGCGTATCCCATGGTGAGCTCCTGAGTTGTTCGGGAGTGGAGACCAGCTTTTCCCCGCATCTGGAAGCGGTGCCTGTTAATAAACGCTTATTAGTAGTTGCAGGGGCTCTGGGAAGACGGAGCTCACTCTAATGGTGGGTTTACAGGCTAGG
Source organism: Allobates femoralis (assembly GCA_033576535.1). NCBI lineage: Eukaryota > Metazoa > Chordata > Amphibia > Anura > Aromobatidae > Allobates > Allobates femoralis. The sequence goes on along the minus strand of JARQOC010000005.1, from coordinate 368,546,443 downwards.
ATATCCTGAACGATATCCTTGAAACGTCATAGATTTGTGATCATGGAAAAGATATCGTCAGGCGTCGTTGCGTGTAAACGAACGATATAGGATGAAAAGATAATTGGATCATTCATCCTAGATTTGAGATCCTGACCTCAAATCTATCGTTCGTCGTCCAATTAACACTGCTTCAGGAAGCAGCATCGTTCAGTGTCATGGCCACTTTACACACGGCTACATTTCTAGCTTATCCACAGGTAACCTACTGGCTGCAGTGAAATCATGGAGACATTATTCCATTTGTACACAGCAACAAGATAGAACCATGTCTCCATGATTTCACTGCAGCCAGTAAGTTACCTGTGGATAAGACTAGAAATGTAGCCGCGTGTAAAGTGGCCATGACAGCTTTTTGAATGATATCATTCAAAAAGCTCCTATTCGTGCCGCTTTATACATCGCTCACTCCTTCCTCTCCTATTTAACACTTGCGCTGCCACATAGGATATCGTAAAAGATACCTTGTGTGTGACAGCGCACTAACGATGTCGAACGACCACAGTCACGTGATCGTTCCAAGGTTATCTTTTATGATACCCTAGCGTGTAAACCCACCATAAGCGTGACCACTCGGCTCCATGCCCAGGCCACACCGCACCAAAGTGGATGGGATGTAAAGAAATCTCAAGCACATTATTCTTTTTTCATCTGTGTGTGTATGTATGTATTATATATCTAACATATAAAAGCCGAAGGCCACTTCTGGAATACCCGAAGGGTACTTCCGTGATAGCCTTCGGGCCCATGGTGGTGACGTCACCAGTGCAGGGTAGCCGGCCGTCGCCCGGCTACAGGGAGCGGCAGAGGAACGTTCCGCTCTCGGACGTTCCGTCTGCCCTCCAGCCTCTCCCCTCTAGCCTCTGCCCTCCAGCCACTAGCTAGGCAGGGGGGCCCATTGCTCACCACCTGGGGGGCCCCGCACCACAGCAGCGGTCCGCCGCGTGGCCGGAGAGGAGGGAGGACGGGACTTCCTGTCCTGCTGCTCTGCCCGCCCTCCTCTCCTCTTACAGCTGACGCCCTGTAGAAGCGCCCGCGGTGAGTGTGCACCCCCCGCCCATCTACCCCATTGCCTCCAGCCTCTGCCCCTCCAGCCTCTGCCCCTCCAGCCTCTGCCCCTCCAGCCTCTGCCCCTCCAGCCTCTCCCCTCCAGCCTCTGCTCCTCCAGCCTCTCCTCCTCCAGCCTTGCCCCTCCAGCCTCTCCCCTCCAGCCTCTGCCCCTCCAGCCTTTCGCCCTCCAGCTCCTCTGCCCCTCCAGCCTCTGCCCTCCAGCCCTTCCTCCACCTCTGCCCCTTCCAGCCTCTGCCCTCCAGCCTCTCCCCTCCAGCCTCTCCTCCTTTCCCGCCTCTGCCCTCCAGCCTCTGCACTCCAGCCCTCCACTCCCCTCTGCCCTCCCAGCCTCTCCACTTTCCCCTCTGCCCTCCAGCCTCTGCCCTCCAGCTTCCCTCTCCCCTCCAGCCTCTGCCCTCCAGCCTCTGCCCTCCAGCCTCGCCGCTCGCCCTCCTGCCCTCCGCCTCTGCCCTCCAGCCTCTGCCCTCCAGCCTCCGCTCTCCCTCCAGCCTCTGCCCTCCAGCCTCGCTCTCCCTTCCAGCCTCTGCCCTCCAGCCTCCGCTCTGCCCTCCAGCCTCTGCCCTCCAGCCTCGCTCTCCCCCTCCTCCCCTCTGCCCTCCAGCCTTCCGCTCTGCCCTCCAGCCTCGCTCTGCCTCCAGCCTCCGCTCTGCCCTCCAGCCTCCGCTCTGCCCTCCAGCCTCCGCTCTCCTCCTCTCTCCTCACCCCTCCAGCCTCCTCTCTCCTCACCCTCCAGCTTCCGCTCTCCTCACCCCTCCTCACCCCTCCAGCCTCCGCTCTCCTCACCCCTCCATATGCAATGTACAGTATGTGTATATATGTGTGTATGTAGTCACTTCCCTCACTTTGTCCGCACTTCCCTCACTTCCATTCCTCACTTTGTCCCCACTTCCCTCACTTTGTCCGCACACATACACACACACACTCCGCTATACTTACCACCGGCCCTGCATCAGCCGCCTGGATCCTCAGTCGACATGTCGCCACTCCCGAACTACTGGATCCAATATAGCGTCCAAGAAGTCTCGCCAAAATTCCCGGACGCCATATTGGATCCAGTCGTCCGCGGGCGGCGACATGTCGACTCAGGATCCAAGCGCGGGGAAGACGCATGGTCGGTGCTAACTAGAGCGGAGTGTGTGTGTGTGTGTGTGTGTGTGTGTGTGTGGTGTTGTGTATGTATGTGTGTGCTAACCACTCTGCCCACGGCGCTGTGCTGACCAATCTCACCGCACTCACTGCTAACCACTGAGCCACCGCACTCACTGCTAACCACTGAGCCACCGCACTCACTGCTAACCACTGAGCCACCGCACTCACTGCTAACCACTGAGCCACCGCACTGACTGCTAACCACTGAGCCACCGCACTGACTGCTAACCACTGAGCCACCGCACTGACTGCTAACCACTGAGCCACCGCACTGACTGCTAACCACGGAGCCACCGCACTGACTGCTAACCACTGAGCCACCGCACTCACTGCTAACCACTGAGCCACCGCACTCACTGCTAACCACTGAGCCACATGTGTACACACAATTCATTTCACCGCACTCCCCTAACTATTAGTAAATAAACTATATATGGATTCTAGACTACCCTGTGTATATTTATAGATTATATGTGTGCGTGAGTGTGTATGTATGTATGTATATACATATATATATATGTGTGTGTATGTGTGTGTGTGTGTGTGTGTTGTATGTATATATATATATATATATATATATATATATATATATATATATATATATATATATATATATATATATATATATATATATATATATTCAAATGCAAATGTATAGATGTATATAGATATCTATATGTGTATGTATATATATTTATGCAGCAGAAACTGACGTGTGGTGCTAGTTTCAAATTCGAAATTGGTCAATTTCTCATGCTAGTCTAATGGGTTTTATGTACAGGTTTTCCCGTAGAATTGCAGGTATATGAGAAAATCCAGTTAATAAACATGTGTTTTACGGTGAATTTTCTGCTGTAAAATGCACTAAACACATGCATTCCACACATGGCAGTATCAATACAGATTTGTCAAAGCCAAGTATCCAAAACAGCAGTTTAATTCAAAACTTGACATGCCCAAAGAGGCAAATATTGTAGCATCAAAAACTTGATAAAAGGCATGTAAAAATAAAAAAAAATGCAGTATCCAAATTTATATAGTAGGTGCAAAAATGCTCCATAAAATCTGCAGCATCAAAAACTTATCGTGGGAACATAGCCTAGCAATTATCACAAGACCATCTAGTTACATAAACATCCTGTCCTGTCTGTCATCTACTTCTGTCCATTGTCTTCCTATCACATGCCAGAGGCAGCCATATTTGCATACCCAAGTGATAGGTGTGCAAATACAGCGCCTACTGGCACATTGCATAGTACCACCAGCCGTGCCGCATCTACCGACACCTGAAACAGACTCCGCATACACCGCCACCTGACCAACTGTGCATGAGCGTACCCGACGCACATGTGCACTAACTCAAGTGGCAGCAATCTTTGTATACCCAAATGTCCAAAGATGGCAGAGACCTGAGTAATGTGCTCTGGGTAGGTGCACGCATAGTTATTCATGCCGCTGCCATCTTTGGACACTTTGGTATACATATATGGCAATGGTGTCATGCACTGGGGAGGGGGGCAGAAAGTGCCCTCGGTGGGGATGGGGGCAGAGAGCGCATAGGAGGCAGTTACATAATTGTGCTGTTGCTTCTGGCATCTGGATTTCCTGATATCACGCACCTGTGCCATATTTGCACACCTAGTATGGCTCCCACCGACACCTGCAACCACACCCTGGGGTGGATAGAGAGCGCATAGGAGGGCAGTTACATAATTGCTCTGTCACGTCTATCGCTTTTGGATATCCTGCTACCACGTGCCTCCTTCACATTTGCACACCCAAGTGTTGGGTTTTGCAAATATGGCACTCACATTGCGCAGTACCGCCGCCACTGACACATTACCTTCTGAGTAGTGCGCATGCGTATACCCAGTGAACATTTGAACTTTTTCAGGTGGTCACCATCTTTGGACACCTGAGTATATAAAAATGGTGTCAGTGTGAACTGGTATGCACTTATGCTGCCACCATCTTTGGACACCACAGGGAACAGAGAGCACATAGGGGCAGAGAGAGGGCACAGGGGGAGACAGCCCAAATGAGAGGAGGTAGAGCACACTGGGTGGATAGAGGCAATGCACAGGGGAGACAGGTCAAAGGAAAGAGCACAGAAAGGAGAAAAAGGACGGACAGGGGTTAGAGTGCCCAGAGGGGAGAGACAGCCACCACAGAGCCTGCCATCATCGTCACATCACCTTACTCTGATAACATATACAGTATTCACATTGCACACATACTAATTAAAACCTGTGTGCTAGGGCTGATAGATTGATATTACCACCATACAGTGGCGTAGAATAGATATAAGTGTTCTGCAGACCATTAAACGTGTATGCTGTACAGGTTCACACCATGAAGTTTACGATGATCATAGTTCTTAATTTCTCCTTCGCATCATTGGGGGACACAGGACCAAGGGGGTATGCTTTCCCGCCACTAGGAGGCGACACTAAGTAGAAATAAAATTTAAGTCGATCTTCCTGCAGTATACACTCACCAGAAGGAGTAGATGATAAGTTTTAACTTAGTGTCGCAAGGAGGCACATATGATCTGTATCTCAGACCACATATAACCCTTTTTACTTTTTATTTTATTTTTTCTATTTCTTTAACCAGGCGACGGCCCCCCTGACGGCAGCGCTCTCCCTCTTAACATGGGGATCGCACAGAGCACGCACCCACCTTTTGGGGCGATGGCTCCCTCAAAGGGCTCTACTCTCCTTACTCGACCACGGGTCCAGCCCTGTGGTCGATGGCTCCCCTGCTGGACGGCAGTCTGGTGCGTCCCGGGGCTCAACCCCAGGGGATCCAAAGACATTCAGCCACCAGCCGCACACATCCCACTGCATCACAGCGAGGATTCAAGGAGTGCACCCTGGTTCTCTCACCTCCCCCATTCAAGGGGTAGGTGATGGAGAACACTAAAGATACCGGCAGCAGGACCCTCCAGGCAGACCCTGCAACCAGGCACCCGAATCCCGCAATGGGTCTCAAGCAAGAGCCCCCGCTGCATACAGGCAATGGACACCCAGAGAGATCCCTCCCACCTGGTGACTATGCCCGCAGATCCAGTGCCCACCTGGACCGCGGTGGCTCTATGCCGAGATGCGCATCACCAGTAAGTTCTGCGTGTGCGTCCGTGGCTTGGAGCTCTGGTGCAGCCTGCTGGTACCGTGGGCTCCATCGCCACTCCGGGGTCCCTATTACTCCAGGCCCTTGTCTGGGCTTTTGCAATAGTCACCACGCCCGCCAACATGTGGCGCATGTCCCCGGAAAGACGCGCCTCCATTCACGGCCCGTCACTTGCCCTATCCCACCCACAGCCTGTGATAGGCATCAATGGGTGGATTAACGCTGGCCAATCAGCACATGGCACAAAAGTAACCATGCCCCCTCACAGCGGCGCAAATTACACACAGAAGAAAGGACACACGCAAGGCTCAACTGCAACCTAGTGTAAAACAACCAGGTCAGCAGCCGTTATCTGTTAGGGGGCCGCACAGAGCCCCCACACACACACAAGCCAAGGGATGGCATTACCTAGCCTTTCCTCCTGCGCCTCTGAGCAGAAAGCACCTCCAGCCAGCACCTACAGTCTACAAGGGACAAGGGGACACAAGACCCGGGTAAGCTCTATTAGGAGACACTCCCCCTTGCAGCATCGCACCCTGACCAGTGCCTGCTTTTTTACTTCAAGCCATATATAGCAGTACCACTTTCAATTGTAACTTGGTACGTGATGGCAGATCAAAAACCATCCAAAAGAAATAACAAAGCCCACATCAGGCAAGGCATCTCAATTGCCAGACTGCACTCCCACGGGACACACTTCGCAGATTTGCCTAAATTGAGAACTCCAATGCCCCATAGAGCCTACCACTGCTGCGGCACCCAGTAAGTCTGACATCCCTGCATGGGCCCTTCCATTGACACAACGGGTAGAGTCATTAGCCAAAATAATGCAGTTGCTCCCCATACAGCCAGTGCCACCAACCTAGACCGAGCAACCAGTAGACGGACCCACACAAGTCTGTCCCAGGAACCAACGTCACTCCTAAGTAACGTATCACCCATAAAACAGCCCCAGTTACTCTCCAATCTATGGTCGACAGCCTCCACCCTGGAGCACGCAGCGTCCTTTAAAAATGCAAAGTGCTCCCGCAAAGTCTTCTAAAATCACTCCGAATTTAACAGCATAATCCGACAATATTGAAAGCGCCCTGACAAGCGCTTCACAGGTCACACACCTATTGAAGCCAAATACCCCTTCGCGTTTGAGCTACATAAAGAATGGGCCAAATCGCCAGCCGTCGATCCCCCAGTATCGCGGCTAGCTAACAGAACCCTATTAACACTCCCAGACCGCTCAGCCATCAAAGATCCCAACGACCACCGAATAGATAACCTACCGCGCTCGGTCTGAGGGGCTGCTCAACTGATACAGGCGACCCAAACTCCCACATCCTCTACTCTACCCAGTGACTTAGACTCACAGCTACTTCAGTACCACAGGGTAGTCTGCAAAATTTCCACTCCAAGGTCCATGTATGTCTGTCGCCTCTCAGCTCTCTTTCAGAAAATTGCCATGCAGTCTAGCCTCCTCCATCAGATCACCTACAGCCAGATTCGACGCCTCTTCAAGCAAGTTCTCTTGAAGGATGCAACAGAGGTACGATTGCAGCTCCATCAAAGTATCCAATCTCCACACATGAGGTAATCAAATTCAGTCGACTTTTCTTCCTCTAGCTGGGCTGGACCCAGGCCTTTTGCGACTGTCTGGTAAGTCAGACCTCCTACTCACTCCTCTCTCTCACCTCCAGAGAAGGCAGAGCGTCCTGCCTGGCATCCGGCAGGACAGCCCTATAGCTATCGACACCTCAACTCGAGATCAGACCTGGGGACTTGGATCTCTACCAATCATAACCTAGAAGGTTATCCTCATCCCGATCCGCGTGATCGCGAATGTTGTCAGTCTCGGCCTTCTGCTTCTCAGTCGGTGCTCATCTTCTGTCTCTTGCAGATTCTAGATCGCAACCTTTACATTACAGACAGCAATCAAGATATCGGAGCAAGTTCCCATCCATCAAGACTGGGGGTCCCCTCTATCTGCAAGTATGGTTTTATCTTTGGCAAATATCTGTAGGTGTTCGCAACCACCCAGCTAACGCCAACATATGTTACTGTCTTACGGCCTATATCAACACACAGGGCCCCCCCTGAAACTGAGAATCCTAGGTCTCCTTCCACAACAGGAATCCTCACACAAACAGATTTGCGCCGAGGACAATAAACTCTTATTGTTCTTCTATTTAAAGGTTACCCTCCCGTCCTTTCTGACAGCCCGAGCGGTGTTTTTTTTCTTTCAACTTAGATTCCTGCTTACCTTGGCTGTGCATATACTACGCGTGACACGTTGCAGCAAGGATTAGCACAACCCCTACGTGGTTCACAAGAGTTTTTGTAAATACCTTGTCAGCTTCACAGTTACTATAGTTTTCAGATCCTCGACTAAATCATACGATACTCATTCTTTCAAGCTCATAAACTCAGACAACTCATCCCCAACGCCACCCCAAAAAACAAAAAAGAAAAACTAGACTTTCTAGGCATGACCTTCGACACCACACGAGGGCTAGTCATACTCCCTCAAGATAAGGTCACAGCGATTCGCAAAGAAGTTTGCACTCTCTGCGGTCAACCAGCACAATCCATCTAATTCGGCATAAGGGTTCTAGGAAAAAATGGTAGAGGCAATGAAGGCAGTTCCCTTTCCTCAGCTACACTTCCAACCCTTTCAGCTCACCCTCCCTTCAGCTTGGGACAAAAAAAAAAAAAATCCCTTCACGCCTAAACTTCAGACACCGCCTACATCCGCAAGTCAAAAAGACACTCGACTGGTGGATACGACCATCGTTCCTCACACAGGGAAAATCCTTTCTCCCAGTCCAATGGCTAGTTGTACCACCGATGCCAGCCTGCTCGGCTGTGTGTCGCCAACACACGGCCCAAGGGCGCTGGATGCCCCAGGAATCACACCTTCCCAATCAACATTCTGAAGCTACGGGTGATCCGCCTAGCGTTCCAACTCTTCCACCACCTTCTAGTCATCCTCATTCAATCAGACAACACAACAGCAGAGGCCTACATCAATCACCAGGGTGGCACACACAGCAAAGCCGCAATGTGCGAAGTGGAACACATCCTCCTCTGGAGCGAAACAACACAGTCAGTCATATCGGCAGTCCTCATCTCAGGAGTGGACAACCTGGCAGCAGACTTCCTAAGCTGCCAGGGACTGGCCTCAGGAGAATGGCCTTTCCACCCAGAAGTCTTTTGACAAATCTGTCGGCGCTGGGAACCTCCGGCGTGGACCTAATAGCATCAAGACTAAACGCAAAGGTTCCTGCCTCCATATCCAGGTCCCAGGACCCTCTAGCGCTAGGAGCAGACTCGTTGTTCCTCCCCTGGCGCCAATTCCAACTCCCATACATCTTCACTCGCTGTCATTAATCCAGCGAGTAATCAGAAACATCAAGGCGGAAAGAGTCCAAGTAATACTCATTGCACCAGACTGGCCACGATGAGCGTGATATGCAGAGCTCATACAGCTCCACGCCAACGTGCCCTGGCAACTCCCAAACCAACCGGACCTCCTGACCCAAGGTCCCATTTGCCACCAGAACTCGGGAGCCCTGTCTTTAACGGCGTGGCTGTCCAATCCTTGGGTCCTGACCCAGGCAAGGTTTGTCACCAAAGGTCATAACCACCATGCTTAACGCCCGCAAACCGACATCCTAACGCATCTATCACCGCACGTGGAGGACATTCTTCTATTTTCCATCTTCACAATCCTGGAGTTCCTTCAAGCATGTCTCAACTCAGGCCTGGCACTCCGATCCATCAAGGGTCAAATCTCCGCCCTATCCGTACTATCCCAACGCAAGGTTGCTACCAAACCACAGGTCTAAACATTCATTTAAGGCAGTGTTTCTCAACTCCAGTCCTCAGGACCCACCAACACTTCATGTTTTCAGGATTTCCTTAGTATCGCACAGGGGTTTGCATTATCCCCAGTGCAGGTGATTAAACTGTCACCTGTGCAATACTAAGGAAATTCTGAAAACAAGATCTGTTGGTGGGTCCTGAGGACTGGAGTTGAGAAACAAAGATTTAAAGGGTCTCGCACACGCGGCCCCCCTACAAGGCACCCATGGCCGTCTGGGACCTGAACGTAGTCCTAGGCGCCCTACAAGAACCCCCATTCGAATCACTCCAAGAAGTACCTAGAACCCACTTTTCATGGAAAGTCTCCTTCCTAGTCGCAATCACATCAATCAGGCGCATATCAGAAACTGGTCGCTCTATCAGGCCGGCCCCCCCTCATATCTTTCCACAAATATAAGGTAGTCCTCCGTCTTGCCTAAGGTGGTCTCCCACTTCCACCTTAATGAGGACATCTTCCTACCCTCGTTTTGCCCAGTGTCAGTACACCGCTTCGAAAAACACCTTCACACCCTGGACCCAGTAAGAGCTCTCAGATGCTACATCTCCCGAACAGCCCCTTCTGTTAAACAGAAATGCTGTTCGTCACCCCCGGAGGACCCAAAAAAAAAAAAGCATGGCAGCTTCTAAATCCACATTAACAAGGTGAATTCATTCAGCAATCCAAGAGTTGTACCATGTCAAAGACAAGCCAATCCCAGCAGGAATCATAGGACGTTCAACACCAAGCCTCAGCAGCTCAAGTGTGCAAAGCCTCAACTTAGTCCAGCCTACACTCCTTCACCAAGCACTACATTCGCACCCAGGCCTCTGCTGCAGTAAGCCTAGGAAGTAAAGTTTTGCAAGCGTCAGTCGCACATCTGTAAGTGGTTGGTGCATGATGCTTGACCGCTACTCAGCTAATTCCCACCCAGGGACTGCTTTTGGACGTCCCATGGTCTTGTGTCCCCCAATGTTGTGAAGGAGAAACAGGGATTTTTACTCACTGTAAAATCCTTTTCTCCGAGCTCATCATCGGTAGACACAGCACCCACACTAACAGCCTTCAATGGCCTACACATAACCTTGGCTTAAGCCTCTTACACTTTATTACGTTAACACGTTCTCCTACTGCTTTAGTACTAAACTGATAATCTACTCACTGGTGGGTGTATTCTGCAGGAAGGAGGACTTAAATTTTATTTCTGCTTAGTGTCGTCTCCTAGTGGCAGGAAAGCATACACCCATGGTCCTGTGTCCCCCAATAATGAGCTCGAAGAAAAGGATTTAACGGTGATAAAAAATCCCTGTTTTTGCTTTTTTTTTTTTTTTTTCTTTTCTATACAGAGCAGACTGCCATGACAACTTCCACCCATAAATTATCTCTGCACAATATAATGTTGTGACATCTTTGCATTGCTGCTTTCTAGCACCCTCCTCACTTTACCCCACCTCTATTCCAACCATATAATGCTATAAGTGCGCTATACTGCATACGGTATGTTCTCAAATCAGACGATCTTCGATCAGCCAACCTGCTGAATCGTTGTGTGTGACACCACAATGACTTTTGTGATGTCTGGGATCATGCAGACAATCCCGTAGGCGTGCCTTCACGTTTTTATCCACGCCCCCTGTGTGCCGATTGGTTGTCACTAGTGCGTTCTGATTGGCTGGCGTTGGTTATGGGAAAGCCGCCATATTTGCTCATCAGAAACTATAGAAAAGGGGAGACACAAGAGGCGCAGATGGTGCCTTATCACAAAGGACACTTGGCTCACAATAGGTCTCAAAGAGGGTACACTCACCTTTTCATGTTGTGTAACCCACAACCTGTTTGAGCGCTTTAGCAGCTGCTGCAGAACCTTCACCGTCTCACAAACCACGGGAAAAATTAGAAGTTCAAACAGGATTACCATGACAGCGAGGTGGTCAGATGATGACCCCTGTCGCTGTTATAATTCATGCAGTACAAAGGGATTCTAAATTATTGCTCTGAACAGCGGAAGTGATCACTTAGTGCAGACTTTAAGCGCCCTAAGGGGACTAGTGAAAACATTAAAAAGTGTAAATATAATTTAAAAAAATTCAAATCACCCCTCTTTTGCCCTATTGAAAATAAAACTGTAAAAAAGCTCACGTATTTGGTATCACTGCATTCACAAATGCCCAATCTTTGAAAGTATAACAACAGCTAAACTCATGTGGAATCGGGGCTCATTATTCCACACGCTTATCACTCTCCTGTGTAACTCAACCATGGGTGCACACATAGGTGGATTATAATGTATGCAGTCTGGACTACCACCTGAGGGGACCTCATGGTCAGAGTGCCCTCATTAGAATATGTTGTCTGCTGCCATCAAGAGCTTTGCTGCCGGCAATACAGAATGGCAACTAAGCTCCAGGGAAGCCCCTGTTGGGGTTAATACTGTATATACCGAGCTATGTGAGGGCTCATATTATATAGGAGACTGTTTGGGATGATCCTGTATATAATGGACTATGTGGCTATTCATACTGTAAATAGCTGGCTATGTGTGTGCTCCTGCTATATACAGGGTCTTTGTGTTTGCTTCTGCTGTGTACAGAGGCTATGTGGTGCTCCTATATATAGGGGCTATGCATTGGTATCTTGTACCTCCTCGGGGCTATTTGTGGGCTTCTGCTGCAGCCAGGAGCTGTTTGTGGTCTTGCAGCAGCTATGTAGCTATGTGTGGGTTCCTGCTGCAGCCAGGGGAGCTCTGTGTGGGCCCCTGCTGCAGCCAGGGAGCTCTGTATGGTCTCCTGCTGCAACCAGGTGGGCTCCTGATGCAGCCAGGGGAATCTGTGGGCTTTTGTAGCAGTCATGGGACTCTGGGGGGGCTCCTGATGCAGCCTGTGGGCTCTGTATAGGCTCCTGCTGCAGCTGTGGGGGCGGGGGGCTCCTGCTGCAGCCAAGTGGGCACTGTATGGACTTCTGCTGCAGCCAAGGGGCTCTGTATGGGCTCCTGCTGTTGCCAGGGGGCTCTGTATGAGCTCCTGCTGTATTTAGGAGCTATGTTAAATCAATTTTGCACCAGTGCTTTAATAGTTTAAGGGGTAAAAAAAGGTGCGGTGCATGTCACTGTTTTTCTCAGTTTGCTTCTAAAGATATGCACCTATGTGCTAATCACATGACCTATCACTTGAACTATGAGAAGATGATCACATGGTACTTCGGGTTGTGGGGGTGCAAAACCTTGTAAAGAGCCCTGGGCCCTGGCAACCCTTAATTCACCCCTGGACAAAGCGCATTGCTGGCTATTTATGGAGCTAAGTAGTGATGAGCAAGTGGCGTAATATTTGCACTCGCTATACTCATAATGAGTACTTCTTAATACTCACATATTCGTCCGCATAGCAAGTCCGATGCTAGTCAATTAGTGATAGACTCCGCCCACACACTTCTGGCTATGAAACTCGTCTTTCCGGGACGGGAGGGTGGGCGTTTTTACATTTCTACTACATAAAAAACCTTGCCGTGCACCCCAGAGAGACCCTAACATCCAATCTGCTCTCACTGAGGTGCCAGCTCACTTTGTGTACTGAAGGGAGCCGGCAATATGTGTCAGATCGATAACGATTGACACATCGCTCACGAGCACCAGCATTACGCGCTGAGTAACGAGTATCGCGAATACCATACTATTCGTGTGAATAGTAATGATTTCACGTGTTCATCACAACTAATAAGATATGAGATTCATGTCCTGTTAATAGAAAATAACTCTACATTTTAGGATCAACCCTTTAAGATGGTGTGTTTCTTATTTTGTTTTTGGCTTACAATGGCCAAACACTTCTGATTTAATCTATTTCTTTTAGAAGCGAAGCTCACGTATGAATGTTTTGGGAAACCAAAGTCCTCTTCATCCGTCCACTCTCAGCACAGGTAAAGATGAAAAACAAAATTGCTCAATACTTTTTTTTTTTTTTTTTTTTTTTTTACGGTAATATTTCTTTTAGTAAAATTTAATCTGGTGGTATAAAATGTTAACATTGTAACATCTTCTGTCTGTTTTAATAGTTATCCATAGGACACAACCTTGGTTTCATGGTAGAATACCTAGAGAAGAATCGCAAACTATCATTAAACAACAAGGACTTGTGGATGGGTAAGGAAAAGTTCCTGTAATACATTGAAGCTATTGTTTTGTTTGTTTGTTTTTAATTCAATGGTCAAGAAAATCATGATGGAAATATTAGAATGGATAAAGACATGCTAATGTACATGTATAAATACACTGGACTATTGGAAATTATTAACATTTAAAACATTTTTTTTTAAGGAACAATTAAATTTACATTGTCAACATAGTTTTTAAGGTTGAAGGAAGACTTTACGTCCATCTAGTTCAACCCATAGCCTAACATGTTGATCCAGAGGAAGGCAAAAAAAAAACCATGTGGCAACACTAAGCTCCACATTGGGGAAAAAAATTCCTTCCTGACTCCATATATGGCAACTCAGACTATTCCCTGGATCAACGCCCTGTCAAAGGATCTAGTATATATAACTGGTAATATTATAGTTTTCAAGAAAGGCATCCAGGCCCTTCTTAAATGTTAGTAGTGACTCACTCATTACAACATCATGTGGCAGAGAGCTCCATAGTGTCACTGCTCTACAGTAAAGAATCCATGTCAGTGATTGATTAAACCTTCTTCCTCCAGACGTAGAGGATTCTCCCTTGTCCCCCGTCTCAGGCCTTAGAGTAAAAAGATCATTAAAAAGGTCTCTGTACTGTCCCCTCATATATTTATACATTATTATAAGATCACCCGTAAGCCTTCGTTTTTCCAAACTAAATAACCTCAAGTTTAATAACCTGTCTTGGTATTGCAGACCCATCAGTCCTCTAATAACCTTGGTCGCTCTTCTCTGCACCTGCTCTAGTTCAGCTATGTCTTTCTTATACACCGGAGACCAGAATTGTACATAGTATTCTAAGTGTGGTCGCACTAGTGACTTGTATAGAGGTAAAATTATGTTCTCCTCATGAGCATCTATGCTTCTTTTAATACATCCCATTATTTTATTTGCCTTTGCAGCAGCTGCCTGACACTGGCCACTAAATGTGAGTTTGTCATCTACCCATACACCCAGGTCTTTATCAGTGATAGTTTTACCCAGTGTTCTAGAATTAAGCACATAATTATACCTTTTATTGTCTCTGTCCAAGTGCATGACCTTACATTTATCCCCATTAAAGCTCATTTGCCATTTCTCAGCCCAAGCTTTCTAGTTTACATAAATCCTCCTGCAGTATAAAATTGTCCTCTGTATTGATTACCCTGCAGAGTTTAGTGTCATCTGTAAATATTGAGATTCTACTCTGTATGCCCCCTACAAGGTCATTAATAAACATGTTAAAAAGAAGTGGGCCCAATACTGATCCCTGTGGACCCCATTCTGATGGTGTGTTCCATTAATAACCACCCTTTGTTTCCTATCACTAAGCCAGTTCTTAACCCACTTACACACATTTTCCCCTATCCCCATTGCTCTCATTTTATGTATCAACCTTTTTGTGGCACCGTATCAAAAGCTTTTGAAAAGTCCATATACACCACGTCCACTGCGTTTCTTTGGTCCAGTCCACAACTTACCTCTTCATAGAAGCTTATTAGATTACTTTGACAGGAATGGTCCCTCGTAAACCCATGTTGATATGGGGTAATGAGGCTATTTTTCTTCAGATACTCCAGTATAGCATCTCTAAGAAAACACTCTAGGATTTTACCCACTATAGAGGTTAAGCTTACTGGCCTATAATTTCCAAGTTCAGTTTTTGTCCCCTTTTTGAATATTTACCACATTTGTTATATACCAGTCCTGTGGTACAGACCCTGTTATGGAATCTTTAAATATTAAAAAAATTGTCTATCTATAACGGTACTTAATTCCTGCAGTACTCTGGGATGTATCCCATCCGGGCCTTGGGATTTGTCAATTTTACTGATTTTTGGGCAGTGCCATACTTCCTGCTGGGTTAAGCAGGTTACATTTAATGGAGAATTTTTGTTATCACTGATCATGTTGTCTGCCATGGGATTTTCTTGTGTAAATACTGTTGAAAAAGTCATTTGCATATTGGCTTTTTCCTCATCCTCATCCACCATTTCACACAGACTATTTTTAAGAGGGCCAACACAATCATCTTTTAGTTTCTTATTATTTTTGTAGTTAAAAAATATTTTGGGATTTTTTTTTACTTTCTCTGGCAATGAGTCTCTCTGTCTCGGTCTTTGCTGCCTTAATTTGCTTT
This sequence comes from Allobates femoralis, assembly GCA_033576535.1. Classification (NCBI taxonomy): domain Eukaryota; kingdom Metazoa; phylum Chordata; class Amphibia; order Anura; family Aromobatidae; genus Allobates; species Allobates femoralis. The sequence continues at coordinate 368,530,913 of JARQOC010000005.1, read as the reverse complement.
TTACAGATGTTATTTAATTTTCTGTATTTATTTAATGCCTCATCACTACCTACTTGCTTTAATTCCCTAAATGCTTTCTTTTTGTCACTTATTGCAGCCCTTACAGCTTTATTTAGCCATTGTCGTTTCCTCCTATTTCTAGCATGTTTATTCCCATAGGATATATATTATGCACAGGTCCTATTCAGGATGCTAATAAACGTCTCCCATTTGCTTTGTGTACATTTATGTCTAAGGATATCGTTCCAGTTTATTGCACTAAGACCATCTCTCAACCGTTGGAAATTTGCCTTCCTGAAGTTTAGTGTCCTTGTAGCCCCTCTACTACGCATCTTATTAAAGGATACTTGAAAACTTATTTATTTTGTAATCACTATTACCCAAGTGACCTCCAACCCGTATATTTGATATGCTGTCCAGCCTGTTGGTTAATATTAGGTCTATCAGTGCCCTCTTGTTGGGTCCAGAACCAGTTGTGAAAGGTAATTGTCTCTCACAATTGTCAAAAACCTATTACCTTTGCTGGAACTGCAGGTTTCTGTTACCCAATGAATTTCAGGGTAGTTGAAGTCCCCCATAATAATGATTTCTCCCTTAGTCGCTGCTTCATCTATTTGCTTTATGAGGATATTCTCCTCCATTTCCAATATTGTTGGAGACTTATAACAAACCCCTATCATTAATTTATTATTTTTCCCCCTCCCCTTACTCCACCCACAGGGACTCTACATTTTAGATTTGCATATATTCTCACATAGGATGGGTATTAAGGGTGATTTTACATATCAACAGACACCCCCCACCCCCACTCGCTTATTTGTACGGTCATTTCTTAACAGACTATGCCCTGTAAATTAACAACCCGGTCATGGCTCTGATATTCCCACCATGTCATAATTGTTTTCCAACAAAATAAATTCTAATTCCTCCATTTAGTTGAAGCTTCTGGAATTAGTGTACATGCACTTTATGCATCTTTCTTTATCTCTAATCCTTCTTACTATATTGACTGTTCTAACCTCATCCCCCATGCCACCCCCAATTTCATTATTTGTCATTATTTGTGCCCAGGTTACCATTTACACCATCTTCCCCTCCTTTACAATGAATTCTCTCCCCCCAAACCTTAGTTTAAACACTCCTCCAACCTTCTAGCCGTTTTCTCCCCCAGCACAGCTGCACCCTGATTGAGGTGCAGTCCATCCCTAGCATACAACCTGTAGCCAACAGAGAAGTCGGCCCAGTTCTCCAGGATCCCAAACCCTTCCTTCCTACACCAATTCCTGGATCCAATAAACTAAAAACAAGAAGCCTAATGGGCTTGTATTCTCCTTTGCAAATAATGAGCTCCCATTTTATCAAAAATATCTCTTACAAAAAACAACCTTCACCCCCCTAGTGATCAGGAAAATTATTCAAATCTGACCAGTGGCACTTAATGTGACCAGAACTCTGGAATGTTTCAACGTATCCCAGTGAGTTTGTTTGGTTTTTTTGTGACATATTGTACCTTGTTAATGGTGAATTTTGATCTATATGTATTGTGTATGTGGCCCCCTGTGCTCTGATGCCCAAAGATTAGATGAGTACATACTGGAGCCACCACCATCTTTGGATACTCAGGTGTCCAGTAACAGTCTGTGTGTGCACGCCGGGCAGGCGAAGTTAGGCTGGTTTCACACTTGCATTTTTTCAAATCGGGAAGATCCGTTAGACCCCTTTCACATCAGTATTTTTTTCTGATTTGCAGCAGATCCGGCAGATTTACCGCATCTGCCGCATAATGGCTGCACTTGGGGGAAGCCCCTTTTTTCCCTATCGCCACGACAGCACCACCTGAGAGATAGGACCGCCCATCCAAGACAGGAAACCTCTGAGATAAAAAGGCGGGACCTCTCCTGAACCTCAGTTTAGGTTTCCTGTCTTGGAGGTGGGAGACCTCTGAAGCTCATGCGGTCCTGGCCTGACCCGGTAGCTGGAAGAAGCTGTCCTTACCTAGGCAGTGGCTCCGGACTTGGGTGCAGAAGCTCCTCCACGGGGTATCCCCTGCGGTGGTGGAGGGCACGGGGTCTGGAGAGGGCCACCAGCGGCCGGTTCTCGACCCTTGTTGCCGCCCGGACGTCGCAGCTGCAGGATTGGTGGCTGTCCGGCATGATTATGCCCCGGGTGAACAGGTTCCTCTGGAGGGGTAAGTCCCTGCCTGGCGCAGCGTTCCTGGGTCTGTGAGGGGCCTGGGAGCGGGTTCCCGGCGGCAGCTTTGAATTTTCGCGCCGGGAACCGCTACTTCCGGTTTCGGGGCGCGGACCGGAAGTGACGCTCTGCGCCTGCGCAGTACAGCCCAAGATGGCGGCGCCCAGCGTTCGGCGGCTGGGAGACGCCGCAGCTGCAGCCGGCGGTGTGGGGCAGAGTATGGAGGGCAGCGCCAGCCACAACGGAGGAACAGTCCGTGACGCCTCCCGACCCAAGGGAGCAACTACATGCTGGTAGCCACAGGTCCTCTCTGAAGGGGTCCAGACAGGATGTGGACCCGAAAGCCCCCCGGAAGTCGGTATGCCTCTGGTTGGGTGAGTGCCTTCGGGCTGTGCTATAGGTATTTACTACACCCTCTTGCTTGTTTCTAGGACGGCTAGAAGAAGCCGTCTAAGCATCGACATAAAGACTGTGTTCTCTGCAAAGTCCCTCTTCCAGAGGATTATGTTAAGGATTATGTTAAGGATTTGTGTGCCCCTTGTATTGCGGACGCTGTACGGAGCGAGGTTCCCAGTCTGGCCTCTAGCCTTAGAGCTTTAGTGTGGGAGGCCTTTCCGTCCCTGCAGCTGACCGGGATGGATGGGGGACATATGCGGCAGATGGCTTTGGGCTCTTCCTCTGGTACTGACCGTGCCACTCGTTGTTTACACTGGGGGGGAGCCGCAGGTCTTGCTCATCCTCTGCCTCGTCCTCCTCATCGTCCTCCTCCGGGTCCTCCTCCTTGTGGACAGCGGAGAGGGGACGCCGTGGGTTCCACGTAATGACACTGTTTTTTGCTTACAGCGGTCCGTTCGCCTGTGGGGTTGGTGGATGGCCGTGGCCCCTCTTCGGTGGCGGATTTAGGGTTCAGTGGTCTGTCTTCCACGCAGAGACAGACTTTTCCCTTAAATCTGAGGGCCCAGGAAAACATTTTAGCTCCTGGACTAAGCCTGTTCGGAAGGGCTCTCCTTCCTTTTAGGCTACTGGCGTAATTCCTGGGAATCCACTGCTAGCATTTTTTGGTACTTCGTGTTTTGGTTGCAGCAGTTGGCAAGTGAGGGACGGGTCTCCTACGGCGGAGACTTTGTCTTCCTCCTTTTGACTCTTGCTGCGGCAGCTTTACTGGCGGATTCCTCGTGGAATTGGCGGCAAAGGCTACGTCTTTAATGCTGCTCATCTTGCCTTATGGTGGGGGCCTGGCCCGGTGTTGCCCACTCTGGGTTTTCTTTACCTGGTGCGGGTGCTTTTCCGGTTGGTACGTCGCTAGCTGATATCTTGGCCGGGGCTTGTGCCAAGGTGGATGTTTTTCCCTCCGGGGTTCCGGCTCCCGCCTTCCGGGGCCGTTCCCCTTCGTGACCCTCGGTTTGCTGAACGAAGGTCCCCTAGTCGAACCCGAAGTTCTTGGGCCAAGGGGGAAGCATGTAGTCGGGGGGGGTGACACTGGGGTTCGCTTCGGCTCCTGGGGGCCCCTGGTGATTGTGTCTGTCCGCTGTTCAGGAAAAGGCGCTTTTCTGATAAGAGGGGTACGGGCCCATGTGCGACTAAGGGGGGTTCCCCGGTTCCTCCAGCGCCTGCGGCAGGGGATTCTGTTCCCCGCTGTTTCTCGTGCCACAGCCAGTCGGTTCGTTCCAGACTTTTATACCCCTGAATCCCCGGAACAGCTTTCTGGTGCGGAGTTCGTTCCTGAGAGGGACTTGGTAGTCGACAATCTGGGTTGGTTGCCAAATTGTTTCAGGGTGGGGCTGGATCTGTGGGACACACGACACAATGTTCCGGTTCCCCGTCACCACCGGCAGTTCTGATGTTCGGCCGGTTTGGGGGGCTTCCTCTGCCTTGCTGTGCCAGGCTCTCCCCTTCGGCCTGGCGATGGTTCCTCGGCTTTTCACGGCGCTGCTGGCAGTAGTGAGGCCACTTCCAACGTCAGCGGGGTTTAATTATTCCATATATGGACGTTTGCTGCTTGATGGGGACCCCTGGGGTTTGTGCCCGTCTGCGACTGGTTTAGTCTTTCCTGGGTCAGCTGAGTTGGATTGTTGATCTGGGATGGTCCAGGCTGTTCCCCGCCACGCGTCAGCTGGTTCTGGGGTTATTTCTGGGTTCCCAGTCTCTGCTTTACCTCCTTCTGGACGTCGGGGGTCGTGGCGTGACTGAACGCAGTCCAGAGACCCGCACAGGCATAATGTCGGGAAGCTCCCCGCTGACCTCGAGGCCATTGCGTCTTCGGTCATCCTTTTCTGCAGTACAGGGGCTCTCCTCGGTTGGTTTTCTGGAGGGCTGTGTCCCTCTTGGGCTCCCTCTCGTCCTGTATCCCCGCTGTTCCTTGGGCACGGTTGCGCTCTCGGGCCCTTCTGTGGATGGTTCCCCAGCGTCAGCTCGGGTTAGGGGCGGCCTTGGACGCATAGATTGTTCTGTCCCCTCCGCCTTTAGATTCTCTGGAGGGGGGGCTGCTCCCTGGGCGCCTCTCCAGGGGCGTCCCGTGGGGTGGTCCGGTCTCCGATGCTTACCACGGAGGCCAGTTCCTGGCTCCTTCGGTACCTGTCCGCTCGGGGGGCCTGAGACTCATCGCCTCTCCAGGCTGTTCTCCCTTATGTGGGAGTTCCTGGCTGTTTGGACGGCAGTTCTGCGTTCCTTACTTCCCTTCGGGGGCACCATCTTAGTGTCCTCTCCGGCTACAGTGTGTGGTGGCTTCCTGGCACCGTCAGGGGGACTCCCGGTCTCAGGCACTCATGGTAGTTACGCGGGACGTTTTCAGCTGTTGGAACGCCCGTCTGATTCCCTCTCTGCCCTTCGCATGCGGGGAAGTGGCAACTTCCTGGACAGATTTTCTCTGCAGGGTGCTGCTCCAACGGGAGCAGTGGGCCCTGGATTTGAGTGTTTTTTTTATTTTTCGCTCCGATTGTGGCCAGGTTGGGCCTTCTGGAGATGGATTTCTTTGCCACTCGAGAGCACGGTCTGGGGATTCTGTTCGCTGATTCCCGGAGTCCGGCCCGTTGCTGGGGACGCTGTACTGATCCCCTGGTCCTTGGGCCTTCTGTGTCCCTTCCCTCCCTTGGTTAGGTTCCTGCAGTGCTTCGGAAGGTCAGGTAGGACAGGGCGAGGGTCGTCGTGATGGCGCCCTTCTGGCCCCGGGGAGCTTGGTTCTTTTGGCTCAGTCGCCTGTCCATCCAGGCTCCCTGGACTCTCCCCCTCTTCCAGTCTCTCCTGCGGGGGCCGGTCCCCCTTCCGCTGGTCTCCGGCTGACGGCGTGGGACTTGACCAGGCGGCTCCGGTCACGTGGGGGATTCTCTGGGGGCCTTGTTCGTGTGCTGAGGTCCGGTCGGACGCCGGTTGCCACCGTTTTTTTTTTCTGGTACCGGGTGGTTTTCTGTCTTCTTCAGGGACGAGTCCGGACGGTGGGCTCCTGTGCCGGCAATTTTCGACTTCCTCCAGTGGGTGGCGAATTGGTCTCGGTCGATTCCCTGGAGCTCTGATTTTCGGCTTTGGGGGCCTGTGCCTTTGTTCCCTCGATGGGTCTTCTTGGGTGTCGTGGGTTTTCCGGTCCTGCCGGGGGGGGGGGGGCCACTCCTGTTCCCTGTCCAAAAGTGGCTCCTTGGGGTCTCATTTTAGTTCTGGATGCCTTAACCACGCCTCCCTTTGGGCTTTTCTCTTGTGCTTCGCCTAGGGTCCTGCCTCTGCGGTTGGTCCTGTTGGGCGGTGGCTTGCCGTCCGCCAGCCTTTTTTTGTGTCCTCCTGGCCTTGTTGGTGGTGGGGCCTTGTTCTCCGGTTCGGCTGGACAGGGTCATCCTCTACCTGGTTCCTTCCTTCTTCCCGAGGTGGCTCTCATGTTCCGCGGACTGCGGGAGCTTGTTCTCCCTTCCTTCTGTGGTCTTCCTACAATTCTGAAGGACGTGGTTCTCCACACGTTCGTGGTCTGGTGGGAGTTGCTTGCCTGCTTCGTCGGGCCACGGCCTGGCGTCTGGCTCTGTCCCTTTTGTTTTTTATTTCGGGGAGCCTCTTGGGGTGAGGCAGTGTCCGTGGGTGCTCTTGCTTGGTGGTTGCGGGAAGCCTTCACTCTTGCTTCTTCCGGTCAGGTGCGGGTCCCGGGGAGGCCTTTGTGCACTTCCACCAGGGCAGTAGCTGCTTCCTGGGCGGGGGTGGCTGTTGTCCCCTTAGACTTGATCTGTGGGGCTGCTCCTTCTCTTTTCTTCGAGCATGTCAGGCTTGATCTTGCTGCCGCTATGGTGGTGACCTTTGGTAGACGAGTTCTGCTAGCGGTGGTCCCTCCCTAATTTTCTTTTCTCTGAAATCTCTCAGGTGGTGCTGTCGTGGCGATAGGGAAAAATCTAAATTACTTACCGGTAATGTGTTTTTCATGAGCCACGACAGCACCACCGCATCCCTCCCTATTGCCTGTTGGTGTTGGTCCCGTTTGGGGGTGTGTGTGTGATTTGTTGAGTTCTTTTGGTTGTGTACTAATGCTTGTTGGGTTCCCCTCTCCGGTCTCTGTAACCGAAACTGAGGTTCAGGAGAGGTCCCGCCTTTTTATCTCAGAGGTTTCCTGTCTTGGATGGGCGGTCCTATCTCTCAGGTGGTGCTGTCGTGGCTCATGAAAAACACATTACCGGTAAGTAATTTAGATTTTTGCCACGATTCGGCAGTTGCAGCAGGTCAAAAAAACGCAGCTAGCAGCATTTGTTTGCAAGTGCCGGATCCAGCTTGCCGCACCTGACCGCAAGCTCCATAGAGAATGAATGGGGTTTGCCGCAAGTGCAGCCGTTACGCGGCAGATGCGGTAAATCTGCTGGAACTGCTGCAAATTTAAAATAACGCTGATGTGAAAAGGGCCTTATTTCAGGTAAAAACTTGATTCTTTCAGGATCCAAGGTTTTTGCACATTCACGTTAATGATGTCAGGTAGAATCCTGTTGCTTCATGTTTTTTCCTGAGATCATTAAAGTGAACGGGCAAAAAAACCTGAATCCTGAAACAATCCGGTATTTACCTGAAATAACTGATCTTACTGATTTGAAAAAAAGCAAGTGTGAAACCAACCTAAGGCCCCTGTTCACATCAGCGTTTTTTTTTAAATTGCAGCAGATCCGGCAGATTTACCTCCTCTGCCGCACTTACGGCACTCTTGCAGCTAGCCTCATGCATTGTCTATGGGGCTTTAGGTCGGGTGCGGAAAGTGCGGTTCTGCTGGATGCGGCAAATCTGTCAGTTGCGGTTGCGAAAAAAAAACAAAACGCGGTCAGCAGCATTTTTTTTTTTTTGACACTACAAGTGTCGGATCTGACGCATCTGGCAGAACCTCGCTTGCCGTACCCGACCGTAAGCCCCATAGACAATGCATGGGGCGTGAAGCAAGTGCGGCCGTTAGGCTGCAGATGCGGCGAATCTGCCGCAATTAAAAAAAAAAAAAAAACGCTGATGCGAAAGGGGCCTAAGGCTTCTTTCACATCTGCGATTATTGTAACTCGCAGCACATGTCATAACACCAACTTGCGGCACAGATCCGGCAAACCCCATTCATTTTCTAGGGGCTTGTGGTGAGGTGGGGCAAGTGCGGTATTGCCGAATCCGTCCCTTGCAGCACCCCAAAAAAACGCTGCTAGCAGTGTTTCTTTGTGGCTCTAAGTGCCGGAGCTGCCGGATTCAGCAATACCGCACTTGACCGCAAGCCCCATAGAGAATGAATGGGCCTCGCTGGATGGTTGCCGCAAGTCGGCCATTACATGGCAGAACTGACAGATGCACCTGTTTCCTGACGCCAGGGGGGAGACGGTCCCCGTCGGAGGAGCAATGAGCTTTAAAATTTTCTCCCTCAATGTCAGAGGTTTAAACTCACCCGCTAAAAGGTCATTTTTATGGAGGGAGGTGATTCGGGAACGGGCAGATGTTGTTTGTACAGGAGTCCCATCTGCTGGAGTGGGACAACCATAGGCTTAAGCATCCGAGATTTCCTAATATTTGTTTTGCAAATAGTTTGGCAAAGAAAGCGGGAGTGTGCATAATGGTAAGGTCCTCTGTACAGTTCTTGATGAAGAGGGTAATCTCGGATCCTGCAGGACGTTACCTCGCAGTGATCTGTGAGATAGCCAATGTTCCTTACACGTTGGTAATGGCCTAACAACCGAAAAAACGGCCTTTTTGTTACAACTTAGAAAGCTATTTTCTTTATAGATTAAAATTAAAACACGAAAAATCTTTTTTTTTTTTTAAATTTTGAAATGAAAGAGGGGGAACTTTTTTGAATATTTTACAAATTTGATGATACTAATGTCATTTGAATGCAATTGTCCCTCCAATGTAAGGGGTTTCATTTTCGTTTTGCAAAATTTTTAAAATTGTCATCACCCTAGCCTACGCGCCTAATGTGGGGCAGGTGAAATTCTTCAAGACGCTTATGGGGAGGTTGCGGACCGAGACTGAGGGACGTCTCATAATCTGCGGTGATTTTAATGCAGTTATGGAATCGAGACTTGACTCTTCTGCGCCTGTTGGACGTAGGGGCAAGGACCTGCTCCCTTTGTGCCGGGAGCATCACCTCCATGATATTTGGCGCTACCTCCATGCTGGGAAGAGGGACTATTCGTTGCACTCTGGTCCCCATGGATCGTATTCCAGGATAGATTTTTTTCTTGTTGGACGACCTGACCCTGGTTGACTGCCGTGGGGCAGAAGTGGGGGTTATAAATTGGTCAGACCATGCGCCTGTATCTTTGGAGGTGGCTCTTGGGTGCGGAGGGGAGGATCGAAGAGATGGCGTCTATCCCCTGATTTGCTGTTGGACCAGCAGATCTTGTTGGATCAGAGATCTCTCGATTTTTTGAGATTAACGACAACAGGGAAGTCTCGGATGGTACATTGTGGGCCACGCACAAGGCGGTACTTCGTGGTCTTCTTTTGCAGAAATCCTCAAGGCGCAAAAAGGCGAGAGAGGCATGAAGGAGAGATTGGATTGCTCAAATCCAGAAACTGGAGGCAGAGAATAAAGCAGCGCCTTCTCCTGACCTGCTCTCCAAGATCACGAGGACGCGCACGCAGTTGTGTTCTTTGCTGTTGCGACAATACGAAACCGGGTTGCGTAGACTCAATACTAGCTACTACGCAATGGGGGACAGGGCGGGTAGACTGCTAGCCAGGAGACTAAAATCGTGGACATTACAGTCTGACTACTAAGATGCGTGACTCTTTGGGGAGAGAGATTAGAGACCCCAGACAAATGGTGGGGGTCTTTGCTGCCTACTACGACCGACTCTACAATTTGAGACAGGACCCGGACACCACACACACCAACGTTGTCTAATATTCGTGAATTCTTGTGCCTCGTTGGAGCTCCATTCCTCTCCGCTGATGAGCTTGATGCTTGAATCGGCCGTTCTCCATTAGAAGAGATTATGAGTTATGAAGACAATGAAGTCTGGCTCGGCTCCTGGCCCAGAAGGCTTCATCAATGAATATTATAAAGCCTTTGGTTCGGTACTGGCCCCATATCTTCTCCATGTGTTTAATGGTTGGAGAGAGGTGGGCTCTATCCCAGCGGAGGCATTGGAGGCGACTGTGACGACAATTCCCAAACCAGGTAAAATCCTGGAGCTCCCGGAGAGTTACCGCCCAATCTCTCTCCTCAACACGGACTTAAAGACTTACTCCAAATTGTTAGCAATGAGACTCGCGGAGGTAATACCACAACTAGTCTGCCCGGACCAGGTGGGCTTTGTGGTGCACCGTCGGGCTAGGGATGGCACCAGGAGGATGATAAACCTTATAGATCTGGCGGAGAAGGGGAATATCCCCAGTGTATTCCTTACTCTTGATGCCGAGAAGGCGTTTGACAGGGTACACTGGGGCTACCTCGAGGAGACCCTGCGGAAATTTGTTTTTTTCTGGACCAATCTTATCCGCGATCTTGGGCCTCTACTCACATCCATCCGCCAGAGTTTTCTCCTTCGGGTTCCTATCTGAACCGTTTAAAATTATAAATGGGACGGGACAGGGGTGCCCTTTGTCCACCCTGATCTATGCTCTCTCGGTGGAGCCATTGGCAGCGGCCTTCTGGGCAGACTCTTCCATTGAGGGAATCCAAGTTGGGACAAAAAAAACACGTGATCGGCTTGTATGCTGATGACATTGTCTCATGCATGCGGCCGTCACCGTCCCTTCCAAAGATATTAAGCCTACTCCATACCTTCGCGAGTGTCTCATACTACAAGCTTAATGCGTCCAAATCTGTCATTTTTCCCGTTCATGTACCCAAAGCAGAGATGGAGGTGCTGTCTCCTCCTTCCCCTTCCACTGGGCTCCGGGGGGCATCCCATACTTGGGTATCACCCTGTGCCCGTCCTCTGAGATGGTGCGTCGCAAACTAGACCCCTTGTTGGTGGCCCTGCAGGGGCAGCGGATAGTCAGACCTCCCTGCCTCTCTCGTGGATGGCGAGGGTGCAGGCCTTTAAAATGATGTGGCTCCCCAGATTACTGTATCTTTTCAGATGTGTTCCCCTTCTCTACTCCTCGAGACTTCTGGCAACGCTTCAGTCTTATACTAATAGGTTCATATGGGCTACCAAACGACCAAGAGTCATAGGAAATAATTTTAAGTGGGGTGGGGGTATGGGAGTACCAGACGTGGTATCTTATTACAGGGAGGCTATTCTCGAGGTATCCAAACTGTGGTGGTCGGGGGAGACAGGCCTGGGCTGGCTGCAATTGGAGGCGCATGCAGTGCGAGGTGTTTCTTTGCGGGACTTGCTCGCAGCTGAATCGTTGGGCCTCGTGAGGATTCCACATGCCCCTGTGACAGTCAATGCTCTTTTACATGCATGGAGGCGTTCTCCGGCGGAGTGGACCAGACTCCCACTGCAGTGGCTCCCCTTCGGGCCCTAACACTTCATGTGCCGTCTCTACGGATAACACCATGGCTGATCAGGGTTTGACAATGATATCAGATCTGACTGAGGGACATCGGCTCTTGACATGGGGGGATTTTCTTGCAAGATAGCCGAGACTAGACACACTTATTTTCAGCTCTTACAGATGTTACATTTTCTGTCCTCAGAGACATCGGCCCTGAGTCCTACTCCACTGAAGCCTTCCGCTTTGAGATCCTTTTTACTACGGAAGCAAACTAAGTTTAAGGGATTTGTCAATACTGTATAACGGATATCTTGACGCGGGTGCCCCGGTTACACTCCCCTATAGGGACAAATGGGAGAGAGATTTGCGATTTGAGGTGGGGGGATGAAGAGTGGGAGGGAGCGATTCATTGCATGCACGGGCCACCAGATGTATAAATCATTTAGAGCAATTAAAAAAAGTTCATTTGAGATGGTACACCCCACCCAGCGCAGTTGCGAGGTATGACGCAGAAGCGTCTCCTTTGTGCTGGAGGCTGTGTGGTCAGCAAGGTACACTCGCACACATTTGGTGGTCTTGTCCAAAGATAGCTCAGTTTTGGATGCTAGTGGAGTCGTTTTTGAACTCGCTCATTGATATGCAGATCCCCCTATCCCCACAATTAGCGGTTCTTCACATTGGGTTCGAAACCTTCCCTCCGGTACAGTGTCACTTAGCAACCTACATACTAACTGCTGCAAGACCATGTATAGCGGCGTCCTGGAAAATTGCCTCTCCTCCAGCGATGTGTGATCTCACCTCCCGTTTGAACCTTATATTCACCTATGAGCATGCACTGGCATTGGAAGCGTCACCTAGACGTTACGTACGTGACGCATGGGCATTATGGGCTGCTCATCCATTAGCGGCCCCTCTTCCTTCATGATATACACAGCAGCGGGTCTCTTCTGCTTCTGATTCTGGGTCCTTATGGGTGTTTGTGGACGGGCCGTCTCCTCATCCTCCCAATACAATCGAGTTCAATATTTCACAATCTAATCTTATAACCCAATCATATAATCTATTCTTCCCCATCACAACTGTTCCTACCAGGTCAGGTTTCCTTCCCCCCTGCCTTTCGGAGTTGCCTCCCTCCCCACCTCCTCTTTCGGTCGAACTTCACAGGGGGACCCCTTCTCCTCCTCCCCACCCCATCACCCCCTTTCTCTTTTTTATCCTTACTTGGAGACTGTATTCCCCTTCTCCCCATCCCTACTATTATAATCTGTTGAATCGTTATTATATATTTTTGGAGGCCCATTGTTGGTCACCCTGTGTGTTATGTTTATTATATTGAAATTCTCAATAAAAACCATTTATGATAAAAAAGAGTGGCAGAAGGTGGATTTCTCTGATGAATCTTCAGTAGAATTACACCACAGCCACTGCAAATACTGCAGGAGACCTACTGGATCCCGTATGGATCCAAAGTTAGTGGTGGAAAGATCATGGTCTGGGTTACATTTAGTATGGGGGTGTGCAAAACATTTGTAAGGTGGAAGGCAATATCAATAGCCTAAAATATCAAGAAGTATTACCTACCCTCTTACATTCCAAATCATAAAAGGGGTCAAATTCTTCAGCAGGATGGTGCTCCATCTCATACATCCATCTCTACAACAAAGTACCTAAAGACAAAAAAGATCAAGGTGCTAAAGGACTGGCTAGCCCAGTCACCAGACATGAACATCATTGAACATGTTTGGGGGTAGGATGAAAGAGGAAACTTGGAAGACAAACCAAAGAATCTAGATGAACTCTGGGAGGCATGCAAGACTGCATTCTTTGCTATTCCTGATGACTTCATTAATAAATTGCATGAATCATTGTTGAACCGCATGGATGCAGTCCTTCAAGCACAAGAAAGTCACATAAAATATTAAATATGACTCTAATAGCACCACAACTTCATTCACCAATGTTATGCAACATATATTTTTATTTTAAGTTAATTATTTGTTTGAAAATTATATTACTTTCTGTGGGCGACAAAACATTTGTCTTGCCAAAATGTGACCATTCTGTGTTCATTAAATGATCAATATTTCAGCATTGATTCAAGTTTGTTTTCTTAACCTAAACCACATTTGGGAGGGTTTCAGCTTTCAAAAGAGTAATTTATAAAACCAATGGATGAATTTAACATCAGGTTATAAGCTTTCATTTATATAACTGATAAGCGACATAACTTTTGTCAGGGACTGTATTATATATACAGCACAGCAGCAGTCTCAATATTATATATACAGCACAAAACAGCCTCCAAATAATATATACATGCACCCTCAAAATAATATATACAGCAAAGCACAGCCTCCATATTATATATATATATATATACATCACAGCAGTCTCCAATTTATATGTACATTATAGCCTCCAAATAACATATACAGCACAGCACACCCTCCATATTATAATACAGCCCAGCTCAGACTCCAAATAATATATACAACCCAGCACAGCCTCCAAATTCTAAATACAGCACAACCTCAAAAAAATATATACAGCACAGCCTACATATTATATATGTATTCCAGCAGTAGCCTCTATATAGCCCAGCAACAGCCTTCAAATAGCCCAGCAGCAGCCTCCATAGCACAGCCTCCATAACCCAGCAGTAGCCTCCATAGCACAGCCTCCATTTACCTCAGCAGCAGCCTCCATAGCACAGCCTCCAAAACCCAGCAGTAGCCTCCATAGCACAGCCTCCATATACCTCAGCAGCAGCCTCCATAGCACATCCTTCATGACCCAGAAATAGCCTCTATGTCCCAGCAGCAGCCTCCATAGCACAGCATCCATATACCCCAGCGGAAGCCTCCATAGCACAGCCTCCGTAACCCAGCAGTAGCTCCCATAGCACAGTCTCCATATACCCCAGCAGCAGCCTCGATACCACAGCCTCCATATACCTCAGCAGCATCCACCATAGCACAGCCTCCATAACCCAGCAGTAGCCTGCATAGCACAGCCCCATAGACCTCAGCAGCAGCCTTTATAATCTAGCAGTAGCCTCCATAACCTAGCAGCAGCCTCCATAGCACAGCCTCCATAACCCAGCAGTAGCCTCCATAGCACAGCTTCCTTATACGTCAGCAGCAGCCTCCATAGCACAGCCTCCATATAACTCAGCAGCAGCCTCCATAGCACAGCCTCCATAACCCAGCAGTAGCCTCCATAGCACAACTTCCCTATACGTCAGCAGCAGCCTCCATAGCACAGCCTCCATATAACTCAGCAGCAGCCTCCATAGCACGTCCTCCATAACTCAGCAGCTTCCTCTATGACCCAGCAGCAGCCTCCATAGCACAGCCTCCATATACCTCAGCTGCAGCCTCCATATACCTCAGCAGCCTCCATAGCACATCCTCCATAACCCAGCAGTTGCCTCTGACCCAGCAGCAGCCTCCATAGCACAGCCTCCAGATACCCCAGCAGCAGCAGCCTCCATAACCAAGCAGCAGTCTCTACAGCCCAGCACAATCTCCAAGCAACCCAGTCACAGCCTCTGTAATCCCCCATCATGCTGCACATAGTAAAAAAAAAAAAAAAAAAAAAAACGATAATGCTCACCTTCCCTCCGCTCCCCTGGAGCCGTGTCGTCCTCAGTTGCTGTCCCTGCGTGTCATTGCAGCAGGCTCTTATCGCGCTCCTCCTCACTGCCAGCATGGCTACAGCAGTGTGATGAGGTTGCAGGGTGATGACTCCTCACTCTTCTGCAGTCGCTGAGGAGGAAGTACAAGTGTGAGCAGGCACATGGCTAATTTGAATCGCAGTCAAATTAGCCATGTGCACTGGCAGCGCTGAGCACTCCGCTGCAGGCTGAGAGTCCCCGCTGGGTCCCTACTTATCAGGGCTACCTTTCCTGATGGGCCCTTTGCCGTCAGGGTTGCTTGTCCCTGATGGCTAGAGGGCCCCCCAGCTGCTCAGGGCCCTGGCACTTGCCCGGGTATGCCAGGTGCTGACGCCGGCCCTGCTGACATATCTACTGGATAGCACATACTAAAGCATCTTTCTGCATAGCACAAGTGATTGCATGCTGCAATGTTGAGGTGCCATTAGGGGCAGTGTAAGATAAAGAAAAAGTGGGAAAAAAGTTTTAAAAAATATGAAAGAAAAGTTAAAATCACCCACCTTTTGCCCCATTTAAAATAAAACTATTAAAAAAAAGCACATATTTGGTATCGCCGCGTTCAGAAATGCTCGTTCTTTCAAAATATAAAATTATTTAGATCTGTAAACTGCGTAACAGAAAACAAATTCCAAACGACAAAATAGTTTTTTTGGTCACTGCAATAAAATGCAATAACGTGATCAAAACAGCGCCTCTACATAAAAATAGTACCATGAAAAGTATCAGCTGAAGACACACTTTTTCAACCAATGAAGAATGAAAAAACTCACAGCTGTGTGACCTTAATTGGTCCATGGGTGGAGGCATTCCGGCTGCCCGCTCCCAGTGGGAGACAGCCGGCGGGGGCGTGTTGTTGTAAGTCGCGTCTCCATTGAGCGCGCATGCATACTATGCGGCCATTTCTGGGTTGCAGCCTGATGACGTCACACGCCCCCGGAGGAGGTGGCGCACTTCCGTGTTCGGATTGATGGCCACGGGCGCAGAGATTAAACAGTCCTTCTCCTCCAGTGACGCGTCCAGCAGGAGTTTGTAAGCATCTCCAACATGTTGGACTCAGGTGCACCCAGCGTGGATGAACTCGAAACCCAACCTAACGTGGTAATTGCTGGCATCAGGATGGGCGAGTGCCTTTCAATAGGCAAATTTATTGATGAAGTGTTGTCTCTTTACTTATAGGCCAAAAAGAGTTTTGCCAAAACCAAACACAAGGTCTGTGTGCTGTGCAAAAAAGACCTTGAGAAATCTTTTGTGAAAAAGCTGTGTCCCACCTGTATTGAAAATGACAGTAGTTGAGGAGACATTCTATTTTTCAAGACATTAAATCTTTGATTAAAGGGGAAGTTAAGGACAAGAGGAAGTGAGGCATGAGATGCATCATTATGGACCCCCCCCCCCACCTCCTGCTACTGATGTACAGCCACATTCATCAGTTGATAGCTCCCAGGAGGAAAGATTAACAGGGAGGGGCAGCAGGCATGCTCTGACTCATCTGATATTTCTTCCACTGATGAGGAAGGCAGCCATTCCTGTTTCCCAGCTGAGGACATTTGCAGATTACTGAAGCTTGTTAGAACTACTATGGAGGTCGAAACCCCCAAAAGAGCAGAGATCAGTGCAAAATTAAATGTTTTGTAGCCTGCAAGACCGTAAACACTGAGTATTTTGCATGACAGTATATTGTCTTTTAATTAACCTTCCTAGCGGTATTCCCGAGCCTGACTCGGGGTTAACATTCACTGCCAGAAGCGGTAACCCCGAGTCAAGCTCGGGCTTACCCGCGGTCGCGGCAGATGCGGTGAAAAAGCCGCATCTGCCGCACTTGCCGCGATTGCCGCATAGCCGCCGCACTTGCGGCGTGGTTGCGGTAATCGCCATAGTAAGTATAGGGGGACTTGCGGCAGGTGCGGCAAGTGCAGTTTTGCACTTGCGGCAGGTGCGGCCGCGAAAAAAACCGCACTTGCCGCACCTGCGGCAAGTGCAAAACCGCACTTGCCACACCTGCCGCAAGTCCCCCTATACTTACTATGGCGATTACCGCAACCGCGCGCAAGTGCGGTGTCTATGCGGCAATCGCGGCAGATGGTTTTTTTCACCGCATCTGCCGCGACCGCGGGTAAGCCCGAGCTTGACTCAGGGTTACCGCTTTTGGCAGTGAATGTTAACCCCGAGTCAGGCTCGGGAATACGCTAGGAAGGCTAGA